>JBBPUQ010000008.1:1490000-1930000 GCA_038501195.1 Nemania diffusa
TGTAAAGCTTATACTTTTTAAACTTTTATACTAGTTCTATATATTATTGCTATAGTATTATATATACAGCATATAAAAATATAAAGTTTTTAAATAAATTAGCTTTAGTTAATTTATATTTTAATTATATTATAAACTAAAGTTTAAATAAACTTATATATGTTTTATATTTGCTAATATAATTTAATTACTTAAATAAAAAAGTTTTAAACTATAACGTTTATTATTTAAATGTTTTTATTTTTATAAACAACAATGTATTAAAAATTAAAAAGTTAATATAATATTAAAGTATTATTAAGCTAAAAAGTTGTTTTAATACTTAGCTTTAAAGTTGCTATAATTAGTTTAATAAAAAATTGTTTGTATAGCAATATTTGTTAAAAGTGCAAGCGATTTTAAAAAGTTGTTAGTAAAAATCGAACTATTTATAAGTTTTATAAATAATTAATAAAAAATAAAACAGCTTCAACTAAAAATAAAATAAATGTTAAAAAAATGTTAAATGTAAAAGTAAATAGTAATACTTTAACGTATATAAAAGCAAAAAAAGTTGTTTTTTATATTAATATTTAAAAAAAAAATAAATATATAAATAAAAAAATATGTGTTTGTATAAAATTTATATATAAAATAAATAATTTTTAAAGCAGAACTAAAAAAAAATTACATGTTAATTCGAAAGCTTTTTTAAAAATAAAGTTTTTTTTTTAAAAACTAAATTGTTCAGCTTTTTTTAAAAGTAAAAATTTTTTGTTTTCTGATTCGTTAAAATTTTTTAAACTTTTTAATTCGACAGAAAATAAAAAAAAAAGTGCTTTTTTTTTTAATTTGCTAAAATTTTTTTTAAACTTACTGTTTTTAAAGTTTTTTAAGTTTTATAGAGCTAAAACAGAAGTATTTACAACAAACTTAGTTGTTAAACTAACATATAAATATAAAGTAATATTACTGCTAGCAATAAATATAGTTGTTATAAAAAGTTAGTTGTTAGTAAAGTTACTAGCAATAAGTATAAACGTTGTAAGCTTAAAAAACATAAAGTTTTATAAAAAAAAAAAAGTTAATTCGAGTTTAAAAAAAAAAAAATAATATTATTAGTAGTTTCTAATATATAAAAGTTTTTTTAAATAAAAAATAAATTATTTATAACAAAAGCTAAATTTATAAAACTTAAAACAAAGTTTGTATTTAATTAATAATTTATTTTAGTTTTATAAAGTTTATAATTTTTTTTTTTTTTTTAGTTTAAAAAAATTAGTTTTTTTTATATTTAAAAGTTTTAAGCTACAATTTATACATTTTAGTACTTTTTAAAACTATTAGTTGTTCTTGTATATAGTTGCAAGTTTAAGTGACTTTTTTTTTTTAATAGCTTTTATATAAGTAGGTAAGTTTAAAACTGTTGGGCGTGTACGTATATAACTAGTCAATAGTTTCCTGTAGGTTTTAAGCAGTTTTGGCTGTGTAACAACAATAAACAAAGATGCTGTGATGCATTAACTTTATTTAACTTGTATTATATAAACATGTAATATTATAAAAGGCAAACAAACATTTAGTTAAAAAAAACATATAATTTAAAAAGTTAAATATTATTTTATATCTAGTTTTATATATATATATATATATATTTATAATTGTAATTTAATAAAAGTTTTAATTACGCCGAAGTTTAAGATATTCCTGTCACCGCCACTTAAAACAAAACAAAACCAACACTTTTACTAAAACTAAAATTTTCATTAGTCTTAGATTATATACAAGCCCTAATGATTATACCGCTCACTCGCGCTTCAAAATACCGCCCTTTCAGTAGCCGTGCATGTTCTGTTTGGCCGTTTCCACGGTTGTCGTAGCGAAATGCTGACAATGGTCACAACACACTTAAGCCCTTAGGTAATAATACCGCCAAGAGGATTACCCTGAGAAGAGTTGCCTATGAGGCTCGGAATAGTCCGGTATTAGGGATCCCGCTTTGCTTTTACATTGTTAGTAGACTATTCAGTCTCCGTGGGCATTTTTCTCGCGATTGGCATGGGGCATGCGGCTGTGGTGGACTATCTTACCTGCATATGAGAGCTTGGGTGTGTGTCGGGTATCTCAGCACCCGTGAAGCGAAAATATAGATAATTTCCGATGGTGAATGCACCATGTGGATTCGTTGTGTCGCTACTTTATTTTCCGCGGGCCCATAAACTCCTTCATTTCATCTACACCCATGTACCTGTCAGGTTTTTAGCGCTATTCAATCGCGAACGTTTTCTCATATACTAACAGACTTAGGAGTATTTCCGCGAATTCATCTACGTCCTGGGCTTGCCCATTCTCAATAAATTCCTTGAACGTAAAGTTGGCAATGACGAAATGCGGACTCTCCTTCCATGCGCGCTGGAATTCGGCCGATGAGCTGGCTTCCCACAGGGCACGCCCAAGTGTCCAGCGATGAACATAAGCCCAAGGGCCATTGGGGTCTGTGTTGATGTTAGCCTAGAATTCCGAATAGGCCCCACCGGCTACTACTAATTACCTATATTCTTCGGGTCTTTCATAAGCTCGTACAGACCGATGACCGAGTATGCCAAGATTATAGTCCTCCGAACGCATTCGGCGAATACCCATTTCTGGGAGGCGGAGAGTTAGTACATTTTTCTGTTGTGGAACGAAGGGTCCAAAACTCACCTCCCACTCAACTGGTGGCTTTTCTCTTACTGAAGCATCCTCTAACTGAGCTAAGTCGCCCAGGTTATCTCGGAGATGGGATAGTTCTCTGAGCCATGTTTGGAGCAGCCCCATGTCTTTCTCCCCGTGTGCCCTCAAAGTAATGTCCCCATCAAATAGGCGAATGACCTGATACAGGAAAAGGGCCTGGGTGCGAGCAAGCTTTTCGATAGGCGTCGATACAACACGGCAGACTTCAGTGTCTATAAGTTCACTTGCACTATTAGACAAGGCTTTTATCGTCATAGATGTGTTCGCCGGCGTGCGATTCGCATAAAGCACACAAGTCGTAAAGCACTACGATATTCGAGGTCAGTAATCGCTCTCTCTGGGGCAATCTACTATCACCATAGGAGTACTGGACCCTCTTAAAGACATGACCAAGTCATGGCCTAGATAGGAGCCTCTGCACTGGTGGAAGTAGTAGGTAAGAATAACAAAACTTTAATCGAAAAGCGACTAACTGATACAATGCATTGCGGAGTATAATGACGATATAGCTGCTGGTGGAGGAAAGGAGTGGAATTTTTCGTTGCCATTTCCTCCGTAAACCCTTTCACGCGGTTCAAAATGTAATGCAGAGGCATCTTGGGGTCATAAGCGTGCCACGCTTGAAAATTCTATAAAAATCGATTAGTTCAATGAAGCACGGTTGCTAGGGTGCGGTTCACAGACATCACTAGCACAACTCGCCATTTCTCCCAAGCCCCCTACCAGTTCTTCTTCGGCTGTAGTGGTTGGGCGTTCAGACGGATACCCTTCCTCAGGTCTGACAAGCCAATGATCCGAAGAAGATGAGCTATTATGGCCTGCAAAGTGCATGAAAGCGTCCACAGAAATGTCACTACCAGAGGGTGTGTCCTGTGTAGATTGGGGTGTAGCCTCGGTGGCAAAACTAGGATGAAAGCCTGTTGGTATGGTTTCGAAAGGATTTAAATCAAACGATAGGCCAGGCATGTCCAGCGGAGAATAGTCTAAATTGTCGAATGATAGGGTCTCAGTGAAATCGGTTGGTTGTCTGGCATGCTTTCCCAATCGATTAACCGCCTTAGTCTTGCCATAAACACAAGCCATGTTCTTCTCCGCGCATCGGGCGCAGACAGGCGTCCGACGGTCACATCGCCTCTTAGCCTGGACGCAGTTGTTGCAGTTCTTCTGTCGCGAGGCCGACACACCGACGCTCGCTTCAATAGCGGGCCCCATAATTTATTCCACCGGGAAGTAGTCAGTGGCCATGAGAGGACTGGGTATCAAGCCGGTGGTGAGAATGGACTGTGTAAAAGGAGTCGGGTCGGCGGAGTTTACAAGATAAACCGGGGCGAGAAAGTCCGCAGAATGCCCCACTCCGCCGGCGCCAAGGCTTGGTAAACTCCGCCGATCGACCGAATTCCTAAGAGGCGAGAGGCGGAGTTTACCAATAATCTTGAATAAAATAATACAGAAAACACTATCTAGTGAGCAAAGGGTTAAGGAAATTCCGCAGAAAGAATATTTTGTAAGAGAAGCACTAACCTGAGGTCATCAAACTGCTTGACATCTCTCGAAGTATAGAACACGCTAGACAGATAATAGTACCTATACTAAAGGCAAGAGGTACCTAACATTACATTCTAATATTGATTTAGTTACAATATATAACCATATGTATAATATCTAGACAAATTGGATTTAAACCGATTGTCTTTGTCAAATTCGGTTGGAAGTTGATTTGCTTGCTGCGCGCATCTTAGGTAAGTGTTGCAAAAGACTATAATAGCAATAAGCAATTGCCTGAGGCAGCTGCAGTCAGTACTGCTAATATTTGTGTGGACTACCTACTACGTAAGCGTACTTGGGCAGTTATAGGACTGTAGACGTAGACTTTGAGGCGAGGGAAACTGTCTTACCGTGGCTACTGTACCTAGGTATGCGTACATACACTACCTAACCCAATTTGTCTTACTACCTACCTAAATAGGTAGGTCAGTTTATCTGCAGTAGATAAATATTTACTTGTAGAACTGCACTTCACTTGGCCCGGTGAAACATCAGTATGCGTATGTATGTACCGTACATAGACGACGTAACAAAGCGGCGGGGATGACTGCGCCCTGTTTGAACATCCCACTGCAGCTTGTGGCTGCCCCGATGCTTCCGCATCCGCTCTCTTACATACAAGTTTGAAGTAGGTGTACTTCGCGGCAGGATCATAGGATCTTCATTATAGGTACTCGTAGGTTCAGATGAGGCTGTGAGGTTCGAAACAACACCCCGGCTTATCCAGGGTATTGTTGAAACGCAAAAGAGCACATTTCATCCGAAGTTTCTGATGGGAACACGGGTGGAATGATATTAAATGCTTAGATAAACATTACGTAGTGGGTAACTCCGAGGGAGGTAGGTATTAGATAGAGTGTTTGAGCCCGCGAAATCAATAGATCGTACTCGTCCAACGTACTGTACAGAATAACACCTACTTATTTAGGTTCATAATACATGTTTGCTCTGTAAGTAGGGGCCGATATCTTGCACAGCCACCATGGCAAGTGGAAACAGCTGCATGGCAACATGGACCAGCGGGATCCGACGCAACGGTCCGAAGTGCGTAACGGCTGTTGTGTACGGATAAATTTATGCAAGTAGGTACCTACATGTACAGAGTAGCTGTCCAGGGTAGCGTTGCAGCTGGGGAACACATTAAAAATATCGTCTGCACGCGATTGATTGATTCCGACGGCAGAACTCTGATCAAATACTACTAGGTAGTAAGTAGGTATACTATACGTATGTACACATGACTGTAAGACGAGCGCAACGCAAACTGCTTCTAGATGTTATTGTCTAGTTACAGACGCGCTACCTACGGAATCTGGGGGATCAAAAACTAGCGTTTTTTTGTCCTTTACCTAGTACCTAGCTTAACTCTTGTTGTCGGACTTGACCGGTTCTAAATCTCTGATGAACATTGGAGGGACTAAGCATTCATTGGTGTTAGCCATAATAATCGGGCAACCGGTCCTACAATAGAGAAAAAGACCCCCACAATAGTCGCCAATCGAAGTACCTATTATGACATACCGGTAACCATGACAAGCCTTTGCAGTAGCCTAAGATTTGACATAAGCGGCAGTTTTCGAACTGTTGCACTTTCGTTTCAAGTATTGAAATTTCCCTTCGCAACCTTATACCTCATACCTTATTCCTTCGACGAAGAATGTCATATTTGAGAAAGATTACATACATATGTGCATAGATAAAGATAAAGAAAGCACGGATCATCTAATCTGAAGTGGAATTTACTGAATTGGGCAAGTGGGTACTATATGGATCCCTAAGTAAGGTATGTATGCGTAGATATTCCCTGTATTCTTGGAAGTGTACGTGGCCCTGCGCTATAGGGACCCCTGCGCATTTGGAAGGACTGACGATGCTCTTCGTTAAGATTAGAACTACCTAGGTAATTTCCGTATGGAAGGCGCATATAGTTGTAGAGATATCTGGGTATCCTCTCCCCCGGAACCGATGGTTTATGGCGTAGGTACA
Source organism: Nemania diffusa (assembly GCA_038501195.1). NCBI lineage: Eukaryota > Fungi > Ascomycota > Sordariomycetes > Xylariales > Xylariaceae > Nemania > Nemania diffusa. The sequence goes on from JBBPUQ010000008.1 coordinate 1,496,244, forward strand.
ATAGATAACGCAAGCGTTCTTTTCCTGATAATTACAATCGTCCAGAGTACTTCTCAGCACTTGAAGGTTGTTGAAATAGTATTGTAAGTTATCAGAACATGTTGGCATATATACGCATATCAACATGCAGGATCTCGTAGTAAGCCATTACTTAAATAATGGTAGAGGGTGCCTATACGTAGTCTCGAGCGCTGTATCTCTCGCGTCGTTTAAGATACTAGACTAAACCGGCGGTTTCTGGGAATTGGAAGACGTCATAGGTTTGCCTGTGCTTAGGAAGGTTTGATACCCGATTGATACAATACCTCCAACGCTATCTCGAATTCGGGAAGAAGAAGCGTACTGTAGTGTAGTATGTAGCCACGTACGACGTGTCTAGAGCACCTATTCTACTACGTAGAGGTGCATATGGTATGACTAGAGCCAAGGGTCATTCTAGCATGTCTTGGGGGCCCTTGTCTGTTGAAGAATACCTACCTCTGCATTCATGAATTTATAGCCTTAGTCCCTCGTGACAAGGTATTATACCACTTGATATTGGGACTGAGAAGCGGTTCTAGTAGTATATGTAAATCGCTTTAAGAGACCCGAGCTCGAGAGAGATCCCCAACCATTTCATATTATCAGTCCATGGTGTATATCGAGTTGATACACATCTGTATGAATGCAAGAGGAAGTCTAATGTGTCTGTCATAATCGAACCAACTATGGCCGTGCACTGATTTCTAGCCTGATGTTAAAAGAACCCCCAAAAAACAGGAAAAGACATCGAAGTACTAATATCATAAACGAAATAGTCCGGGAGTACATAGTGTACTGTAGATCTTGATGCAAGCATGGGTGCACTAAAGCCCAAGTACGACCAGGGGGCTCAGCACAGCCTCCCTTGGCAAATATCTATCCAATCACCGAACTCTCCTGGCCGCCTTCGTCAGATGTGCTGGATATTGGAAAGGGGGGCAAGAGATGTTAACAAAAAAAAAGCTGACACAACTTGGGCGAACAATTACCTCATGTCGAACTCTCTAAGTAAAGTCAAAAGGTTGACGTTTTATATTCGTCTAGTCTATGTACAAGTCTGCAGACCATCAGCACGTCCACCAGTAAAATCGAGGATACTGTTTCTTATTGGGTTAAAGCTAACATATTTATGATGTAGGTACCTAGGTGAAAATTGAAACGTCGATACTACCAAAGTGACACTAACGCACTGTCCCAGAATTAGTGGCTGAGGGAAACGAAAAAGAGACGTATTATGTCTTGGGTGCATTGGTATACCTACGACAGATTGGTATAACTGCTTGGATCTATATAGTATTGGTAACACCTGTGGTGGTGTGATAAGAGGCAGAGGGAGGTAAAACTTCAGTAGGCAAATACGCGTTTAGAACTATGGGGCGATAGGTTGATGTTATGATACGCCATAGGGAGGTAATCTAGGCACTTAGTGTTGAACTCTCCCGGACGGTATGGCGAACTGTGCTGATGTATGTAAAGCACTTGTATGGTAGGATGAAGTGAGTCTGGCGTGCCACGCCTTTATTGTCGGGTTTCTGTTTCCCTAATTAGGAGGCTCGGAGTGCCTGGAAGGTGGGTCAAAAGGAAGGTGAGTAGGGTACACACTAGAAGCCCAGACGCTAGGGAGGTTTGTAGTGTACAGCTTGCCGCCGTAGGTGGGTGGCGTACCTCCCAGCTCTCACGAATGATGCACTGTACAAGCTACCTAGGTAAACAGAAATGTACTGCCCAGGTAACCCGATCTACATAGGTACCTCCTACTTTGCGATATACAATCAATTTGCTAGCTGGGTACAGAGTACTTACTACAACAACATTCTTTTCTCGCCCTCTCTTTCTTTCTGCCGCATGCTGCCCTTTATCCCGTCACCTTGTTAATTCACAAGGCGAGGATATGGAATTGCATTTTCTTGCCAATTCAGCTTCTGACATTACCTATCGCTAGGTAGACCCCATTGCGCTCACCTCTGGGGTTCTCTGTCCTCCTCCCTGGCTCGCTCTCCTTTCAACGCGATCTGACTTGCTGCCACACCCGCAAACAGATGATGGGACCACGCTTGTATGCATAGCCTCAGTCATTCATTTTACAGCTCCTAGAGGACAACGCATTTCCCCTGTACTCCTGTACTCCCTCGCGCTGGAGGCACTCGGTCTCTACAGATTTGCAGCACTGCGACTCCTGCGCCGAAACATCCCAGAGTAGATTGATTACCTGCCATCATAACATACCCTGTAGTTGCTTATCCAGCACACCTGCGGCCCTGTTCGAGTCAAGGCCAATCCCCGGTACAGCTGCTATCATTCGGAAGCACGCTGGCACATGTTTCTTGTGGTCTTCGATTGGCTTTGATAGTTTTCACGTCGGCATCATCGGTACGCACCAATAGTCTGGCTTCTTAGGGTTGGACTGGAAGGTTTCACTTCGATACGCGGTGGCAAATCGGGCTGATAAAGCCTTATGACGAAGTCCATTCAAGTCGAAGACGGTTTACAGCTCTGTGCATACATTAAGCCTGCTTGACGGAACGGAGCCCTTTTGCTAAGAATTCAAGAAATCTTTGCGTCGATGTCACAGCCACACCAATCAAGCCGCCTTCACGCAAATCTCCCGCTGCCCTGAGGTTCCTTTCGTCATCGATTTACCTCAACCGCAGTCTCTCCTTGATCATATTATACGTTAACAAATATACCGTTTTGGGCGCATTATGTCGGACCCTCAAGAACAGGGTGCCGAGGGCACACCGCGAAGACCTAGGGCGTAAGTTGAGCTTTTGGGGATTTTGGACAAGTTAAAAGATACCCTCTTCTCTAGGAATAAAAGATTTGCTCACACATTATCTATAGGCCAACAATAACGATTGATACAACAAACGATACGGAACCGTCTGCGAACCCCCTTCACCACTCGCCAGCATCAGCACCCGCCGACGAAACACTAAGTCCTATCACACTCGCTGCAAGCTGGGCATCGTCTGAGAAAACACATTATCCCGGTGGCTCTCATGCACCGAGCTCATCCTCTCACCATGAGATTCGCGCTTCACATTCCTTTGACAGTAAAGACAGTCGGCCGACGAGCCCACATAATATATCTAGCCCTGTAACGTCGCGTGCAGTTGAGAAAGGCCAGGCATTTTTAGCGGTTCCAACTACCCACCGGTCACGTCAAAACTCTGTGGATAGCGAGGATGGTTCACGATCAATCTCGTCGCAGGGTGACTCAGTTGCAGAGAAGCGTCATCCCAGGTCAACATACGATAATGACCACATAATGAAGGACCCAGATGCCTTAAAACCGGATCAAGGTCGAGAGGAAGACTTCGAAGTTGAGAACAACGTATTTGCGTATAGTCCGGGCCAACTCAGTAAAATGTTCAACCCCAAGAGCTTGGCTGCATTTTATAAGCTCGGCGGTCTCCACGGATTAGAAAAGGGACTTCGTAGCGACCGCATAGCGGGTTTAAGTGTGGACGAGACACATTTGTCTGGCAAAATATCCTTCGAAGAAGCGACTGGCTCTGAGTCCTCCAAACTTGTGAACGAGGGGGTTTCTAGCCCAGATACGCCGGTGGATCGCACGACAACAGGCCTCCAGCAAGGTTCTAATAACGCATTTGCCGATAGAAAACGAGTTTTCCGAGACAATCGATTACCCGAAAAGAAGGGCAAGACTTTCCTACAGTTGGTTTGGATCACCTACAACGACAAGGTTCTCATTTTGCTCTCTGTTGCTGCAGTCGTCTCTCTCGCGATTGGCCTTTACCAGACATTCGGGCAAAAGCATACGGCCAACAACCCTGGCGTAGAATGGATTGAAGGCGTAGCTATCATAGTTGCCATTGTTATCGTTGTGTTGGTGGGGTCCTTGAACGACTGGCAGAAGGAGAAACAATTCGCAAAGTTGAACAGAAAAAAGCAAGATCGATTCGTAAAGGCTGTTCGCTCGGGCAAGACTATCGAGATCTCGGTCTTTGATGTGATGACTGGGGATGTACTCCATCTGGACCCGGGTGATCTCATACCTGTTGACGGTGTTCTCATCAAGGGGTATAATATCAAGTGTGACGAATCTCAAGCCACGGGAGAATCAGATGTCATACGCAAGCGGCCAGCTGAAGAAGTGTTCGCAGCAATCGAGAGGGGCGAAGATACTAAAAAGCTAGATCCATTCATCCAGTCCGGCGGGCGGGTAATGGAAGGCGTGGGAACTTTCATGGTTACGTCTACTGGTATCTATTCCAGCTACGGAAGAACTTTGATGTCATTAAATGAGGACCCCGAAATCACACCTCTGCAATCTAAGCTCAACGTTGTAGCTGAATATATCGCGAAACTAGGAGGTGCAGCTGGCCTTCTTTTGTTCATTGTTCTCTTCATTGAATTCCTCGTTCGCCTACCCGGGAGCGGTGCAACGCCGTCTGAAAAAGGCCAGCAATTCATCAATATCTTCATTGTCGTGGTCACAATTATTGTCGTTGCAGTACCGGAAGGACTTCCACTGGCTGTCACACTAGCATTGGCTTTTGCAACGACTCGCATGTTGAAGGATAACAATTTGGTCCGTCACTTGAAAGCATGCGAAGTTATGGGAAATGCTACGACGATTTGCTCAGACAAAACCGGGACACTGACACAGAACAAAATGAAAGTCGTTGCGGGAATCGTTGGTACAAAATACCAATTTGGAAAGTGTAGGTCTACCCCCAATGAGGATGTAGCAGAAAAGGAATTTGCTACGTCTCTTAGCCAAAAAGCTCAAGAATTACTTCTAAAATCCATCTCTTTGAATTCTACGGCTTTTGAAGGCGAGGCGAATGGGGAGGAGACATTTATTGGGTCGAAGACCGAGACTGCTTTGCTACTCTACGCCAGGGCCCACTTAGGAATGGGGCCCGTTGCCGAGGAGCGGGCAAATGCTACTATTCTACAAATGATCCCCTTCGATTCTAGCCGGAAATGTATGGGCGTGGTAGTGCAACTTGACGATGGCACAGCTCGATTGTACGTGAAAGGGGCTTCTGAAATTCTGCTAGCCAAATGCACAGAAATACTCTCAGACCCTGCGCAAGATCTATCGAAGTCCCCTATGACAACCGAGAACGCCGAAACCCTCAAAGGAGTCATCGAAAGCTATGCTTCCGGATCTTTACGAACTATCGGCATTGTCTATCGTGATTTTGAAAAATGGCCCCCACGGAATGTTAAGCGCATCGAAGGTGACGGAAACCAGGTTGTCTTTGAAGATCTCTTCCACAGGATGATCTTTATTGGTATGGTTGGTATTCAAGATCCACTTCGCGACGGCGTCCCTGAGGCTGTGAAAGAATGCCAAAGGGCAGGCGTTGTTGTTCGCATGGTGACTGGTGACAACAAGCTCACAGCGACAGCTATAGCTAAAGAGTGTGGCATTCTGCAGCCGGACGGCGTGGTCATGGAGGGGCCCGAATTCCGCAACCTGAGCAAGTTATCGCAAAATGAGATTATTCCACGGCTTCAGGTTTTAGCTCGTTCTAGCCCGGAAGACAAGCGGATTCTTGTGCGTCGCTTGAAGGATATGGGAGACGTTGTCGCTGTAACTGGAGATGGCACAAACGATGCTCCCGCGCTTAAACTTGCCGACGTTGGGTTTTCGATGGGCATTGCCGGTACTGAAGTAGCCAAGGAAGCATCTGCTATTATTCTTATGGACGACAACTTCGCCAGTATCGTAAAAGCTTTGAAATGGGGTCGAGCCGTCAACGACGCCGTGAAGCGGTTTCTTCAGTTCCAATTGACGGTCAACGTGACGGCAGTGGCACTCACATTTGTCACTGCTGTCTCCAGTAGCGATGAGACTTCTGTGCTAACGGCTGTACAGCTTCTCTGGGTTAATCTCATCATGGATACGCTTGCTGCACTAGCACTTGCAACAGACCCACCACATGACAGCATAATTGACCGTAAACCGGAACGGAGAAACGCTGGTATCATTTCGATCACTATGTGGAAGATGATTATCGGGCAAGCCATCTACCAACTCGCGGTCACCTTTGTGCTGTACTATGGTGCGATCGCCATCGGTATCGCAGAACAAGAAGACCTTACCAAGGTTGCTTCCACTCGAAGGGACAGTCTTGTATTCAATACTTTTGTGTGGATGCAAATCTTCAATCAATGGAAGTAAGTAAAAACCATCCGGTTAAGAAGTACCTTAGGCTGCAAGCTAACTGAAGTCAAGCAATCGTCGATTGGATAATCGATTCAATATTTTAGAAGGGATAACGAAGAACTGGTTCTTTTTAGGAATTAATATCATTGTGATAGGTTTGCAGATCCTTATCATCTTCGTCGGTAGCACGCCATTCAACATCTCATCCCTACACCCATCTCAAACTGGGCCACAGTGGGCAACTGCCATTATTCTGGGTGCACTCTCGATTCCTGTCGGCATGGTCATTCGTCTTATTCCGGACGAGCTGATAAGGAAGTGTATTCCCGAGTCATTCAAACGGAAACCCTCGCCACCTGGACTCATGATCTCCGATGAAGAACGCTTCAACGATTATCCCGATGTGTTTAGTGATGTTCGGAATGAGCTCGCATTCCTTAGGAAGCTCAAGGGTGGCCGTCTCAATAACCTGAAGTTTGCTGTGCAGCATCCTCGTGAAACTTTCATGTCGAGAACAAGGAGCCCGTCTCGCTCCCGATCCAACTCAATGCGCGCTCCACACACTCCAACCCGAGAGGACAGTTTTGGAGCTCCGTCACCCACCCCTACTCCCGATTCACGCAGACGCTCTAGATCTATGAGGTCTCGGTCTAATTCCGCTCTGGGTGCGCCGACGGTGATGGCAGGTATAATTGCTGGCAGTGTCGCTGCCGGGTGGTCGCCCATTGAAAAAACCGGTGACCGGGATTTCTCACAAGTTCCCCCTCGTCCTTCGCCCTCTCCTCTTTCATACCGAGAGGGTAGCGCGGGTGAAATGTCCTATGTCTTGACAGAGGAACCGATGGAAATGGATGAATCGGATGCGCCTAGTGATGTACCCCGATTACGCGTGCCTCAGCCACCCCCACAAAAGCCGAAGTCTATATCCTAGGCAGTATAAATACTCGTTTTTGTTCTCGAATTTGCCCAAGACGCCTAGGCACCCCAATTTCGGGCCTGATTTGCACTAGCATAGCGACAACTTCCTGCGACTCACAAACTATCCCCTCTACACCTACCTCGTCTCAGCGACAAAGCGTTCTATGGAAGTCCTAATTACGCTCCGTAGAGTGTACGACACACGCACGGATCAGGACAGGTGCGCTCGACATCCTGGAACAGGCCTTTTCAATGCCCCAAGAGGGCACAGTGGCGTTCAAGAAAGATAGGCCCCACCATATCAGCATTTCTGACACCGTCTACGTCCGTTCGTACTTGACGACCCAGTTAGTTTTCGGTCATTGTACCTCGGGTCACTTATGAACTTCAACTTATAGATGGCCACGGGCTGCGCGGAATCTGCGATACTCGGCGGCGACATGGCTTGTCGACTTGCGCGTTTTAGCAAGAGCCTGCTAAAGTAGCGCAACACCTTGTACTTCTTTTATTTTCTTTGTCTGTACAGTGTGAGTGAGGGGAACCCCGGATAAGAAATAGATACCAATTAAATCGTATTAGTAGTAGAAGAAATCAAGGTGGACGAAAAGTAACTGCGACAGTATAGTCTGCCCTTGCATATAAGCATGTACCCAATAATCCGCGTGCGGCCTAGAGTATTGAATTTTACAAGTAAGACTTTAACATGGTACCAAGGCCTCACCAGCTTTATCCGCGAGTAGCAAAAGCAAAGCAAGCTCGTAGCTTGAGCAAATGCTACGCTACGTGATAATATCGCGCAGTCGCGCAGCTGAGAGTTGGGGGCTATCTCCTTGTGCCAACTCTCGCTGGCTAGTGCGTGCTGGTGGCGATGAGTGAGTCCTTTATGTTCTAGGACCTTCCGGGGCTTGATCTAGGATCATGTTAGGATACCTAGCAGAAAAAGCAGTCTCCAGTACAAACTACTGATTTAGCGATGTCATGTATATAGGTATGTATTTAAACTGTGCATAGTAACGCCAACCAAATACTTTTCAATGGTGACAGCGCGTTATCAGCACCTGTTTTGGGCCCCAAAAGGCCGACTAACATGAAAAGTGATAGGTGTGCGCGGTTGCGATATATATATTAGATATAATAGGTAACAAAACAAGAAACAGAAGTACCTGCTCGGTGTGTTATATATAGTAACGAGAATGACGACAGAGACAATATATAGAAACTCGGCACCAATACGTATATTTACCACGATGACCAAAATAGGCGATGCGTCAACTTGCCGAAGATGATTAGGGAATATGTGTTCTATGTATTTGTGCATAAATTAATAGCTTGAGTACTCTATGCCGCGGGCATTCCCGGCAGAAAATTAAGTTGCCCAGGACGTGTGGGTTTTCTATAGCAGCGAAGTACCTACATACGTCTGCGTTATCATCGGAAACTCGTCAACAACTAGACAATGCTATTTCAAGGTGCCCAAGTGTTAGAATAGTGCAAATTCATTCTATTCTTCATATTGACTCCATTTCAACTATCGTTGGTGACCTAGACTAGATAGGTAGATAGCCGTGCTTTCTTAATAGTAATGTCTCCAGGAATGCTGCGCGCCGCTAAGCAAGGTAGGCACTTCGACCTAAAATTAGAGAGCCGATTAACCCCGGAAACACATGCTTGAAGAATACCACACAAAAGAATACCTACCTAGCGTAGGCGATGATTTAGTGAGTTGCACACTGAGTTAGGAACGGATGTAACGACAAACTCCCCTCTCGCTCTAAAATATGAGAAAATCCGGATTTGTCCGAGCCATTGAAGCTAAGGCTGTAAGGGGGAAGCCCGCATAGCTAAGACAATGGCTGTCAGACTAGATTAAAGCGAAATAACCAACACGCACTGAAGCTTCCAAGTGAAAACCTGCCCTGACAGACGTTGGCACCTTTCACCGCCGATGCACGATAGATCAAAAGGGGAGATAGGCCGAGAGGTATGAGAAGATCAAGGCCGAAAGCAACTAGACGGGCGCATGCAGAAAGTTTAAAATCCAATATACCTCATATGTACCTATCGAAGCACTAGGTAAGCTCGGTCTAAACCTGCAAGGGAAACATTAATATTAAATATAAAAGTATAGCATGCACGCGACTCAGAACGTGCATAATAGCAAACCTGAAGCCATCTTTCATGGTATTTATTCGTTTAGGTCGTAGCAAACAAGGTGCCATAAAGAGGAGGAGGGAAACGAAACATCCAAGTCGGAGAGTCTTATTGCCGATCAAGACCAACGAAATACCTAAGTAGACGGTGCTTATCCCGCGTAAAGGCCAACTCACTCAAGCAGCCTATAACTCGCTAATATGTACATAATTATCAAACCGAAAAATTCCTGTAGTAAGTTGGAAAATCTCGGCATCTCGCGCAGGCAGAATCCAGAGCCGGAGACGACGGACACGATGGCAAACTCATGGATGCTGGGCTAGTCTGAATAGGTACAAACTCCACGAGGGCGACTTATCATCATCAACATACTTACACTCGCGCACACACACACACACTAGGACAAGACAAGACATAGATAAAACTGGCGATGATGAGAGTATGTAGATACATGTAATGATAATATTACCTACCTATCTACCTATAGGTATCTAGATGGGATTGAATTGATAAGAGTAGAGAAGAATGCGTCTTTTCTTTATTCACAACCCCATTAACAGTAAGCAGACGGACATGGTCTAGATAGATAAATAGATACCTAGTAGGTAAGTAGGTAGTATGATGGTAGCTATTGCATACATAGTGGTGGTACTTGGTGGTGGTGTAGGTTAGGTATTAGTTAGTAGTAGTAAAGGCAGAGAGAGACAGCAGAGCCATCTTTCGCAGGGAGGGAGGTACAGAGTAGTATTCTGGATTCTAACTAAGTAGTAGTAGCCTAGACATGGGCTGGCATAGGCAGGACTGGCCTGGCCCAATCAGCAATTCGCTTCCTTCTTGAACTGGACAACTTGGTCGACGAGTCTTAACCTCTTTTTTTTTTCGCCTAGTTCCCTTTTCACCCGCAAAAACGCCCAATCTCGCTTTTACTACTCTGTACAGTCGTAGTGGTTTCCTGCCAACTCCCATCTACGGGTCAACTTTAACCTACCTGTCTCAATCTTCCCCTCCCTCCCTTGTCTCTTGTCTCTTTTGCCCCGTCTTCTATCTATCTATCTATCTTCTCGGCAATTAATACGTAACTCTCTTCTCCTCTCTCCACTTCAACTCTACCTAGCGACTTCAACTGTCCGAGTTTCTAAAAGTCATTCATTGCCTGTCATCTTGTTTTCTCAGACCGTTGAAACCCCGGTCAGCAACAAGACGCGTCTAGAGAGATACAAACTGCCACGATCCAACCATCCTCGCACAATTGCAATTTCCGCCTGGTAAACTACCTTAGGTAAATAACCACTCTTTCCGACCGGGACCTATTTGACTCGGCGCGCGGTGTACATACAGTACCGTGCCCAGATCAGATCCCACTACCTACCCACGGCTACATTCTACATTACTCTCGCTCTCTCGGTCGCCCCATTTTAAGCGCCACCTTGTTAACTCTCCTTCTAAGTTCATCAATTTACCTGGGTACTTCACTTCCCTCAACAATCACCATCGTTACTTTTATCATTCTTATGATTCATCAACATCTCATCATCAACCACACAACGTAACCCCCAAGTTACGTAGTTTCGCGCACATTCGGTAAACTCTACACTCTAGTCAAGAATTAATTGCCTTTTTCTTGCCCAGAGCGTACTTGCATATTCCAGCCATTTGTTACATTGCCCATCTACCTTGTCGCCAGTTGTCACAACGATGAGGGGAGCAAAGCAAGGTGCCGGTCGCGTCCGCAGACCCTATACTAAGAGAGCCCGTCCCCAACAACAGCAACAACAACAACAATTAGAACAACAGCCACATCAACATCAACGTCAACAACAACAACAACAACGACAGCAACAACAGCAGCAGCAGCCACCACACCATTCTGTCCGTGTCACCGAGGTTATCGACGACCAGCAAGTCGGACACCTCCCACTTCCCCAGCCTATCTATGGCGATGTTTCTGAATTACAAGACCGGGTTAATGACCTGGGAGACTCTTGGGAAACAGAGTCCATTTTTGAAGACATCATTGATGATCTCACTCACGACACGTTCCCTCCTGAAGGTAATTATTCTAGCTTTTTATTATTACTGAATGTTCTGTTTCTTCTTTTTCCTCTTATTGTTTTTATTACTCCTACTTCTATTCTATCATGTGCATTTAAATGCCTTGTCGACTAGCTCCGCACTCGTGGAATTAAATCGAATTGAAATGGAATTGAATTTTAAGTTTAAACGCAATCGACATAGGCCTAGACTGCCTAAACTAGTTGGAGCGATGGTTTTTGTGGTGTCGGGTCGGGACGGACAGACAGGCAGACAGACAGACGGACAGACAGACAGACAGGGACCAAGTGCTAACTCGTTTACAGTTGACGCCTGCACCGCGGAGGAATCAGTCACCTTCCGCCAGCAACTCCGCGCAATTGGCCCTAATGACTTTTGCCATTTGCACATAGATTCTGGGGCTATCTCGGCCAAGAAACTGCTCACGGCGTTTGGCATCCGCCCGCCGGACTTTCTCGAGGGCCGTTCTGACGACGCGTATCTCGGCCTGCTCACGCTGGCCATGACCCGGGAGCTAACCAAGAGGGCCAAGATCATGACATATAACTCTGTCGACGACGCCGTGCACTTGCTCAAGAAGTCGCGCAACATCGTGGTCTTGACAGGGGCCGGCATCTCCACGTCGCTCGGCATCCCTGATTTCCGTTCCAAGGAGACAGGGCTCTACTCCCAGCTGGAGAGGCTGGGCCTGGGCATCAACGATCCCCAGGAAGTCTTCAACATCGACGTGTTCCGTGATGACCCTACCATCTTCTACACGGTAGCCAAGGACATCCTCCCGGCCACCAAGGAGTTCTCGCCCACGCATGCCTTCATCGCCATGCTGCAGAACCAGAACAAGCTCCTCACCAACTATTCCCAGAACATCGACAATATCGAGGCCAATGCCGGCATCTCGCCGGATAAGCTCGTGCAGTGCCATGGCTCATTCGCCACCGCCAGCTGCCAGCGCTGTGGTCATAGGGTGCGCGGCGACAGCATCTTCGACGACATCAAGGCCGGCAAGATCCCGCGATGCGGCAAGTGCATCACGGCCCTGCGATCCAGAGGCACGGGGCCACTCAAGCGCAAGAGGTCGAGCAACAGCGCCGCGGCGAAGAGAGCGCGCCGCAACTTTGAGGGTTTTGACGACGATGACGACGATGACGACGGCGCGTACGACGTGCCCCAGGCTGGTGTCATGAAACCGGACATCACCTTCTTTGGCGAGCCTCTGCCCGACGAGTTCTCCAAGCGGCTCGTTAAGCACGACCGCAACCTCGTCGACCTCGTCATCGTCATCGGCACGTCGCTCAAGGTGGCGCCCGTCTCTGAGGTGGTGCCGTTCTTGCCCTCACACATACCGCAGATATACATCTCGCGCACGCCTGTTAGCCACATCAATTTCGACATCGACCTACTAGGCGACTGCGATGTCATCGTGGCCGAGTTGTGCCGCCGCGCGGGATGGCGACTGGACCACCCCATGGTGCCGCCAAACCAGCAGGTCAACATCGTGTTAGAGAAGGGTTACAAGAGCCGGCACATCTTCACCCCCGTCGACGATCCGAAACCGGATCTACGGGCCATAGCACATGCACAATCACAGGAAACCGAGCAACAGCCGGAGCAGCAACAGGTCAAGAAACGTCGCAATCGCAATAGCGCCTCTCGTAAGTCAGAGGGTTTACCAATTGCGGCATAATTAACAGCGTGCACCTCTCATCAGAGTCCATATTACGAGCCAAAGTCGCCAAATGCGTACCGCGCAACCCGTATGGGGGTTGACACCGCCGGAAGTGGCCTGTCCGTCCGGGCTTGTCTCTATTTTGTATGGTGTTGTACAGAATGGGGGGGGCATCGGTGTTTTATTCATGCCATGGGGGGGCCCATGGCCCTGCCGCGTCAGGACAGGGTCCCGAGGTTTCGGCTTTCCTTCTTTTTTTCTTTAACAATTTTGTTTCTTCCATGCTTCTGCTTTCCCGCTGGCTGGGGGAACGGTGGATCTCCCGCGCGCTCGCTGCACAACGAACGAGTACACACACATCTGAGCGATTGATCCACATTGACTGTTTCGGTGCACCGTGATCCATCCCAATCGCGCAGTGACACATGGCCGCGTACGATCGATTGCAGCCCAATCCACAAGCCACGGTCGACGGCTCAAGTTGTGCGGGCAATTACGTGTTTTTTTTACTCGACGCATCTCATGTACCAAGAAATATGGGGTTTCGGTTTGGACCGAGAGCTTAGTCATTTGCTTATTATTATTTGTTGTTGTTTTTTTTTCTGAGAAAAGGGACACAAGGAGATGTAATCGGACAGTCATGGAATGTGGGCGAGTTGTCAAATCTCCAGGCGGGTTGCTCTGGTTCTTCGGGGCGTTCTGGGCGTTCTAGGTTGCCTAGATAAAAATACTAATTGGCTACACTGCCTAATTTAATCAATCAACGTTACCTGAGACAAGAAAGCGGGGCAAAAAACCCCATTCTATTTATTTATTTATTTATTGTTCCTACTTGTCCTACACCAGCCACTAGACAGAAAATGGGCCAAAACACAGAACACTTACCCCCACCTACCTACTAAAATGTGCAAAACAGAGCAAATTAAAGAAAGGAATTATGAGCCACAAAAAAACAAGAACAAGGTCTAGAAAGGGCAGATGACCACCCCGTGTAACCGCATTCTGAGGACATTCTCTTTTTGGCCCAGACCAAAGATACTTATGTATCGTGCGTAGGACTGACGTGGAAGTAAGTAGATAGATGGCGAGACTCTATGTACAAGAAGGGTACACGTGCGCCGACTAGGCTTCTGTACTAGCAAATTTGATGCAGAGTAGTTAATCGAGTAGTTAATCAACTTACGAAGGTATCACCTCATCATATAATTATCTCCAGACACTCTATCCGCGATCGAGGCTGCAACTAAGTAGCATATGCCAGTCTCAAAGTTGCTTACTAGAATCCCTAACAGGGGTATAATGTTATAAAGCAGATAACATGTAAACAGAATCCTAACGTGGTAAAATGCGACGGTTGAAAATTGCAGTCAGAATCCCCGACCACATCAGATCATGTTCATCCAACTTGGCGTGTTATTAATTTATTAGGCAAGGGAAATGTGACTTGTTGGCTGACCCATTTTTAATTTTTTCCTTTTTTCTTGCTTTTTTTTTCGGTGACCGGAATCAAGTACTAAAGGTAATACTCAGAATGTTGCTATTGTTTTTAAAGAGGGGGAGATGGTTACGTGGCGCCTTTAGGTTCCTATATCCTGTTCCCCTCACTTATTGTTTGCCAGCCCTAGTTCATCTACATGCTCTATTATACACACTAACTTCAAGCTGTGATGAAGTCTTCGTTACGTCTAATTACAAATAAGAAGAAAACCACGCGGCATAATTATGCCACACCTAAACGTCCTGATGATTTATCTAAGTATCCGACTGAATGTGTCTTCTGAGACATTAGCTAGTAATCGCAATTCTTATCAGCAGTTCGGTTACCTTACTCTGTAACGTAATACTTCAAATAGATAACCAATAAATGTCTCCCTGTGGTTAGAAACCTATGTTCAATAATACTGCCAACACGAATACGAGTGTAATACGCAAAAGCAGCAGCACTACACGCCGTGTAAGGCGAATGTGCCTATTTAGAAGAACAGGAGAAATACTCTACAAGTTGAATTGATAGCCTAGTTATCCTTTTTGTCTCGATTAACAAAGAAACAGCTCCGAAAAGAAATAAATCATTATATTGCCTACTATTAATTAGCTCCCATACGAGTTAGGATTAATATCAAATCTCACGTCACCTCTAAAAGATGCTACAGGACAGGGTACCAAGAGTATAGCATGTTCAAGGTAGAAACCTTCATCGCTTGCCACTATTACATATCCCGTGACAAACCAGCTACAAGTAGGTTGTCTAACGCCGGCTATAGATTCACTCGAAATCAACTTACATAGTTTAAAGGGTTCTCTCACGATAACTGCCCAAAAAAGAAGTCCCCTTACTAAAAACTTACGACACCATGTATTGGCTAACCGCCACTAAGCCGCATATAAGAATTAAGTACCAGAGCTGTGTTAATTCGAAGTAACGTTATCAAAGTGGAGGTTTGCTACTTAATTTATCGTAAAAGAAACGTGAAATTTGCTCGCTTTAAAATATACTGATTGGTACCTTACTGTAGCTGCTTGAAGTTTCCTTGTTGTTCGACGCTTACAGAATCACGCCACTCTGCTTCTCTATAAATAGCGATAACTATTACTATGGGCAGACAAAGTATACGGGATAATTTAACCTTTAATACTACTCAGGTAGTCCTTAAATCTTTCATACCAATACTTCAACATCTGCGTGCAAATGATATTATGGCTACAATTGGTTTTATACCTGAACGAGTGTCTGTACTTCAGATCTTCAGATACCAATAGAAACATTAAAGGTTGCAATCAATGTGGTTTTGCTGACAATCGCTAGGTGGGGGCCATGTTGTATTCTTGCCTTTGGCCATGGCAAATGCTCTTCTCTGCCCAGAAACCAAGAAAACCTGCAATTCTGCTCAAATTGTAGACATATCCCTCACAAACACGGTAGGTAGATGGCCCCCTCATTTTTGACAAGGGCAAGATCGCTTTCGGTACAACGATTCGGTCCCAAAAGGAGTTACTTTCATTACCTTTTAAAGTCGAGACCGTCTCAACGGATCCATTTCAACAAATGGTTAACGGTTGTTGCCTACTAGTGAGGCATTTTTAATGACTTCAATTGAACGGAGCGCCAAGGCTGGGAGGGCCGCCGGAAGGGAAGAGAAGCAACGACTTAGAGAAACCAAGAAGGCGAAGAGGACAGAGAGCGAGGTTGCGGCCTAGGGAAATTGTTATTTTTTTTTTATGATTATAATGCTAGAGTCTATTTACACGACGCGCCACTATTAGTAGGGTGCGATCACTGAAGACGAAGAGTGGCAACACAGTTCCAAAATAGACAAAGAATCAACTAGATTCTCAACCTCAATATCGCCGCGACGTATTGAAGTCGAGCAGCACTTCGACGCGAAGTGCGAAGAGGCCCGTGCTCATCGCTCACACCATAAAAAATAAAAGGGAGCTAAATAAACTGTAATAATAGTGACAAGTTCGGTTCCTCAAGTTGTAGCATCGGCCAGAACGAAAGCGGGGAGTGAACCTTTTCCCATGTTGACAAATTACCTGGTCTATCCAGGTACCTACAAAATGAGCAAAAAAGTAACGAATTCGGAGATAATAATTATGTTGTAGCGGCGAATCAAATGGCTGGGATCTGATTGCCCATATGCCTGGAATGGGCAAGCAGTCAGTATGGGTAGCCTAATAATCTTGTGATCGCGATAACACAACCTGAAGATACGGGCCGTAGCATACATAGGTAATCTCAGCTTGATACCTAGACTCCCTTCTAGGTTAGGTAGCATCCGCAAGCTTTGTCCCCGCAATTCGTCTTGACATTTACTATGTAGTTATCAGGTATTGCTCAATATCGATAAAAGGTGACATTATTCATACAGTACCTACTTCTGCTATCTTACTTCTACGAGCAAGGCCGCAAGCGTGTAATTGGCTTGTCATACTCGAGCCCCCTGGCCTGACGGACACCGTTTACAAACCGGTGAGATGCTCGGCTACGAATAGAATATTCCTATATAGCAAGAAAAATCTATACACGTATATTTTGTATCGGATATGTAGTACACAAACGCCTTGGCTGAGGATAACATACAATGACTCCAAATGGAGAGGGTTATTTCCAGGTGGGCGTATTTACCTCGGCTCGCTAGGCCACGTGAGCAGACATCAAATCCGTAGGTGATTACTGTACATACTTTCAAGTATGTGGAAGACCAAGACGGCAATTGCGGTATACGACCGTGCGTTACCTATGATGTATACGGCGTCTCAACCAGACGAATTATGTGCTATATGTGTCCGAAGGATAAGTATACTATTATATCTTTGAGGCATTTACTTAATACGAGGGTTGCCAGTCTAAATCATTGTTGGTTCCACCGGAATCAGGAGCGGGATATTCTGAAGTTGTTATTGAGACACCTATGGAGATATTTTTGGTAATGGAGTTCTGGGTGATGGTTATTGTTGTTGCGCAGGAGGGTCGAAACGCTCTTTATCAACTCATTCCTAAACTATACATACACATACACGCGCGCGCACACACAAACACACACACCTGCATATAGGCAATGCCTAGTTTATATGTTCTAGTGCCTGTAGGAGGTCTTATACGCGGACATAATATCATAATGCTACCCGTGCCCAAGTGATAATTGACATATCTTATTTACATATGTTAGGGTCAATAATTTCTTAGCTAACACCTGGGCTTTATCTAGGGTTGTCACCATAGTAGGAGTAACACTCATAGCTGGAGATACTGAAGGTCTCACCTTTGACAGCCATTTACGGTGTAATCTTTCTTTCCTACTCAGTCCTGTCTAGGATAAATATGCTACCAACTATATGATTAATATTTTATATGCATTTCAAAGAATACTTATCCTATAATATCAAGTTGTCTTTAGCTATGCACACATACACATATACCAGTGACTACTCAGCTATATGGGTATTCCTAGTGTGAAATTGCACGTGTTAATAATCGGGTAAAATGTAGCGGCGTGCTCAGCCTGTGCGACTCCATACCAAAATATTTATAACGATATTACAAAATATCCCAAGTATTATCTCTGGCACTATCCATTAGCACGCGGGATAACGAAGGGTTGATTATTTGACACGAGTGTTAGCATCCTTAGTTCCTAAGGCCTATTATACTACTTATTTTGCAGGTAAGTTTATCACGGCTGGTGTTTTAACTTAGAGAAAAAAGTCATGGGTTTTATCAATAGTGGTTACTCACAAGGGGGCTCTGCTAGGTATGAGGATTTGGTAGATAGCTGATTGTTATAAAAAAAGAAAATACGGCGTGTAGTACAGAACCTCTTACAATGGTGCATGCATGAAGAAATGTACCTAATAATATGCACGTGGCTACTAGCAGAACCAAAGTCTGACAGAAGAAAATGTGTTACAAACAGACGTCATTAATATATGCGAATTAAGTGTTTTATGCTATCTACTTTTATTTTACAAACTGCAACCCTTGAGACGCGAATCAACTATCATATCGAGGTCTGTGAACAAGCCTGCTTAATAATCGTTCGCTCTAGGCTTCCAGCCAGTTTGGTCTTATCAACCTTCCGGGATCTCACCCATTATCGGATTGCACGGTGCCTGGAACGAAGAATCAAAAGCCCCCTGAGACGTTTCTGCCCTGGTAGTAACTTTACTATACCCCCTTAACCCTAAACATACTCTCCACATGTTGCGTTAAACTGCTCTCTCCCACAAAACATCCACAAGGATCCAACTCGACGATGAAAGACTACTATAGTCCAGCCATGATACTGCTATAATGAGACCATGCCAAGTCTCTAGAGTGTTTGAGGAGAACATCTTCGGTTAACGGCAGATTTAGAATTCGGTCCTCGTTCAGCTAAAGAAAATTAGTTAGATGCTTAAAAATTATAAACTAAATGTGGTGTCTTACCTCTCCAACCTTGGCCATACTCGAGACTATTGTAGCGATCTCGGCAGCCATTTCAGTCAGAGCTGCATACTCTATGATGCTAGCCTCCGGCGTGTTGCCATGCATTGCGGGTAAACCTTCGAGAAGACTATTGGCCAACATCTGCGGAGGTGATTCGGCACGGCGGTGATAGCCCATGAGCTGCAGGAAGGCTTTGTAGACCTCACCGCCAACATTCCAGTCAGGAACATGTAGATGCCGGCCCTCGAATTGCTGGAGAACATCGGCTAACCCGTCATAGTCTCGTTCGATGATAGTCCTTGGGGCGACCTCTTTGACAAAGGTCTGGTGAGCATCAGCCCAAGATTCAGCGCGAAGTAAGCATTGAACCTCGGCCGTCGCGTCCTTCTTCGCACTTCGCATGTATAGTGCCTTTGAATGCCAGATCCATTGGGTGGGGATTTTGAAATCCACCACAAGCTTCTTGAATGCAGTAGAGTCATCGTTTCCAATCAGCGCAGCATGCCGGGACAAATGATCCTGAACGGCTCTAGCACGTGCATCTGGGTTAGTTAGGTGTAGTAGAATGAAGACGGCCTCGAGCCAGCTTCCTTCATTAGTCAACTGTGCGGCGAAAGAGATCGTCGCCGCGTCAGCCTTCTCGGTAGCATTTTTGCCGAAGGATACTCGACCAGTGGACACAAGTGCTTGTCCGAGTTGCCAACATAGACGGTAATCTAGTGGCGATAACTGAGAATTCTCTGGGCGAATGATAGCTTCAAGATCAGCTCGACTGTCTGAGTACAACTTTAACAAGCCCCAGAGAAGGTCCTCTCTATCCTGTTTTTGAGGATCATCCCAAATAGCAGAAATCCCATGCTGGGTAAACCATACAATTGGGTGTAACTCTTTGTCCTGCTCGACATCTTCTTGGTATTTTTCGAATGCCTCGGCAATGCTGCCATCCGTTGAGATCGCATACCAGAGTCTCAAACCGAAAGCCTGCTGCCAATTGAGACCAAACCTCCTTGAAATCAAAAAGGGCTCTGCGCGATCCTCCAGGGCCCCTTTTGTCCCTTCACATGCGCATACGTTGC
This sequence comes from Nemania diffusa, assembly GCA_038501195.1. Classification (NCBI taxonomy): domain Eukaryota; kingdom Fungi; phylum Ascomycota; class Sordariomycetes; order Xylariales; family Xylariaceae; genus Nemania; species Nemania diffusa. Next base: position 1,516,202 of record JBBPUQ010000008.1, read on the forward strand.
CACTGAGCATCTCGTATAGCGCTCGAATTGGCTGCGAGAATTCGGATAGGATGTTGGCAGCTTGCCACTCTCGAAGTTGTTCTCGCAAATCCTTTTTCAAACCATCATCCGATCCGATGAGCGACACTAACGTGGCGAGGCGGAAGTTTTTGCTCTCTAAGAGGTACTTGCATGCTTCCGGTACACGATGACCAGATAAGGCTGCTAATGCTTTCTCCTCAAGTGTATGCGCCATCGCTACCGCTTTGAGTGTACGTTCTTCTACCAAAGATTCCCACAATCTGGATAGATTCTCCCGACGAAGCTTCTCAGTGGCTCCCGGATCAGCCTGTAATTCTATGGGAACTTTGACATTGTCAAATAGAACGCTAGCAAGATCCCACACGAGTCGCTCGTGCTCCTCAGCGGAGTTCTTAGCGCCGCTGGTAACCGAGAAATCCTTGAGGCTCAATCTTGGGTTTAACTCCACGGTTGGAACCCCGTCGACGATATGAACTTGTGCTAGCTTCGAATGGGTATTTATGGCTTTGGCAGACATCTAGATGGTAGGCGGGTCAGCAGTTACAACAATATTCCCCTTTCATGATTGAGCTCACCTCGTTAGTGAACTTCGCAATCCGAATGTCCTGAGTCTCGGATACGACAGCCCCTTTCATGACAGTCATCAACCCATTTTTCTCGGTTATGCGGCCTGATCGACCAAAGGTAGAAGCACTTGGCGTAGCGGAAAATATGAGTGTTCCGCCAGGTCCCCAAGTGGGCCTCGTTGTATCATGCCAGGCTCGGTCTGTGGAATCCATATCGCTTTCATCTAGGTGCTTGGTAACACGTTTGTATGGCCACTATAAGATAGGAAATTTATTAGTATATGCACAGACTTAGTTTGAATATAATTACACATCATGCTATTCATCCGCGACTCCTGAGACTAAAACATAAGTTAAAAACAGACCTTAACACCTTGCGGCCGAACTGAGGCCTGAAGGTTTTCTGTGGGAACTTTTGCCTTCTCAAACAGCGAATTCATCAGATCAATGCTAGTCGCAAAGCCCTTACTATCGGAAACGACTCTTTTCTTGGTGGGGGATGCCTCTCGAACACTATCTCTTGCTGAGCGGTAGCTATCCATTTCATGGATGCTTTTGAGCAGCGCTCGATCACGCTTTTGGGGGCTTATTGTTTTGCTGAGCATATCTGCCCAGTCGTCCCCTGCTGCAACTTGAACTTTCAGCGGTGTTGCCGAGCTCTTGATTGCACGCATTCTTGCCCTCATAATACCAGCGGGGGTCTCATGAGCAAAATCCGATTGACTACCATCGAACGAGTCTTCGTCATGCTCCGCGGCGGGATGTTGCCCTAGGTGATCACTCGTATCATCATTCACCTCGGACATTGCATATTCGTCGCCCATGGCGCCTTGATCTAAAGAGATAAGTGCATGTGACGCAGAACCCGCGGAGCGATTAGCTAAAAAAGACGACCTAGACGCGTTGACTTGCGCCATCTCAGATTGATCGCTTTCATAGTCATATTCGTTCGGTTCGAAGGCACCAGGAGGGCGAGGATGCTTCGCCGTTTGACTAGGACTTTGGTCTCGATCGGAATATATAGGTGACGCGGATTTCGCTCTATACTTTGCCTTTGTGGAAGTCTCTGGCGCATGATCTTCCTCTTCATCTTCGCTGTCATCTAAACCGTACGTTGTGAAGTGTTCGACAGAGAATGTCCATTCACCAGTTTCTTCGCTGTATTTCTCAAATTTGGTGTCTGGGATCTTCTTGAGGCGATCCACATGCTTAGTAATTGAGGTAGCTTTGCCAGTTCTGGAAGCGCGAGGCCAAGCATTTTCCAAGTTGATGAGAGCTGGCACGTTCAAACCCTTCCCAACTGGGGGTTTCTGTGCAGGGTTGGGGTACACCGTTGCAGAGCGAGGAGTTAAGAGGACAATGCCATCACAGATAGTGTCAAGATCTATGGATGATAGATCCACGGGCACTTTAAATTTGACATAGCCAATGTGTTCACGCCCAACAGTGAGATCTACAACTTTCTGGCGTTGAACTCGATTCATGTTCTGAATATCCTCCTTGCTTGGAACCATCCAATAATTGCCTGGTTCGCCATCATGGGATGCGGTTGAATTACGAACAGGGGGCGACGCAGCTTCATGCTCATGCACGATCGCGAGCTCATTACCCTTCACTTGTTCCATTTCAGGGGCCGATGAAGCAATGTCTGAGCTCGACCCATTGACACCGTTTGTAATCTTGGGTCTCACGTAGCCTAGTTGCTCTGCACTTGGAGTCGAGCTGAGTAAACTGTTTGTGGCGCTTCCGTCTTGAATTGCCCCCACGTTAGTTGTGTCAAAGCTGACTCGCTTAGTTAATTTGCGAGCGGTATTTGGGGTTTCTGGGGCTGGTTTATCCTTGGTGGGCGTGGAGAAAAGATCGCTGCGAAGGTCTTTATTGATGATCAGTTTTTTGACATTACCATTGTGGTACATCTTGGGCCCTGAACTGGCTGAGAATGCACCAGGCACTAATACACTGTCTTCAATGTTAAAGCTACGTCGCAAATTGCTTGTGGATACACTCTTTCCGAGGCTCCGTGACAAGCTTCCGCCGAGTAGACTCTGTGACATCGCACTTGGGGTGCTAGCAACGCTCGAAGGGCTGTTCGGTGTACCATATGTGCTGTATGAGAACCCGAACCCGCGCTTCTGCGGGGTGACAAATCGAGATGCCGACGCAGGATTAAGTTTGTAGTAAGGTAAAATTGACGGGCGCCTTGACTGTTTCTTGCTTGTCGGCGTTGCAAGGGGTCCAGGGTTTGTAGATTCATTACCACCATAATTGAATATAGACCCGAATGCGGTAGGGTCATTGATACTTGCTGTCAGTGAGGGTGCATTCGACTGAGCTCCTTGGGAATTTCCAAACATAGAGCCTCCCATCATGCTATTCTGGGGCTGCTGGGCAGTGGAAGAGCCAAACATGGATCCCTGTTGCTGGGTATTTTGACCCCCGAACACACTACCTCCTGATGGCTGTGTACTTGTGTTGAACAGACTTGGCTTTTGTTGGGCCTGATTGAGGCTACCAAACAAGCCACCACCTTGTTGTGGTTGTTGCTGCTGGTTTTGATTCTGATTTAATGAACCAAAAAGTCCACCGCCTGTATTAGTATTTTGTGTGGCCCCAGTACTACCAAAGAGTCCGCCAGTGGATCCTGTCGCAGGCTTAGCACCGAAGAGGCCGCCTCCAGTCTGGGTAGTGTTCAATTGGCCAAACGCACTTCCAGTATTGGCCGTTCCAAAGGCCCCGCCACCGGTACTATTGTTGGTGCCAGCAGTGCCAAACAATCCCGTTCCTGCCGGCTTCTGTTGACTGCCGAATAACCCGCCTGTTTGCTGTTGCTGCTGGTTCTGTGCGCCGAAACCACCGGAATTGCCGAAGGCACTGGTAGGCTGTTGATTGGCGTTCCCGAATAACCCTCCGCCAGTGTTGGCGTTGCTAGCGTTTCCGAATACGCCACTACCAGTATTGGCATTTGTATTACCAAAAGCGTTGGTACTGCTACCGAACCCCCCGGTATTCGTGCCTGTAGTTCCGAAGCTGAAGCCCGGTTTGTTTTGGTTAGTGTTTCCAAACAGGCCACCACTGGCATTGTTGTTTCCTGAACCAAATGCACTTGAGCCTGTGCCGGTATTAGTACCGAAGCTGCTTGCCGCGGGGGCGCCGAAAACACTGCCGGACTGAGCGGGCTGCGCTGTCGTCGTAGAACTACCAAAGAGACCACCAGTAGTGGCAGGCTTTCCAAACAAGCCACCGCTAGTGTTAGACCCAAAAGCATTTGTACCGGTGTTGGTTTGACCGAATGCACTGCCGGTTGACGAATTACCAAAAAGGTTACCACCGGTTGTATTCGTGGTCGAGTTGCCGAAGGCCGAGGTGGCAGGTTGGTTGTTTGAACTGAAGCTGCCAAAGCCAGTTCCAACGCCAAACGTATTACTTCCCGCAGTGCCACCATGACGACGACCAGCAGCATAATCTGCGAGACGTAATTCGTCACCCGACCATTTTTTATACGGGTCTTGGAATAGGACGCTCTGGAATGAATTCTGAGCGGCGGAACTAGTGCTTTCTTTTTCTACCAGAGGTTGGAAATTGGTCACATTGGCGGTGCCTGGCGGATCACCTACGGCCCCCAAGGCAGTGCTGGTCGGATTAGCCAAGGTTGTATTTCCAAAACTCCCAAAGGCAGATGTATTGCCAGTGGTCGTACCGCTGCTGCTACCAAAGAGACCACCGGTTGTGCCAGTCGTCGTGGATCCAAAGGCAGGCTTGTTGGCATTGCTGCCAAAAAGGGACCCTCCGGTCCCACCACCAAAGGGACTCGAGGTTGACGCATTGTTACTAGAGGCGCCGAAACTGCCGAAGGCACCGTTAGATGTTGCTGTAGTAGAGCCACCAAACAAGCCGCCACCTGCGGTTGTAGTAGCTCCAAAACCCGAGGGTTTGGCGCCGAATGCGCTGGTATTGTTGGTGGATCCGAATCCGCCTAAACGAATATGTCAGTGTGCTGCTTGATAAATAGGAAATATAGAAGGTGCATGAGAAAGTCGTGATAAGAATAATGAACGTACCGGTAGTGTTCGAGCCGAAGCCTGATGGGGTGCCTCCGGAGCCGAAGAGACCACCGCCAGTGTTGGCAGGGGCACCGAAACCACCTGCAGTGTTGCCGGTGTTAGTACCAAAGCCTGTGGCAGAACGTTTTAGTGGAGGGGATCCAAGGGAAAGGCAAACCGAACATGGGAAGCGCCAACATACCTGTAGTGCTCGTGTTGTTGCCGGTGCTGCCGAAGGCATTAAACCCGCTGGTGTTATTGTTGCTGCTGCCAAAGGCGTTGCCGCTTCCGCCGCCGCCACCGAAGCCGCCAAACGACATGGTGCTTGGTTGTGACTAATAACAGGTACGCGATCGAGGATGGGCTGGTGATTGGCGCGTCTGACGCGTGAGGGTAGTCGAACTGGTTGCCACACGGTTATGTCGAGGAAGACATGGAAAGAGATGTGCGACGTCGTAATCGTAGACGAGTCGTAGAGAGATCGATGGATGGGAGTCGAAGTGTTGAGAACTAGGTTGTGATGATTCGCCACGCAGGACCGAGCAAGGGATTGTTAACTTTTTTTTTTTGCCCAGGTTGCGATGCTATGCCCGGTTCGGGAAACTTTCAGTGGTAAAGAGTTGCGTCAAAAGAGAAGACGGTATTGTAAAAATGGGAGTGAATTAAGTCGAAAGACGAGAAAGAATGACGGTGAATGAATAGAGAAAATGAAGAGGAGGGATTGTGTAATGTTGTGACTTGGGTCAGTGAAAGGTTGATGTAGGTAACGCAGCAGGTAGCAGCGGGCGGCAGGTAGGAGTTGCGAGGTACCTAAGTAGAGGTCAATAAGCTCTCGAAGGAGGCAGATTGTTTGCGAATTCCCGCGATGGGGCTAGGGAAGTAAGTGCAAGTGGTAGATTGGCAATAGGCAAGTACAGCGTAGAGAAAAACCGCCGGGGCTGGGCTGTCTGCTTTTCTGGACGTGAATGGCGCTATGCGGGCCACCTAACAAATTTCTAGGCAAATGGGAAATCGCTGTACTGCGTGGTTGATGGTGGGGCCGTGGGACAAGGGGGGCTAAGATGGGGTACACAGATGGTCCAAGCTTCAACTTCTTCGTATCTAGGTACTTCTGTACATGAAATGCGTACAGAGTATACGCGTTCAGTGCTCGCAAGGTTGCTACCAGCTGCCAGTCACTGCAGCGAATTCACCAAGGCACCAATCAGAGACAAATCTTTGGACGAGTAGGATGTAACTGGGCAGTACATAGAAATCGGTTACGGACGTAGGTACTTGAATGCGCGACGGAAGCCACTGCGATTGTCTATTTCATTCTACTCTGTACGTCTGAACCCAAAGCTATGTCTAGTGTATCTAAAGGAGAAGTAAGGCATAGGGGAGAAGATAGAAATGAGAGGTGAGGGACTACCTTTTATAGATGACCTCTTAACATCTCATAATGGATTGTTAAGCAAGGCAGACTCGGTGGTTGCTGCCTACCACTGCCAGCCAATCGTTGATGGTACTTACTTGTGTGACAATACAGCTAGTTAAAGGCTTATTCATAGATGCGCTCCCACGAGCATTTGCCATGGGCTATAGACAGCTAAGGGAACTATGCGTACACTACATACTAGATGGGATACCTACTCTTGTTTGAATATCTCATATAAGGTTTTGCTTGTAAACTACCTATAGGGGGGGACCCCGTTTTAGGACATAGTGCTAGCAGACGGTTGGGTGTGAATATAGTGTTCTTTTGGGGTCACAGTGCTAGCAAAGTAGTGCTAGACAATTCGAATAAAACTATTATTATTTTAAGCGATAGTTTTTACTTAATAGTAAAATTTATATAGTAATAATAATTAAGTTTAAACTTAATTATTATAATATATTAATATTAAATTTTTAATATTATTTTAATTAAGTTATTTTAAATAGCTTAAATATTATAAATAAAAAATATTTTTTTATAAATTTAACTTAAAATTTATTAAATTATTTTAAATAAAATTTAAATTAAAAGTTTATAAATTATAATATTAATAAATTTTTATATTAAAAACATTAAAATAATTAATTTAGTTAATTTATTTTAAAAACTTTATATTAAAAATATAAAAATTTTTAATTTAATTTAATTGTTTTAATATTTATATTATTTAATAAAAATTGATATTATATTTAAAAATATATTGTTAAAATTATTTTTTATTTAATTAAATATATAATATATAGTTTTAAAATTTATTATTTAAAGCTTAATTTATAATAATTAATATTTTATAGTTTTATTAAAATAATAGTTTTAATTTTTTATAATGTTATAATAAAAATAATATTAAAAATTATATAATGTTAAAATAAAAAGTTATATTAAAAATTATTAAAATTTAAAACTTTATATTATAATTAAACAATTATATAGTTTATATTAAAAATATAATTTATTTTATAAATAAAACTTTTATTATAACTTTATTATATTATTTTATTAAATTAATAAATAGTTTATATATTAAATTTAAAATATAATTATAGTAAATTTTAAAGTTTAAAATTATTATAAATAATATTTTACTTTATTTTTTAAATTATTTATAACTATTATATTTATTTATAAAATAATTATAATATATTTTATATAATTTTTTTTATTTTATAGCTTTTTTTATTTTTAATATTTATAATATTTTTTTTATTTCTATTTTTATTTTTAATATTTATAATATATTAAAACATTTAAATTATATTTTATTATATATTATTTTTTATATTATATTTTATATTGTATTTTATGTTATATTTTATATTATATTTTATATTATGTTTTATACTATTTTTTTTTTATATAGTTGCTAGTTTAATTATATAACAATATTATATAAATAATAAAAGTTCGATTTTTTTTTATAAAATTTATATTTTTTAATATAAAATTAATATAAATTTAATATATTTAAATTATTTTTATTTTATATATTAATAATTAAATATAAAATAATTAAAATAAATATTATTTAATTAAATATATTATATATATCAATTTAATATAAACTATTTAAAAATAAATATTAAATAAAATATTAACGATTTATTTTAAAAAGTATTTTAATTATTATTAATTAAATTATTATTATTAATTAAATTATTATTAATATTATTAATATTAAAATTGTTAAATATATTATTATTAAATTTAATATTATTAAATTTAATATTATTTAATTAGCTATTTTTAAATTTGCTATTTTTACTATTATAATCTTTTTTATTTTTGCTATTTTAATCTTTTTTATTTTTGCTATTATAATTTTTTTTATTTTTATTATTTTTGTTGTTATTATTTTCGTTATTTTTATTATTATTATTATTAAATTTATTATTAATTGCAATATAGTTTTTATTATAGTTATTATATTATAAATTCTGTTTTTTTTTTTAAGCTTTAATTTAAAATAACTTAAAATTTTCAAATTTAAAATAAAATAAACTATTAAAAATATAAAATTTAAAACTTTTTGCTAAAATTTTTAATAAATAAATATTAATTTATTATATAAAATAAATTTAAATCAAAACTTTAATATTTTTAAACTAATTATTAACAAATATATTTTAAGCTTTATTAATTTTTATAAAAAAATTATTTTTTTTATTATATATTTAAACTATTTAAATATATAAAATTAATTTAAAAATATCAAAATATTAATTTTTAATTTTATTTTTAATATTTTTATATTTAATTATAAATTTTATATTAAATATTTTAAAAGCAAAATTAAATTTAATAAAATAACTATTACTGCAATTTAAAAAAAGCTTTATATTTTAATTTTAATAAAATTATTATTTAGTTTATTTTTTATAACTTAAAGTTTTAAATATATATATATTAAAATTTTTATTTAAATGTTTAAATTAATTTTTCAGCTTTATAACTTTAGCAGCTTTAATAAACTTAGCATTTTTTTTAAAAACTTTTATATTAGTTTTTATATTAATTTTAATATTTGTTATAATAATTTAAAAAATATAAAAATAAATTAATAATAATATTAATATATAAAATAACAATTATTAAATTTAATATATAAATAAAAATAAATAGTTTAATATTAAATTAACAATTTATTATTAATTATTTTTATATATTAAAGCAATATTATATAAAAAAATCAATCAGTTTAAAAACTTTATTAAATATATTTAAATAATAAAAATATTGAAAAAATAATAATATAAATATATTTATAAAAATATAGTAATAAAAGTATATATATCAGTTATTAATTAAAATAGTTGTAATAAATATTTATTATTAACTAAAAAAGCTATAATAAATATTTATTATAATAAAATTAAATAAAAAATATAATTTATTAAATTATAATCTTTTTAAAGCTTTATATATAAAAATATAGCTTAAAATATAAATAATAAATAGTTATAATAATTTTATAAAAATAAAGTTGTAAAAAGTTATAAAAGTAAAAAATATTACAAATATATATATATATTAAAAAAAATAATAAAACAAAAATAACATTATAAATTATAAAAACTAGTTTATGCTTTTTTTTTTAAATATATAGCTTTATTTATTTGTTTTATATAATATTACTAATATAGTTAATTTTTTTAAATTTAATTAATTTTTTATTATATAAAAATAATTTTTGTTTTTAATAATAAATAAAATATCGACGCTCTTTAATAACTACAAAAAAGTATATATATATTTTTAATAGCTTAACTATATATATATATATATTAATTTAACTATATATATAACTTATAGCAAAAATATAGCTAAAAAAATTTTATAAATAGTTAAATTTAATAATAACTAAATTATTTTATTATATTTAATAAAAGTTTATAATAAAAAATAAAATATATATTAGTAAATATAAACTATTTTTTATATTTTTAATTTATTGTTATATTATTATATAGCTAATATTAGCTATTATTATATATTTATTATATATAATATATATTAATAGTAAAAAAAAAAAAAAATATAAAATATATTTTAATATATAATTAATTAATTATTATAAAAATAATTTTTATAAAAAATTCTATAGTTATATATATTATTTAAATAAATATATTATATTAATAATATAAAATATATTATTTAAATAAATATTATTATAAAATTTACTATTTAATAAAAACTATAAAACAATTTAACTTTTTAATTTATTAAAGTTTTTTTTTTTAAAAAATAGATTTATTAATAAAATTATATTTATATATTATAATAATTAAAAAACTTTAAAAAGTTAAAATAAAATTAAATAATAAAAAAGATTTCTTTAATATTTTAAAATGTTTAAATATTATTATTTCGATTTTTAATTTTAAATAAAACTATAATTTAAAAATAATATAACTATAATAAAAAATATTTTATAGTTAATATTATAATATTATATTTTAAATTTTTTATATAATTAAATTTAACTAATATATATTTAGTTTTATTATATAACAAATATATATATTTATTATTTATATTATTATTTTATAATATCGCTTTTTTAAATATTAAAATATTATATAAAATAATAATACTATATTAAAAAAAGTTGTTAATAATATTAACTAAGTTTTTATTTTTATTATTATTATTATATTTATTGCTTTATTTTATTAATTATATTATTAACTATATTATTATTTTTAATAATATTTTTATTTTTAATATTATTTATAATTTTATTATTATTACTATCAATATTTTTAAGTTTATTTTTTTAAGTTAATTTTTAAAATAAATATTTTTTTTTTATTGTTTTTTAAATATAGCAGTTTTTTTTAACAAATAGTTTTTTAATATTAGCTTTATTATTTTTAATATTTTTACTGTTTATATTTTTATTTTTGTTATTTTTATTATTAATATTAGTTTTATTATTTTTATTGTTAATATTAGTTTCGTTATTATAATTATTTAAAATTAAATTTTTATTATTGTTTTAAACTTTTTTAATACTTTTTTTAGTTATATTAATAGTTGTTAAATTATTTAAACTGTTATTATTTAAATAAAATTTATTTTATTTAGATTGTTTTTAATATTTATTAAAAATATTATTAATTTATTTTTTATTTAAAGTTAAAAAATTTAAAAAATTTTTAAAAATTTTTTTTAATTTTATTTTATTTTTTTATATTAAAAAATATTTATTTTAACAACTATATTATTTTAGTTATATAGTTGTTTTTATTATTTAAATAGTGTTAAAAGCAAAAATAAACTTTAAAATATATAAAAATATATTTAAAAATATTATATTTAATTTAAAAGCAAATTTATTATTTTTAAACTATAAAATTAGTTTTTTTTTTTTTATAAATTAAAATTATTTAGTTTTATATATATTATATAATTAATTTAGCTTTTTAATTTTAAATAACTTTTAAAATTTATTAGCTTTTATATATAAGTTATTAAATTAAAAAAAAAATAAAGTTTTAATTTTATTAAATTTTTATTATAGTTTTTTTAAATTTATAAATTTTATATTAATTAAAATAATATTTTATATAAATATATATTTTAATAAAAATATTTATATTTAAATAAATCTTATATTAATATATAAAAAAATACAAAAAAATAAAAATATTAATATATATATTATATTTTAACTTTTAAATGTTTTTTAATCGAAAATTTAAAATCGATTTAAAAATAAACTTAGTTATAAATAATATAAAATATTTTTATATTAAATCTTTAATTAAAAAATATTTAAAAGTTTTTATAAAAATCGATAAATATTAAAATTAGTTTTTTTGTTTTAAATTAAATAATATATACTTATTTTTATTAATATATAAATATTTAGTTTTAAATATTTATAATATAATAACTAATTTTAATATTTTTAATATATTAATTTTTTTATAAATTATAGTTAACTTAAAAATATTTTACTATTAAATTTATAATTTATTAAAATTTTAAGCTTTTAAACTATATAAAATAAAAATTGATATATTTTAATATAAAAACTTTATTATATATAATAAATAATATTTTTTAAGCTATAAATTTAAATTATTTATAAAATAGCTTAAAATTAACAGTTTATTTTTTGTTTATTTTAATTATATAGTTTTTTTTTTTAATAATTTAATTTATATAGCTAGCTATAACTATAACTAGTTAAAAATAAAAATTAATAATAGTTTTAATATATTAATATATTTTATAACAAATATTTATTATATTTTAAATAAAAAACTTATTTAATTTATTTAAATTTTTATTATTTGTTTTATTAGCTAAAGTTATAAATTTTAATAACAAAAAAAAATTATAAAAAGTTTTTTTTTTATTTATTTTATAATTGCTTTTATTATTTTAGCTGTTTTAGTTACTGTTGTTTTAATAACTTCAATATATTTATTTGTAGTAGTAAATCTTTAAGTTAAAGCTATAAATATTAATTAAAATCTAATTTGTTTTTTTAATAATATTTATATTTTTTTTTAATATTATCGGCGTTTAATTAATTAGTAAAACTTGTTATTAAAATAAATTATTTTAAAAAAAGTAAAAAAATATATAACTTTTATATAAAAAAAAATAAACCATTTAAATATAAAAAAACTCTTTTTAAAAAAAACTAACATATTTAATATTTAATATTAAATAAAAAATTTAATAAATTAAATAGTAAAAAATATTATATAGTTAAAAAATATAAAGTAAATAAATAGTTTATATATAATTTTTATATTATTTTATTATAATAGTTATAATTAATACTATTTTTTTTATTTAAATATAATTATTTATATTTGCTATAATAAATATAAACTTTAATTTATAAACTTTAATATTTAAATTTTAAATAAATATATAATTTAAACTTATTAATTAAATTAAGTTGTTATATTAACATTTATTATTATAATATAAAATATTTATTTATTTATAGCTTTAATTTTAAAAGTTAATTATTATTATATATTATATTATATATTTAATTTTATATAATTTAAACTATAACTATATATAAAAACTAAATTTTTTTTAAAAAGTTTTATTAATTTAAAACTAAACTTATTAAATATTAATAACTAAATTGTAATAAGTATAATATTAGCAATAAGTTTAAAAACTAAATAATATTATATATTTTAAAAAAAAAACTAAAGTTGAAAAAACTAAAAAATAAATCTAATTTTTTTAATTAAATTAATATATTTATATAAATGTTTTTTTATTTATTATTTTTACTTTTTTATATTTATTATTTTATTTAATTTCTAATAAATTTATTATTTTTAATAAATAATAAAATTTATTTAATTATTTTAACTATTTATTAATTATATTATATATATTAATTATTTTTAAAATTTATTTGTTTAAATATAAATATAATTTATAATAACTTTTTTTATATAAAAAAAGTTCGATTTAAATTTTTGCTATAACAAATATTTAAACTGTAAATTTTTTATAAACTAATATTTTAAAACAATAAAAAAATATTTTCAATATATATAATTAGTTTATATATAAAAGTTTTTAATTTTTATTATTTTTTTATTATATTAATAGTTAATTTAATAAAATTGTTAATTTTTATATAACATTATATATATGTTTAAAAGTTTTTTTATTTTTTATATATATAATGTTTTTTTTTTATATTAATTTTATTATTATTAAAATATTTTTTTATAAATGTTTTTTTTTATATTGTTTTTTTTTATTTTAATAATTTTATTAAAAAACTTTTTATATTAAAGTTTTAATTGTAAAATTTTTATATATATATTAAAAAGTTTTTTAATATATTTATTAAATATTATTAATTATTATAATTTTACTTTTTTTAAATTACTTTATAATAAAGTTTATTTGATTTAATATATAATAATAAAACTTTTTTAACTTTTTATTTTTTTTATTATATTTAAAGTTTATAACTTTTTTTTTTAAATATTTAAAATTTTGTTTTAAAAATAAGTTTTTTAAATATTTATATAATTAATTTATATAAAACTATTAAAATTTTTTTTAAAAATTTAACAAATAAAATTTAAAAATATTTTTTTTATTATTATTAATAATTTTATAATATATTTTTATTATTAAATAGTTCAATTTATTACTAAATTAATTTATTTATTTGTTTTTTTTTTATAAAATATATATTTAACTTTTTATTAAAAAATCTAAGTTTTATTAATATTTATTAATTTAATTAATTATTTTTTATTAAATTTAAAATATTTGTTATTTTGTTATTATTATATATTTATATATTTTAGTTATAAAATTTTATATTTTTTTATAATTTAACTTTTTTTTTATTAATTTAAATATTAATTTTTTTGTTTTAATTTTTTAATTAAATGTTATTTTTATAACTTAATTAGTTAATATTTTATATAAAAACAAACTTTTTAATAATTTATATAATAATAATATTTATATTATATTTAATATTAATAATATTTTAAACTAGTTTTTTTAAAAATAGTTAATAAAAAATTATAACTTTTAGTTTTTTTATTAATATATAATTTTTATTTGTTTAATAGTTTATTTATAATTAGCAAAAAAAAAATTCAACTTTATTTTATAAATTTAAAATAGTTTGTTTATAAATTTAGCTATAAATTAAAAACTATAATTATTAATAAAACTTTTTAGTTAATTATATATTTAATATAGTTTATTATAATATATTTTTATAATTTATTTTATAGTTATTATATTTTTATAAGTTATAGTTTATATAAATTTAAATAATTTATTAATTATATAAAAAATTATATTGTTTTTATTATTATTAAAAAAAAAATATTTAAAATTTATTATTATATATTGTTATATATATTTTAATATTTTTAAAAGCTTTAGTTTTTTTAATGTTTTATTTTTTAAAACTTTAGCTGCTTTATATAAACAATTTGTTATATATTAGTTTATTTTTTTATAAATTTTAAACTATTAATATTTTTAAGTTACTAAAGCTTTTGTTTTATTTTTTTTTAAATATATAATAATTAACTAAATATATTTTTTTTTAATTAAGTTAATATATAAATTGTTAATATTTAATATTATTAAATATTTTTTATATAATATTAAATTATTTAATATTATTTAATTTAAATTTTAATTAATATAAGTTTTTTTTTTATATTTAATTAAACTTTTATTAATTTTATTAACTTTTAAAACTAAATTAATTAATAATATTTTAAAAATTAATAAAAATATAACATTATTTTTTAATATATATATTGTTATAAACTTTTAAAAAGTTTTTTTTAAAAAAATTATTAATTTAAATAAAACTATTATTTTTTATTTGTTTTTTTTTTTTTTTTATATTTTTATATTTTTTAAAAATTTTAAAAAAATATTAATAATAATATTTTTTAAATTTAAATAATATATAATTATAAAATAATAATAATTTATAAATTTTACTTATTTTATTTATTAAAAATTTAATATTTTTTTTATATTAAAATATTTTAAAGCTATATAATTTGTTAAAATTATAAAAAAGTATTATATATTAATAAACTTTGTTTTTTAATATAATAGCTTTTTTATAACTATTAATATTTTTTTATTATATATTTTATAGTTAAGTTTTATACTATAAAATATTTTTAAAAAAAAAGCTATTAACTTTTATAAATTTTTCAAACTGTTTTTTTAAAATAGCATACTTAATACTACATTGTTAAAAAAGTTACTTTTTATTAATATACGCTGTATAAAAAACATTTAAATAATTCTTCAGCGTGTTGTTTATATAGCACTAAAACATTGCAAATTTATTTGTTAACTTAAATAAAAATACTTTAAACTAGTAAACTTTATACTTTATTTAAAAAGCTATTAATAACTTATTTTTTTCAAACATTTAAATATAATAAAAAATCTATTAAATATTTATTTTTATATAAATTTTAATTTAAAATATTTTAGCTAAAGTTTTATTAATTAAAAGCAAAAAATATTTGTTTTTTTAAATAATCAAATTTAGTTTTTTATAGTTTATATATAGTTGTAAAAAATTATTCTTTTTTTTAACAAATAAAACTAATATTGCTTATAGCACTATTATTAGTTCAATAAAATTTTTTACTAAATTATTACTAATATATTTCTGATATATTTTTGCTTTTTTTAATAATATTTTATATAATGCGCTATATTTTAAAAAAGCTTTAAAAAGCTTATTAATAATAATTCAATAATTAATACTTAAATAATATAAAAAAAAGTTATTTAAAACTATTTTATTAAATATATCAAAATATTTGTAGTACTTTTTAAATATTATATATAATATTGTTTTTATTAACTTTTTTTTGTTTTTTATTAACTTTTTATACTTTTTTTAAAAAATTATTTGATTTAATTTATATAGTAAAATTATATTATATAAAATAATATTTTCTTGTTTTATTATTATATTAAATTTTATAATATTAATAATATTAATTTAAACTAATTAATATTTATATTATTTAATTATATTTTTTTATAACTAATACAAACTATATTAATTATGTTTTATTTTTAATTTATAATTTTTATATTTTTTTTTTATAAAAAAAGTATAAAAATTTAAGTTATTTTTATAAACTTTTTTTTATAATATATACTTTATATATTATATTTTTTGCTATAAATAATTTTTGTTTATATTAAAGTTAATTTGTAAAAGCTGCAAAATCGAAATAAATAGCTAAAAAATAATTAAAAACTTCTTTTTTTATATAACTTTTATTTGTTTTTTTTAATATTTAAATTTATTAATATAAAAACAAACTTTTTTAAGTTTAATTTTTATATTTTTTTTATTCTGTTTTTTTTTTTAATATATTTAATTTATACATTTGTTTTTTTTTTTTTTTTTTTTATATTTATTAGTTTTTATTAATAGTTTATATTTTGCTAATAATTAAAGTTAATAATTAACTTTTTTATATTATTTATTAAAATTTTAAAAGTTTAATATTTTAATTTTTAATTATTAAAAAACAACAGCTTTTTTTTTTTACTATTTATTAAAATATTATAATAATTTAAGTATTTTTTTTTTACAATAATATTATATTTTATATTTATTATTAATAAAAATATATTTAAAATTATTTTATTTTATATATAAAAATATACTTTTAAACTAATATTAATAGTTTATATAGCTTTTTTATTATAACTTACTATTTAAAATAATATAAATTTTATAATTATTTTAAGTTTTAAATATTTTAAAATTTTTACAGCAAAGTTTAATTTAATTAATAAATATATATTTATTTTTATATTAACTAGTACTTTTATTAATAAAATAAGTTTATTATTTATTATTATATAATTTATAAAAAAAAAGTTTTTTTTTAATAGTTTTTATAAAAAATCAAATAATATTTTTTTATATTTATTTATATTTAATATTAATATATAAATTTATTTAAAATAAAAGTTTAATTGTTTTAAATAATATTTTTTAGTTTTTTTTTTAATATAATTTATATTTATTTAAACTTTATAATTTAAATAAAAATAATATTAATATAAATTATATTAAATTATTTAAAATTAAACTTATAAAAATATTTATTATTTTTATATTTTTAATTATAATATATAAAATATTAACTTTATAAAATTAAAACTTTTACTTAATTAAATAAAGTTTTAATATAAATATAATAACTATTTAAAGTTATATTTAAAATAAAAATGTTTAAATATTTAATGCTATTTTTTTAATATAAGTTTAATTTTATAAGTTTTTTTTTTTTTTTAAGCTTTAAATTTTTTTTTTGTTTAATTATTTTTAAAAAGTTTTTTTTTTATTATATTTTTTAAACAATAAAGTTTTTATACTATTTGTTATAATTAGTATACTTAAACAAAACAAAGTTTGCAAATAAAGTATTATTTATATATTAATTGTAAAATAAAAAAAAAAAAAAAACTATTTTAAGCTTAGTTTATATAAATATATATTTGTAAATATATAATAAATTATATATACAAACTAAAAGCTCTACTTTAGCTGCAGATGCTACTTTAAATGCTATTTAGTTTAGCTACTTAGCTGTAACTACTTTTCCCGCTAAAAAAATCTTGTTTTAAAATTAACACTTTAAAAATTCGAATTTACTACTTATATTCTAATAAAAAAAAAAATCATTTCGAGTATTTATTTTAATACTACTATACTATAAGCTTTTATTCTGTAAAAATATATAAAGTTTTTTTATAAATAGTTGCTATAAAATTACAATAATTCTATTTATAATTGCATTTATATTTATATTTCTTTTTTATAATTTTCTAATTACTTTTGTAAAATCTTCTTTTAGTACGTTATTATTTTTGTACATTTTTAAAAATTTACTTTTTTCTGCTGCTTGTAGCTATTTTTTTAATTGTTTTAAAAGTCTTGCTGCTTTAAAATTTGTTTTATAAAATACTAGCAACATTTTAGCTAAATCTTTAAAATTGCTTACAAAATATTATTAATTGTTAAAATTTTATTTTTTCTAATTAATTTAATATTACAAAATCTTTTTGTAATAAAATCGCAAAATATATATTCGTTTTACTTTTTATTTTTGTTTGTTTTTTATAAAAAAAATTATTTCGCTTTTAAGTTCGTTTATTTGCTGTTTTAATAATAAGTTGTTCAAAAACTTCTATAGTTAATTAATATAATATAAATCTATTGATTTTTAGCTATTTAAAACTTTCAATCAAAAAATAATAAAGCTTGTTTATTCAAAAATTTTAAAATATTATTAAATAAAAAAATAGTTTAGCTTATTAAAAAGTTTGTTAATAACTTAAAACTAGCGCTTTTTTACAATAAATATACAATTATTTATTTTAAAATCAAGTTTTTACTTATATCGATTTTTTTAATATATTATTTTTTTTTAAATTTGTTTAAATATTGTTTATATTATTTTTATATATTATTTAATAATATCAGCTTTTTATTAAGCTTTTTTTCAATTTAATTGCTTAATTAGAAATAAGTTTGTAAATTTTTACGTTTTAATTTCTTAGTTATAATAATTAAACATTAAAAATTTAAACAATATTTTATATAGCTACAATTTTATTAAATCGTGCAGTAATAATATAGCAGCAAAATTTATTGTTAATAATATATCTGTTTAATTATTTTAGTAATAGTTATAAAAAAAATATAGTTATTAATTTAAATATTTAATAGCAATTTTAGTTTATTTTACAAATTTATAATGTTTTATTAATAACAAAGTTTATTTAATACTTAGTATTTTCGCTAACTCGTTAATAAAAAAAAAAATAAATTAAAATTTTTAGTTTAAATTAACTTGTTTTAATAACTTAAAAACTTTAAATAAACTTTTATAATATAATTATATTACTTTTTATATAGTTATTAATTTATTATAAAATATTAACTATAATAACTTATTAAATCAATTTATTACTATAAATATAAATTTGTTTTTTTTTTATTTGTTGTTATTTTTTTAAAATTAATAACTATATACTAAAACAGTTATAAAAATATAAAAATAAGTTATAACAATTTTAAAATTTTGTTTTTTAGTACTTTTGTTAGTTAACACTTGAAACAGTTAATAATATATTTATTACAGTTTGTTACTAGTTCAAACTATTAATATTATAACAATACTAACTTTTTTGTTTTGTTATATTTAAAGTAAGTTATTGTTATTTTGCTATAAACTTTTTTCAAAAGCTTTATAAAGAAATAATTTACTTATAAAACTATAAATTATTTTTTATAAATTATTAAACTTTTATTTAAAGCTCAATTTTTAAATTAGCTTAATTGTATTTTAGCTCAATATATTTTTAAGTTAAAAAATTCCTGATTATATTTTAAAACTTTATTAATTAGTAACACTATAAACAATAATATATTAATTTCTATGTTTTATTTTAAACAAAATAACTTAATTATTAAGTTTATATTTACAAGTTTTTTTTTTTTATTTATTAATTTAAATAAAATTATATATTATTAATATTCTATTTTATTTTTTTAAATTTATAAGTTTTTTTATTTTTTTAATAATAAGTTAACTATTATATTTTTTAATTTTAGTTAATATATAATAACAAAATAGTACTAAATTATTAAATCTACTTAATTAGCTTA
Source organism: Nemania diffusa (assembly GCA_038501195.1). Lineage (NCBI taxonomy): Eukaryota > Fungi > Ascomycota > Sordariomycetes > Xylariales > Xylariaceae > Nemania > Nemania diffusa. The sequence goes on from JBBPUQ010000008.1 coordinate 1,536,020, forward strand.
TTAAAAATTCAATTGTTATTTAATATTAAAAAATTTAAAAACTTAATAATTAGTTATAATTAAAAATAGCTGTTTTTTTTATATATTTATTAATTCGAGTTATTAATATTTAAACTTTTTAATTATTATTAATATTTTTTTATTTAAAATATTATAGTTTAACTTTTTTTTATATAAAATTTTTAAATAATATATAATAAAGTGCTAAAAACTATTTTTTTTTTTTACAATAAAACTTTTATTACTACTTTATTAAAAGTATTAATTTTTATTCAAGTTTTTTTATTGTAATTGTAATAAACTAATATTAATACTAAAATTAGTTGTTTTTTAAGCTTTAAAAAAGCTATTTTATAGTTTTTATTTTATTGAAATATTGTATTTTTTTTAATTAGTTTAAATAAAAACTTTATTTTATAATTATATTTTAAAATAAATCGATAATAAAAGTTATAAAATCTTAAAAATAATTGAATTATTTTTATATTTATTAATTATTTTTAATTTTATATTACTGTAATTTTTTTAAAATTTATTTTTATTTTGTTTTTTTTTATAATAAATTTTAAATATTTAGTTTTAGTAATATAAAACTTATATTTTTTTAAATTAGCTTACAAATTTATATTTCGCAGCTTTTTTAGTACTTTTTTTATATATTGTTTATATTTTTTTAAATTATTTAAATAAATAAATATATCGTTAATATAAATACTATAAAAATTATTTAAATATTTTTTTAAAGTATTATTTATATACTGTTAAAAAATAGCTAATTTATTAATTAATCCAAAAAGTAATATTTTATATTTAAAAAAACTATATTTTATTTTAAAAATAGTTAAGTTTTTATAATTTAAATATATATAGATTTAATAAAATATTTATTACATATTAATTTTTATAAAAATGTTAGCTTTAATAATTTAAACTAAAGTTTTATTTACTAAAAGCAAAAAATAACAGTTTTTTTTTGTAATAGCATTAATTTTTTAATAATTGATATAAAATTTTAGTTTTTTATTTAGTTTTAAAGCAAACAATATTAATATAGTAAATAAAGTATTTTTTAAAACAATAAATTTTTTATATAAATTTTTTACTATATACTTTTTTATAATTTTCAATTTTTTAATTAATAATTTATATAAAAAATAATTAATTAAGTTATTAATAGTTTTATTAAAAATAAAATCGATTCAATAATTTATAAGTTGATTTAATAGTAATTAGTTTAAATTTATTTTATTAAACATATAAAATAAAAAGCAGTATTTTTTTAGAATTTGTTTTTATGCTTTTTTTTTTAATTTTTTGTTTTTTTTATTAAAAAATATCTCGTTATATTTTTTATTTTAAATTATTATATTAATTTTATTAATATTAATAATATATAGCTTAGTTTGTTTACAATAAATAAACTTTATAAAAAAAGCAGCTTTAATAATAGTAATATTTATTAATAATTTATACTTATATTATTTTATTATATTTTTTTGCAGCTTATACAATTTTTGTTTATTATATTTTTAATTTACTTTTTTAAACAAGTTTAATAGTAGCGAAAGAATTTTTTTTATTTTAGCTATTTATAATTAGCGATTTATTTTTTATATATTTTTATACAAGAAATTCTTATAAAGTTTAAAAAACTTTTTCTACTATATTTTTTATAATATAGTTTTTTTAAATATTTTTGCAGCTATGTTTATTTTTTTATTTATTACAAGTTTTTTGTTTAAAAATAAAAAAATATAACAATGTTGTTTACAATTTATTAAAATGTTGTATTATTTATAAAACATTTTTTTAATCAAAAAATTGTACTTTATATCAATTATTATAAAAAGTATATTTTTAAAAATATATTTTTATAAATAAAAATTTATTATTAATACTTAATTAATTTTTTAGTACAAGTTAATATTATATTTAATTATAGTTTGTTTAATAAAGTTATTACAAACTATAACGTTTATTTCTGTTATAATTTTTTTAACAAATATTATATTTATAAAAATATATTTATTTGTTTTTATATTAACTAAAGCTTTAGTAATAAAAGTTTGTTTATTTATTTTTATTATAATAGTTATTAAAAATAAATTTTTATTTAAAAATAGTATTAAAAAATTTTTTATATTATTTACAATTAGCTTATTTAATAATATTTTTAAAAAAAAGTCTAATAATTTTAAAGTTAAACTTTTTTTTATTTTTAATTTTTAATTTATTTAGTATTTTTATATTTTAAATATATAGTTAATAATTTAATTTTTTAATTTTTAATAATAGTTATTATAAGTTTATTTGTTTAAAAATATTTTTAAGTTCGATATTTTTTTTTTTAATAAATAAAACATTTTTTTTTTTTTATAAACTAATTAATTTTTTTTTTTATAAGTTTTAAATATACTTTTTTTAAAAGTATATTAGTTGTTTTAACATTTTTACTGCTTAAAATAATTTTAAACTGTTTTTTCTGTTTTTTTTTTATATTATTTATTCAATATATTATTTTCGTTTAAAATATAAACTAAATATTTATATTAAAATATTATTTAATTTTTAATTTATTTTATAAAATAAACATTAAACTTTTTTTTTTATTAAAACTTAAAAAAAAATTGTTTATTAGTTAAATATATAAACTAGTTTTTAAAAGTTTAAAAACTTTTTAATTTTTTTAACTTATAGCTTTTTTATTTTATTCGAGCTTTTTTTTTTTTGTTTAAATCGCTATATTGTTTAATTTAATATTTCAATAATTTTATAAATATAATAATTTATTTTAAATAAATATTTTTCAAATAAAGTTATAAATTATTAGCAATAGTACTGTTTAAATAAAACTCAATGTTTTTTATTTTTATAGTATTATTTACAAACTAATTTATATTAATTAATAAACAATTAAATTAATATTAAAACTATACTTTAAAATTTATTTTGTTTTTTTTAAAATTATTATAAAAAGTAATAATTTTTATTTTAGCAGACTTTTTATATTTTAAATTATTAAAATTTGTTATATTAGCAATAGTATAAAATATAATAGTTTAATTAATAATACTTATTACAATAGTTTAATTTATAATTATTAATATAATTTAATTTTAAATAACTAAATTATTAATTAATTAGTTAGTTTTATTTAATTTAACTTTTTTTTTTTTTAAAACTTATTTAATTTAGTTTAGTTTTATTACAACTAATTTAACTTTTAATACAATTTTATACTAAATTTGTTTAATATACTTAATTATAAAAGTAATAGTTTAATTTAGCTTTTATTTTTATATATATATATTAGTGCTTATTAAATTATATATTTTATAACTTAAGTTTTAAGCAGCAACTTTTTTAAATATAATAACTTAATTAGTTTTTACAGCTTTATAAAAAGCAAAAATATTTATAATATTATAAAAGTTGAAATAAGTTACTTTGTTTATATTAGTAATTGCTATAAAAAAAAATCCTAAATTTTAAACTTTTGTTTAGTATTTTTTAGCAAGTTTATATATATAAGCAACAATGTTTTTATAAACTTCGTTTATTATAAAGTTTTAATATTTTTTAAAAAATTCCAAAAATTTAATGTTTTATTAAAACTTTTCGTAAATTGTAGCTTTTTCTTTTTTACTAATAAAGTTATTATTTTTATTATATTTTTTTATATAAAAAAGTATTAAGTTAGTTATTAAAGTTGTACAAAAAAATCAGCAACAAAAATTAGTTTTAAAAGCTTTATTAAATCGAATATAATATTTTATAAAATTAAACAAGTTAAATTTAACAACTAAAAAGTTGTTTAAAAAAATAGTTGATTTTTTATTGTTTAAAATGTTTATATAACGTAATAAACTAGCAAAAATAATTAGTACATTTATTATATAAATAATTTAATCAATTAAATCAATTTAATTAAATATAAAGTTTTATAACTATAATATATTAAAAATTCTACAATTGTTATAATTAATATATTTAAATAAAACAAAACTTGCAAATAAAGTACTATTTATATATTAATTGTAAAATAAAAAAAAAAAAAAAACTATTTTAAGCTTAGTTTGTATAAGTATATATTTATAAGTGCACAATAAGTTACGTATGCGAGCCGAAAGCTCCACTTTAGCCGCAAATGCCACTCTAAGTACCACTTAGTTTAGCTACCTAGCTGTAACTTTATTAATAATTATATATTTAAATATAATTACAAAAGTTAATAAATATTATTTAATTATTATATAGTTTTTTAATATATAATTTGTTAATTTATTTTAATAACTTGTTATATAAATTTTTTTTAAAGTTTATAAAATTAATTTAAATTGCTTTAGCTTATTTAATAAACTTTATATTAAATTATATAAATTTATTAAAATTTTATATTTTAAAGTTTTAATATTTAATTTATACTTTTTTATATTTATTAAAGTTATAATAATAAATAAATAAATAGTTTAAAACTTTTATATTTGTTTTTAAAATAAACTTTTTTTTATAGTTATTTATAATAAATACTATAATATTTTTAAAAATAAAACTTTTTATTTAGTTAATAATATAATCGATTTTTTTTAAGTTTTAATTATAATAGTTAATATTTTTAATTAGTTTATTTTTTAATAATATAAATTAATATTTAAACTAAACTTTAGTTTTATTTTTAACTAGTTTATTATTAATAAATATAAATAAATTAGCTGTTTTAATTAATAGTTTAGTTTTTTTTTTAATAATTATAAAAACTTTATTAATAGTTTTTAATTTTAAAGTGTTTTTTTGTTGTTATTTTTATTACTAAGTTATTTTAATAAAAATTAAATTATTAATAAAAATTGTTAATATAAACTTTAGTACTATTATTGTTATAAATATAATTTAGTTTTAAAAAATTTTGATTTAACTTTTTAAATTTATAATTTTTTTTTTATAAATATTTATAACTTTATAAAACATAATATTTTAAAAGTTAGCTTTTTAATAAATTATATCTGCTTTTTATTATTTAGTTTTTTTTTTAATTTAATTATTTAAATATACAAAAAATAAATATTTTATTTAAAAAAGTTTGTTATATTTTTTAACTTTTTTATAGTTTTTTAAACAATATTTAATTATAAAATTTAATACTTAAACTTTTAATATATTGCTTTATTATAAATATTTATTATTGTTTAAAATTATTTAAAAATTATTAACTTATTATATTTAAACTATACTTTTTTTTTATTTTTAATAAAAAAAACAAAAATTATTTAAAAAGTTTTATTTTAAACAATAAAATATTTAATATTAATTATTATTTTTTCGATTATACTATTATATATAGTTTTATTAATAACTATATATTACTATTATTTGTTATATTTTTTGAAATTTTTATTAACAAATTTAAACTTTTTATAAATATTAAAAATAAAAAGTTTTTTATTATTAAAAATGTTATAATAAAACTTATTATTATTGTTTATAATATGTTTTATAATATAAGTATATTTTATATAATTTTTAAGCAAACTTTAAAAGTTTTAAAACTATTAATATAGTTTATTTTATTTATAGTTTATTTATATTTAAAAAGCAAACTTTATTAATTTATTTTTAATAAATTAAACTTATTGTTTAATTTTTTTATAATTAGCAATAAATATATTATTATTAAAAATTAGTTATATTATTTTAATATATTAAAATTAATTAATTTGTTTAAAAGTTTTTAAAAATTTATTGTTTTTTTAAACAGTTAAAATAAACTTTAGTTTTATAATAAATATAATATTAACAATAAATTCAAAAATCAAATAATATTATATATTTTAAAAAAAAAACTAAAGTTAAAAAAACTAAAAAACAAATTTAACTTTTTTAGTTAAATTAACATATTTATATAAATGCTTTTTTATTTATTACTTTTACTTTTTTATATTTATTATTTTATTTAATTTTTAATAAGTTTATTGTTTTTAATAAACAATAAGATCTATTTAGTTATTTTAGCTATTTATTAATTATATTGCATATATTAACTACTTTTAAGATTTATTTGTTCAAATATAAATATAGTTTATAACATAAATTAATATTATAATAGTTAAATCGTTTTTTTATAAATTTTTAATTAATATTAATAATAATAACTATTTATTATTAGCTTAAAATAGCAATTGTAAAAAAAGCTTTATTTAAATAAATATATTTAATATAATTTATATAATTTTAAAACAATTAATTAATAATTAAAACTTATATAATAATAACTATTTAAATAAACTATTTGCTAATAAATTTTTTTTTTTTAATATATAAATTATAATAAATAAAAAAGCAAGTTTAATATAAATATTTAAAAATTTATTTAATAATATTTTCGTTGAATCAAATAAATCTTTATTTAAAAGCAAAAATAAAAAAAACAAACTATATATTATTTGTAACAAAAACTTAAAGAAATATTAATTAGCCGATTTTATTATAACAACAATAAAATTTAAATTTATATTATTTTTTTTTAAGTTTAAGCTATTATAATAAATATAAACTTTATTATATAAAATTATTTAAATATTACTATATAAAAAGTTATTTGTTATATTTAAATAAAAATTTATTTTTATAAACAAATTTAACAATTAACTTTTTAAATATATAATATAAAAAAAAACAATTAAATTAAATATAACTAAATTTTTTAACTATGTTTTATTTATTAAAAACTTAATTTAATTAAATATAAAACATTTTATTTTAAAACTGTTAATTTTATTATTTTATTATTAATATATTTATTAAAACTTTAAATAATTAATTTATTATATTATTAAATTTTAATAAATTTAAATATAAAGTAAATTTATATATATTATATTTAGTAATTTTATTAAAAAAATAATTTTTTTTTTTTTTTTTATTAAATTTTATTTAGTTTATATATTTAAATATTATTTATTAATATTAACAAATAATAATTAATAATAACTATATAATTATTTATTATAAATATATTATTTATTATAGCTGTTATAATCGTAAAAAGTATAAAAGCTAGTTTATTGATTTTATTAACTAAAGATTTTAAAATAAAAAAAATAAAAAAAAAAAGCTAAATTATATATATATATTGTACAAAATATATAGATATATAAAACTATAAATAAAATCACAAATAAAGTTATAAAATTTAACTAAAGTTTTTTTAAAATAAATTATTTTAAAAATTGTAGTTTTTATAAATTAATAAAAATTGCAAAATTATATTATAATAAAATATATAAGTTTTAATTTATAATTAATAAAATAAATATAAAAGTTAATAATTTATATAAATTGTTATATTATTTTTTTTTAAAATTGAAAGTTTAATATAAATTAAATCAAAATTAATTAAATATAATATTTAAGTTTAATTTTAATATTTAAATTAAATATTTTATTATTGTTTTTATAATTTTTTATAAATTTATTTATAACTATTGTTTTTATTTAATTTTATAATTTAATTAGTAATTTTAATTTAGTTAATTTATTTAAATAATAATAGTTTAATATAATAAATATATTTTTGAAATTTTTTATAAAATATTAAATATTATTAAAGTTATAACTTTTTTATAAAACTTAATATTATAGTTTTTTAATTTTATTAAAAATTCTTAATTTTAATATTTAATTTATTTTAAATTTTAATTTATTATTAATTTTTTTAGCTAATAATAAAATTCATAACTATTATAATAATATATTATTATTTGTTTTTTTTAATTTATTTATATAAAATAAGTTTTTTTTTTATATAAGTTTAATATATTTAATTTATAATTATATTTTTTATATTTAAAAATTTTAAATAATTTAAAATATTATAAATTGAAATTAATTATTAAAATATATATTAAAAAACTTTTTTTATATAAAAATACTTTGTTATATTTAAAAAAATTAACAAGCTTTTATTTTTTATTAATTTAAATCTTTTGTTTTTTTTATATAATTTTAATAGTTTTATATATAAGTTTTTAAATTTATTATATTTAATTAATTAATTTTTATATTTGTTTAATTTATTTGTTTATAGAAAATTTTTTTTTAAATATAAAAATTAAATAATTTTAAAACTTAGTTTTAAACATTGCTTTTAAAAATGTTATATTAATTATTAAATATTATAAAAAATTATAAACAAAATTTAAAATTAATAAATATATATTTTAATTATTTTAATATTTACTTATATAAAAATATAATCTTTAATTTAAATTATAATTTATTTTTTTTATAATATTTTATATTTATAAATAATAAACATTATTTTATTTATATTTAATATTTATTAATAAGTTTAAAGTTTTTATAAATTTTAAAATAAATAATTTAATATTATTAAAAAACTAAGTTTTTAATATATTAAAAATATAATATAATATATAATAATATTTTAATATTAGTTTTTTTATATTATTTATTTTTTAATTAAATAAAATAATAATAATTTTATTAAATTTATTAATAAATATTTAAATATAATTATATTTATATTAATTTAAAAATATATTTTTACTATTTATTATTATATATTTTTAAATATTTTATAATATAAATATTAAATATAATAATTTAAAAGTTTTTTTTTTTACTTTTTTGTTATATTTATATTTATAACAATTGTTAATATATTAATATAAATTTTTTTAAAAAAAAAACTAATAATAGTTTTATTTTAATGTTTATATTAATTTATTTTAGTTTTAATAAATTATTAATATTAGTTTATATATTTTTTATAATAAAATAGTTAAAAAAAATTGTTTTATTTATAATAATTTTTAATATTATAATTTTTTTATTATAATTTTTTAAATTTTAACTTATATTTTTTTTAAAAATTAAATTAATTAAATTTATATTTTTTATAATTAATATTTTAATTTTAATAAATTAAAAAATAATTATAAAATTTTTAATTATATTTAGTTTAATAAATATAAAAGTTTTTTTTTTTTGTTTTTAAATTTTAATTATTAATAAATCAGCTATTTTTTAAAAAAATATATTAGTTATAATATTATTTTTTTTTAATTTATATTAAAAAATAATATTAAAATTGTTTAAAAAGTTTATTTATTTATTTTATTTTATTAAAAAAGCTTTTTTAATTAATTAATAAATTAAAATTTAATAATTAATAATTATTTAAAATTATATATTTAATAATTTAAAATAATAATATTTAAAAGTTTATATTATTGTTAATATTTTTTAGTTTTAAATTAAATAAATTTATTTATATAAAGTTATAATTTTTAAAAAATAACTAATAAGTTTTTATTTATTGTTTTTTTATTTTTACTAAATAGTTTTTTTAATTATATTATATAATATATTTATTTTAATATATATTAAAACTTTAAAAAAAAAAAAAGCTAATATAAAAGCTAATATAATTAACTTTTTTATTATTTTAAAAGTTTTTTATTGTTTTAATTTTAACTTTTATTTATAATTTTTTTTTAATAACTATATAAATAATACAAAAATATTGCTAATATAATAAATAAATATTTTTATAAAATTATAAAGTTTTAAAAACAATTAAATTGATATTATAGTTTTAAAATTTTTAAATTTTTAATTTAAAATAGCTTTAATTTTTTTTAAATTTATTTTAATGTTTTAATTAATTTTTAAAATTATATTTAAATAATTAACTATAGTAATTTTAAAGTAAAATTTATAAATATTTTTTTAAAAATTAGTTTTATATAAATAGTATATTATTTTTTTATATTATTTTTAATGTTTTAAAATTTTGTTAAAATAAAGTAAAATATTATTAATATATATATTAACAAATTAATTAAATAAATTATAAAATTAAATATTAATAAAATTTTATTATTATATAAGTTTTATTTTTAAATTAAATAATAAAATTATTTAATAAAAAGTTTTTAATTTAATTTAAAAAATAATTAAAAAATAAAATTTAACTATTAATAATAATTAATTAAAAGTTTTAATAATATTAAACTTTAAATATATTTTTAATTTATAATAGTTAAATAATATATTTTTAAAATTAAAAATTTAAATAATTTAGTTTTTTAAAAATTAATATAAAACTTTTTATTAATTAAATAAAACTTAAATATAAATAAAACAAATATTATATTTAAATTTATATTTTGTTTAATAAATTTTAGTTTTAATAAGTTTTTTTTTTTTTTTTTTTTTATAAAAAATATATTAAATTAATATATAATATTATAAAAAGCTATTATTTTTAAACTTGTTATTAAATTTTAAAACTATATTGTAATTAAATTAAAACGATAATATTTTAATTGATTAAATTTTTTAAAAAAAATTTTTTAAATAAATTAATTTTTTAAATATTAATTATTTTATTAATTTAATATATTCAAAATTTTTATTAAATAAAAACAGTATTAATTTATTATTATTTTTTATATAAAATATTAATATTAATTGTTTAATCGATATTAAATATTTTTATAATATATTAAATTAAAATTAATTTATTAAATATATTAAGTCTTTTTTAATAAATTTGATTTAAATTATTTATATAGTTTTGTTTTAATTAAACAATAATTTTTATATTAGTAGTTTAAGTTTCAAAGTTTTAAATTATATTATTAATTAATATATTATTTTATAACATTTTATAATAATATTTAAAATTTTTTTTTTTTAGTTTAGCTTTTATTTTTAAATTTATTTTGTTTTATTATAAAATATAATATTATTTTTTAATTATTTTATTATATTAGTTTATATTTTATTAAACTTTTAAATCAATAATTTTTTTAGTTTTAATTTTTAATAAAACAATAATTGTAAAAAAAAATTATATAAAAATAAAAATATTATTAAGTTATATAAACTATTTATATTAATAGTTTATTAAAATGTTTTATTTTAATAATTAATATAAATTAATTATTATTTAATAATTAATATTAATAACTTTAAACTTTTAATTAAAAAAATAATATTTATTTATTTTTAAAATAGTTTATAATATTTAGTTTATTTTATTAACTATTTTATTATAATAGTTAATTAATAATATTAATTTTTTTAATTTAATAATTTTAGTTTTAAATTAATATTTAACTTTTTTAAATTAATTATTAATTAATTAATAAATCGATTTAAATTTTAATATTATATAAAATAATAATTATAATATTAACTTTATTAATTTATATTTATATAATTTAAAAAAAACTTAATAAATTGTTTAAGTTATTTAAACTAGCTATAATAAATATTTAAATTAATATAAAAATATTTATTAATTTTAGTTATTTTTTAAATTTTTAAAACTAACAAATTTATTAAATTTTAATTTATTACAATTTTTTATTTTTTAAATAATTAATATATTATTTTTTTAAAAATATTATTTAATTATATGTTTTTTTTTTTATAACTAAAACAAATATTATTATTTTAATATATTTTTTTTTAATTGTTAATTAACTTTTTATATTTATTATTTTAAAAAAACTTAGTTTTTTTTTAGCTTTATTAAATTTATTATTAAAATAAAAGCTTTTTTTAAAATTAGCTATATTTAAAACTTAATCTTTTTAATTTTATTTAAATAATTGTTAATAATTATAAATAATTTTAATAACTTTATTATAAAATTTTTTATATATAAAGTTTAAATTAATATTAGTTTTAAAAATTTTGCTATTAAAATTAATATTTAAATATTTCTATAAAAGCTAAGCTTATTTTAATGTAAATATTTTTGCTTTTTAAATAAAACTATTAAAACAAAAAATAAATTAATAAATATTTATTTATTTAAAAAATTTATAATAATATTTAATAAAAGTTTATTAAATTGTTATAGTTTAATTTAAATTATAATAAATAATAATTAATATTTAAACTATTTTAGTTATATTATTAAATAGTTAAATAATAAATTAATAATAAATTTTTATTAATTATAAAATAAACTTTTTAAATTAAAACAGTAAATAATATATTTGATTTTTTTTATTATAAAAAATAATTTTATTTTTTTCAAATTTATTAACAAATTTATAAACTTAAATATTAAATTTATTTTTATTATTAATAAACTTTTTAAAATATTTAATTTTTATTTTAGTTTTATTTTAATAAATAATATATTAACTATTAAATTTAATTAAAAGTTTTTTAAATATACACTATATAGTTATATTATAAAATTAAAAAACAATATTTAAAACTTTTTTAAAAATATTGCTTTTATATTTATATTTAAAAAATATAACTAAATTAAATTATTTTTATAATATAGTTATTTGTTAATAAAAAAAGTTAATTTAAATCTTTTATATAATAATTATATTTTATTTAATAATAAGTTTTTTTTTTATTTAAAATTATTATTATTATTTTAGTTTATTATTTTAAATTATTAGCACAAAATTAATTTATAAAATTTATTTTTGTTATTAATAAATGTTATAAACAATAAAATAATAAATAAAATAATAGTTAAAATAACAATTAAAGTTATAATTAATTAATTAAATAAACTTGATTAGTTTTTAAGTTTAATTTTAAATTTTTAAATAATAATATTTTTTTTAAAAATATAAATAATATATTATATTAATAGTTTTATTTTAAATATATAGTTAAAATAATTTATTTATTATATATAAACTATATAAAATAGATAATAGTTATATATTTAAATTAAATATTTATTAATAAATAAAAAACGATTTTAAAATAATATTATAATTATAAAAAATATAAAAACTAATTTATTAATTTTATTAATTAAAAACTTTAAAAAAAAAAAAAAAAAAAAAAAAGCTAAATTATATATATATATTATATAAAATATATAAATATATAAAACTGCAAATAAAGTTGCAAATAAAGTTATAAAATTTAGCCGAAGTTTTTTTAAAGTAAGTTTTATAAAGTAAATTCTTTAGAGTAAATTATTTTAAAAATCGTAGTTTTCACAAGTTAGTAAAAATTACAAAGTTATATCGCAACAGAGTATATAAGTCTCAGTCCACAATCAATAAAATAAACATAAAAGTTAATAGCTTATATAAATTGTTATAATAGCTTAAATAAAACTAGATATTTTTTTAACAATTATTTAATTACTTTTATCACTTTAGTTTATAAACTTATAAACTTTTTAAAAAAAATAGAAATAAAATTTAAATATATTATAAAATTATATTAGTTTATATTATAAAAACTTAACATTATTAAATTAATATTTATATAAAACAATAAAGTTTTTATTTTGTTTATTTATATTATTAATTATATTAAAAATATTTATATAAATTATTAATTTAATTTTAAAAAAAAAAAATTATATTAGTTTTATATTAAAAAAAGCTATTATTTAATATATTTAAAAAAAGTTAAACTATAAACTAAAAATAAATATTTTTTTATATTAATATATTTAATTAATTTATTTTATATTAAATTTAAAATTAAACTAAAATTAAAAATAAAATAGCTTTATAATTTTAAATTTAAATTATTTATATTTTTATTATAAAAAATATTTATTAATATTTTTAATTTATATTAAAATATATATAAATTAATAATTAATATATATTTTTTATTTATATTTTATTTAAATTAAATTATTAATTAATATTTAAATATTATATTATTAATTATAAAATTATATAAAATAAAAATATTAGATTTATTTAATAAACTTTTATATATTAGCTATTTAATATTAAATTATAATATAAATATTAATAAAACTTAAATTTATATATATTCTTTTATTATTTATTTTATTGAAAACTTTTTATAAATATAAAATTTATTAAATTGTAAAAACTACAAAACTTTTTAATTACATCGCTTTTATATAATTTTAAAATTATAATAATATAATTTAAAATATAATATTATTAAATTTAGCTAATATTATAATAAAATAATATTTATTTATAAAAAAGTCAAAAATATAAAAATTAAAAAATAAAACAAAAAACTTAAAAATTTTAAGTTAAAAAAAATCTCAGTTATTATTAATGCTATATTATTTTTAATATTAAATATTAATTTTTTTTAAAGTTAATTTATTAATATAGCTTATTTTAAATTTATAAACTTTGTTAAAACTACTTAATATATTTTTTTAATAAAATTATTATTAAAAAATATTATTATAAATTTGTTTAAAAGTTTTAAAAGTTTTTTTTATTTTTATATTTTTATTATATTTAGTTTTTAATAATATATTTAAACTTATAATATATATAAAAATATATAAAAGTTTTTATTGTTATATTTATTTTATTTTATTATTAACTGCTTAATATTTATATTTAATTTAGTTTTTTTATAACTTTTTAATATAAAATCTAAAACAATAAATAGTTTTTTATTTTTGTAAACTTTAAAAATAACTATATTTAAAAAAAATAATTTATATTAGATTTTATTATTGTTTTAATATTAAAATTTAATTACTAGATATTTTTATTAAATATATTTATTAAATAAAAAAAGTTATTTTTAATATAAAAAATTATTATTGTTTTATTTTAAAATATTATTTGTTTTAATTTTTTTATATTTAAAAAATATTTTTTTTAATTTATATTTAAATTATTTATAAACTTTATATATTATAAATATTTCTTTTTTTAATTTATATTTTATATTGTTATATATTTTTATATATTTTTTTTATAAATATATAGATTTAATTAAACAATAAAAAATATTATATATAAAGTAAATAATAATAATAATAATAATAATTAAATAAATATTGTTAATAATACTATTAATATATTTTAAATATTTAAAGTATTAAATTTTGTAACTAGCTTTATTAATAATATTAAAGTATTATTTAAAAAAACTAAGTTATTTATATATTTAAAATTTAAAAAGCTGTTAAATATTTATTAAAGCTTATATTTTTAAAAAATTATAAAATAATTTAAAATATATTAAATAATAAATATATTATTAAAAAAGAATTAATATAAATAAACTTATAATATTATAAATATTATTTAGTAGTTATTAATATTATTATAAATAAAATAAAGCAAAAACTTTATTAATAAATAATTATTTAATATTAAAAACTTTAATTTAAAAAATAAATATAAAAAAAAATATTAATTTTAAATTTGTAAATATATATAAATAAATATTTTTAAAGATTTATAATTATTTTAAAAAAATAAATAAAATATATTTATTGCTTTTTTAACATATTAAAAAATTATATTTTATAAATAATAATAATAACAATATTAATAAAAAACTATATATATTAAAAAATAAACATTATTTATAACTATTTATAGTATTTATTATAAAATAAAATTTTATTATATTATAAAAAAATTTATTGCTTAATATAAATCAACTATAAAAGCTAAATTTAAAATATAAATTTATAATTTATTTTATAACAATATATAAAAAAAACTATAATATATTAAATATTATTAATTTTAGTTAATATAATTTACAATAAATTAACTAGCTATTTTTTAATATTAAATATATATATTTATATATTATAACAATAGTTTTTAATAATATAATATAAAACTTTATAATATATATATATATAAATCAACAATTTTATTTATATAAACTATAATATATAATTTATTAAAATCGATAATATATTTATTTATTATTATAATATAAATAAATAAATATTTTTTATTATTACTTTTTTTGAAACAATAAAATATAATAATCAAAACTTTTTATTTAATTGTTTTATATTTAAAACAAAAAACAATTAATTTATTATAAGTTTTTTCAAAATATTTTTATTTAAATATTAAATTATTTAATAATAAAATAGTTTATATTTATTACTGCTTTATAATATTTATATATTATCAAGTTATAATATAGTAATAAATATTTAATTTAATATTAATATGATTTTTTTTATAATATAATTAATAAAATATATTAAATATAAAATATATAATTTTTATAGCTTTTTTAATTACTTTAAAAAAATAGTTAAATGTTTTATATAAATTATATTAAAAATCTATTAGTATAAACTACAAATATAATATTAAAATATTATATAAATATTTTTTTATTATATAAATATTTTTTTATTATTATATATAAATTATATAAATATATAAAAAATATATATTATATAAATATTTTTTTTAAACTTAAAAAATATATATTTAATATATATATATATATTTGTTATTTTATATATTATTATAACATATAGATTTTTTTAATAATAAAACTTTTAATATTTGAAAAATTAAAATATTTTAAAATTTATATATAAAATTAAAATTATAAAAAATATTTTTTAAAAATTTAAAAATTATTAACAAAATAAAAATTTGGTATATTTTTTTTTATTATTAATTTAAATTGATAAATTTAATTTAAAATAAAAATAAAAAGTTTTATTATTAATAAAATATATATATTTATATATATTTATATTATATTAATTAATTTTATACTATAATATTTTATTTATTATAACAAGTTAATATTTTTTATATTACTGTCATAGAATAGGAAGAACTATAGGTTAGGTATAATACAATAAGTAGTATATAGCTAGTAGTATATATTATATAAAACTAAAGCTTGAAGGAGAGAAGAATCTCTTTTAAAACATGTGCAGAATAAGTATGTACAAGTATACTAGTACTCTCTTAGATCTTAGCCCTTGGATTCTAACAATTACTATATTATATTATTAAAAAAAATAATAATAAAAAATCAAAAATAAAGTTTATAATATTTACTAATATTTAATTTTTATTTAAATAATAAAACTTGTGTTTATTATGTTTATTTATTTTTTAAACTTTTATTTTTTAAACTTTTATTTTTTAAGTCGTTATTATTATTATTAGTTTTTTAAACTTTTATTTTTTAAACTTTTATTTTTTAAGTTATTATTATTATTGCTATTATATTATTATCGTTAATTTTTTAAACTTTTATTTTTTAAACTTTTATTTTTTAAACTTTTATTTTTTAAGTTATTAATATTATTGCTATTTTTTAAACTTTTATTTTTTAAACTTTTATTTTTTATTTTTTAATTTTTTAATTTTTAATTTTTTTATTTTTTATTTTTTAAGTTACTAATATTATTGCTAGTATTATTATTAATATTATTGTTAATTTTTCAAATTTTTATTTTTTAACTTTTTATTTTTTAATTTTTTATTTTTTAATTTTTTATTTTTTAAGTTACTAATATTATTGCTAGTATTATTATTAATATTATTGTTAATTTTTCAAATTTTTATTTTTTAACTTTTTATTTTTTAATTTTTTATTTTTTAATTTTTTATTTTTTAAGTCGCTAGTTTTATTATTAGTTTTTTTATTTTAAATATATTTTTATATTTTAAGTTAATATTATTAAATTGTTAATTTTTTAACTGTTATTTTTTAACTTTTAAAGTTATTATTATTAAATTATTTATTTTTAAAAATATATATTATTTAATAAACTTTATTTTATAATAAATTAATATTTTTATTAAAATTTTATTTTATTTATATTATAAATTAATTTATTTTAATTATTAAAATTAATTATTTATATATAAATATTTTAATATTTTATTTTAATTATTAAAATAGTTAATTTATAAATATATTAATACTTTTTTTTTTTAATTATTAAAATTAATTGTTTATATATAAATATTTCAATATTTTATTTTAATTATTAAAATAATTAATTTATAAATATATTAATTTTTTTTTTTTAATTGTTAAAATTAATTGTTTATATATAAATATTTCTATATTTTTTTTAATTATTAAAATTATATATAAATATATATTTTAATATATTATTTTAAATATTATATTTAAATATTAATTATTAATATAAAACTAATAATATTTTTTTAATAAAATTAAATAAATATTTTAATTTTATAAAAATAAAAAATTTATTTATTTTATATTTAAATTTAATATTAATATAATTATAATTTATTTTATATTTAAATTAATTAATAATTATAAATTAATTTTTTTTTTTTTTTAAACTTTTTAAATTTTAAAATTTATTTAAATTATAGTTATAACTAAAACTATTTTAATAAACTTTATATATATTAATTTTTATAATTTATAAATAAATAATTTAATTTATAATATAATTAATATTAATAATAATATTATAAATATATTAATTTTTATAATTTATAAATAAATAATTTAATTTATAATATAATTAATATTAATAATAATATTATAAATATATTAACTTTTATAATTTATAAATAAATAATTTAATTTATAATAATATAATTAATATTAATAATAATTTTATTAAAATTAAAAATATTTAATTAATAATTAATTAAATATAAAAAATATATAAATTAAATATATATATTATAATATATATAATATAAACAATAAAAAATTAAATATATAATTATTAATTATATAAATATATATTATTTATTATAAATTATAAATAATAATTTAAATAATTAAATAATAATTTAAATTTAATATTAACTATAAAATTATTAATTATATTAATATATAATTTAAATATTTAATATATTTAATTTTAATATTATATTTATTAAATTATAATATTTATTAAAATATAATATTTATTTTATTATTTTATTAAATATATTATAATATTAATTATTTATTAATAACTATATATTTAAAATATTAATTTTATTATTATATTTATATATTTAATTAAATATTAAAATATATTAATTATTATTTATTATTATTTTTTTATAATTATAATATTATTTAAAATATTATTTAAATAATTATTATTAAATAAAACTTTTTATTATAATAAATATAATATTTAAATAAATAAAAACTTATAATTTTAAATAATTATAAAATTTTATTAACTATTAAAAAAAATATATTATATTTATTAATTTTATAAATTAATAAAATATTAATATTATAATAAATATATATTATATTAGCTATAAAAAATTAAAACTTATATATTAAGTCATTACTATGTTTACTCTCTAGCATACATATAACATGTTGGAGCTACCCTGTCCCCAAACCGGGTTCCCCCCTATAGGTAGGTACATATACTAAGTTTTTAAATGGAGATAACGTCGCCTACATTAGGTGTAGGCGGTGAGGTCGCTTCGGTTTTCTCAGGTAGGTATGTTCTCCTTACAGGTACCTACGTAGGTGGTAAGGTACTGTAATAGGTACCTAACTAGGTACATAGCTAGACGCGGTAGGCGCATCCCTGCGCAGACCAAAAACGCGACCGGGTCTCTAGTAGCGGGACTTGACAGCCCCGACACGCGCCAGCTCGAACCCCAGCCACTCGTCCTAGGCAGGGTTCTGCCCCCCAAATGCGCCGCTTAGCAGAAAACGCGCCAGAGAACCACGTTGTAGTCTTTCACGATACCTTAATACACCTACACAATTGCTTCTACCTGTATCCTCGCCCATTGGTCTGTCTTGAACATAATTCGAACCCTTGGAACAACCCGTCGCGACCGTTATGGACATTGCCTCACCCGACTCTGAACAGCATCCCCTACGACAGACATCCAGCCAGTTGCTCATACTTAGCCTAACTCCCTTGCGCATGCACCCCAACCAACTAATTTCTTGTTGTTGTTGAAGCTCTTGGCGCGACAATTCCACCCGATTTCTGTCCCATTGTCCTATTGTCCCATTGTGTAATCCACATCATTCAATCACGAAGCGGTGTTTTGGGGGAGGTTGTTTACTACCGCTTCCGTCGACCACTCGCTTTGTTCCCGAATTCGATAGAACATTACTAGGGCGATATTGCATTCCAGTCCACAAGCGACGCAGCCCGCGCCATATCTCCGAATCTGCTGGCCGTTCCCTCACGGGCGTACCACCACGCTTACTGCACCGCCGATTGAACTGGCCCTGACCGTGGAATTTTCAAAAAAAAAAAAAAAAACAAGAGGTGGCTCCGCGGAGCTGCGTTCGCAGTGCATATATAAAACATGATGGCATCGGGGATGAACAACTATGCTGGCGCGAGCATGAACGAGTACGCCGGCGCAGGCATGCACGGCGCGTCGTCGATGCGTCCCGGGCCCTCGCGCCCAGGCACGCGCTTCAACGCCGCGGTGCGGAATCCTGAGCCCGCAGAGCCGTGGGATCAGATAAGCGACGAGCATAGAAGCGAGATCAACGACTGCGTAAGTGGCCAGCCGTCCTCATTGGCAGCAACACCCCAACCGTCACTGCGAGATGTGAACGACGAGGAAAGAGATAAGAAGAGAGAACTAACCGCGCTGCGCGACCCGTGTAGTTCCACCTATTCGACATGAACAAGGACGACCAGCTCGACTTCTCCGAGTTCCGCTACGCGCTCCAGGCCCTCGGCTTCAGCAACCTGTCGCGTCCCGAACTGATCACAGCCTTCAAATCAGTAGCACACCCTAAACCCAACTGGACGCCGCTGCCGTCCATGCCTGGCCAACCCCAACCGGCCGCCACCCCGAGCGTCGTGGACTTGAGGCTGTCGCGCGAGGGGTTCCAGAGCATCGCCGCCAGGCACATCGCCGCGCGGGACCCGCGCGAGGAGCTGCTTAAGACGTTTATGCTGTTCGACAAGGGCAACAAAGGCATGATCAACATCGACGATCTGCGCACCGTCGTCAAGGAGCTCAACGAGGATGTGCCGGAGAACGAGATCCGTAGTATGATCGAGCAATTCGACGTCGAAGGGAAGGGGGGCGTAAGTCGCGAAGAGTTTGTAGGCATCTTCCTCGACAGGTGACCCAGGACTACCTAAGAGCGAAAAGAGTAGCGAAATAAGTGCTCCTCGGCCGGCGTTTCTGTTGAAACATAAAGTTCAGTCTCAGTGGGACCTCAGCCCCCAAGCGATTAAGAGGCATGCCGAGGAGAAGGAAGAAGTGAGAGGCTCGGAAGAGCCAGAGGGGTCACTCACATCCTCAAAGAAACGCCAGCTATATGGATGGTCTCGCCTCCGCGAACACCGGGGTGCGTTGAGGACGCTGCGCCAAGCTGGGCCTGCTTCGCGTGCATCCCGCCTGGGAAACACTGGTGCTCGCTTTCCTCCGCCGCCGTGCTCGAGCTCGCCAAGAAGAATCCTTCATTCAGTCGAGAAGTGAATAAATAGTTTGAATCATTTATCTCAATTGAACGACACGGCTGTCCTCAGCGGAGAAAAAAAACTAGCCCGGGCCAAGTAGAACGAAGGACTGACGAGGCGAGAGTTAGAGAGCGAGAGGGCACAGAAGAGAAGAGCAGCTATAGCCAAAAGACATTCAATGTTGTATATACATCCCCCTTTTGCGTATACTACCTAATACTATAATCAAATAGGAGCTAAAATAAAGCTTCTGCTATGTCTAAACACCACCTCATCAGCCCGTATTAGTTGCACAAGTGGGTTGCCCGGCTAGCCATGGTGGTCATGTGAACAATAACGGTTAGAATTTTTTTGTGCCACGAGCCTTGTCTTCTCCAGCTTCCGTCTATGGAACTTTACAACACGAAGTAGAACGAGCGGCAAAGGAGATCTCCCTAGCCTGAACGTAAATGTGGATTGGTTATCGTGCTGCCTACTATACAAACCCGCATCCTCTGTCTGTACATACCTCCACCTCCTTCAGGGTCTTGCTGCCACTCCGCAGTCTTTTTGTCTTCTACTAACACGAAGCCCCCACACGTTGCAAGTAGGTATCAATTGAAAACAAAACACGTCGAAGAACGGTTCGTCTGAGGATAGAATTCCTCCCAACAGTCCTGCCGCCGAAACGAACAAAAAAATTTGGGGATCGTAGACATCCAGGACGCATTCGACTAGCCACACCCAAGAGAAATCTCAGCGGGGCCAATAGGTAGTAGAAGGAGTCATTAACCGCGCCCGGTACATACTAGTTGTATGAACCCGAGAAGTCTAAAATTGTATAAGGTCTTGGCCCTGTTGGCTATTTTGTTGTTGCGGCCGGGCAGCGAACGGGTTGCTACCTCCCCCATAGCCGTTCATGCCCATCATCGCGGGGCCAGTAGCGGCTGGCATTTGGTGCTGGCCGTACCCTACTTGAGGCATACCTGTGTATTGGGTCCTTAGGAAAGGGTTGTTGCCGGTGGCCTCGGCAGTAAGTTTCTGCATACCCGAACCGGCCGAGTTTACGAATGTACCCGGTGCCGTATGCTGAGCTGGGATGCGTACATCGCCAGTATTGCCGAATGTGTCCATCCCTTCCCCGCTGGCGAGGAGAGCATTAAGCCGCTGCTCGTAGTCGTTCATCGGCCTCTGAGGTTGTTGTTGTTGATATTGTGTGGGGGATTGGAATGTAGGCTGGGGAGGGGGTGTGTAGGTTTGAAGCGTCTTCTGCTCAGGAAGACTCTGGAGGGTATTGAGAGTTGGCATAGATGGAACTTTGGCAGTCTGTGGTCGCGCGAAGGTTGAAGCGAAAGGATTGTTCGAGCCGGTTGGCGTCGGCTGTATTGGGGACTGGACACCGAGGTGAGTATTACTATTGCTTGCCCAGGGATTGTTGCTCCCTGCTTGGGTAACTGGTTCTGGGGATGAAGTCGGTTGCGGTTGGAACGCTTGCTGCGCGTAGGGATTGTATCCGGTTGGTTGCATCTGGAAAGGCTGAGGTTGAGGCTGCGACTGAGGCTGCGACTGAGTTTGATTCTGCTGACTATAAGGATCATACACACCAGTCGGCTGTTGTGCAAAGCCATTCGGGTAGCCATTGTTATTCGGGTAGCCATTATTGTTGGGGTATCCAGTATAATTATTGTTGACAAATGCTGTCTGCTGTGGCTGCACAAATTGGCTTTGGTCGATCGGGTTTCCTAGCCAATCGACATTATTGCCCTGCTGGTAACCCATGTTTAGGCCAGTCGGTTGAGGCTGAGAAGTCGGGGCAGAATCAATAAGGTCAAAAGGTGAGGAGGTGTTATTTTCCTCTTCTCGTTTCCGACGGTCGTCCTCCTCCCTGCTGAGTTTAATGGCCTTTGCCAGATCGTCATCATCCTCACCACCACCACTGGATTGACGACCTTCGCGTTTCCTCCTATCCTCCTCTTCTTGGTATTTGCTCGCCTCGATCGCTAGTTGAATCTCGGCATCTTCTTGGTCGCTATACCGTCGGGCGGGACGCTGCTGTCGCTGGCTGCCCCCGGGGGGGGCGGTGACCGGGCCGCCGAACTCTTCGATACCGGTGACACGATTCTTCCACGATCTCCTGTCGATTCGCTCGGCACGCAGCCGTTCTTCGTCGAGAATCAAAGCCGTAAGCTCCTTTGCCGCAACACGGACTACTGTTGTTAGTATGTGACACATTCTAATCGTAGCGAAAGGCACCCACCATTTTGACCTACGTCCCTACCCTCTTCGTCGATATAGACGAACTCCCGCAATGTCTTGATAATGAAAAGGTTTTTTCGGGCCCAAGTTACAACTAATTCGGACCCCTCATGTAGACAGTAGTCGACAACCTTGAGGGCCTTCAGGACGTGTCTCCAGTTCTTGCCTTTGTCGTTTAGTCGCTTGTCGAGCATATCCACTATGTCGTAGAACTCATTCGATCTGTGAGATGGTTAGACCAACCGGGGGGAACACTGGGTACAAGGTGTCATGACAACATACGAATTGTACGTCATCTGAGCAAGCTCGCTCATCTGAGTGCCGGTCGGGCCCCATGGGTCATTACTTGTCGCTACGGACATACATCATTAGCACACGCCGCGTCCGTGACTTAAGATGATGGCCAATAAGTGGCGCGGACGAACAAACCTTCGCGAACTTTGACCTGGCACGTGGAATACCCTTTGGTGACATTTTTGACGCTTCTCATTACCTTCGACATCGTGTCGGTGTTGACTGTGGAGGACGACGAAAGGGGTATAACAAGGGACTAGGATGTGCACGGTCGCACGTCGTCGGGCGTATAAACACAGGGGTGGTAGTAATGCGATGGCCGAGGAATCGGTGGGTTGGCGCGATTGAATGCGCAATCCACTGAGGTGGATTAGGTCCGTGGTTGAGAGACGGTGGTCGGGCGCAGTGGTGGTGATCAGGCGATAGGATCGTGGTTTCGATACGTATAATGTTGCAGTTTGACTAGATTAGATGGGATCGGATTGGATCGGAACAGAACTCTTCGAGGGAGACACTATCGGCTGGTTGAGTGCGACACGGCGTGGATTCTAGTATTCTCTCGCTATTAGAAAATGGCGGGACAATCATGGATGTGTCAATGAGCAAATGAATGAAGAACTGAGTCGATGAATGATGGTGATGAGGTTGGGAGGGGAGCCAGCCGAGCGCCAAGCTACCTTTTGGTAGGGACCTGGAGCGACTCAACGTAATGCTGGGCTTGGCAGATGGATTCGGCGCCAGATTTGGAATAGCGCGATTCGCCCGTAATCGTCTTCCGCTGCGCTGCTCGGTTGCCTACTCTGTATGCGGGTTGCGTATCTTGCCAACTAACCTTCATGCGAGTCGGAATGTAAAGACCTATAGCCAAACCATCTCTCGAAGCCTGGTAGGTGGCGGGTAGGTAAGGTACTTAGTATATGATATTCTGAGAGGTCAGCGAGTTAACTATTTATGAAAGTAGGTAGGTAGCGAATAAAGAGGCGCCACAACTGGCTTGGCACAGGAAGGGAAAGTGACGCGAATTGTTCTTTGCCGGGCATTCATCCCGTAAGGTATGTACAGCTATAGTGGGTACGTAAAGTAGGTAATATGCATTGTAGGTTTAAGTAGGTGCGTTTGGTAGTGCATTAGGCTGCCTGGAGGAAGGCATTGTGCTGGCTAACTTACGGTATCAAACTTACTGTAAGCCTACCTAACCTATAACAAGTAGGTAAACTTTTGAACAAATTTTCAAAGGTCAACCAACGTTTTACCACGTTAAATACTAAATAAACAAGTATTTTAATGGATTGTATTATCTACCTAACCTACCTAGGTAAGTACCTACATATGTAAAGTAAAAAAGAATACCCAAGTACATACCTAGGTCCTCAGATAACGTACCTAGGATATCTGTAGTGCATGTTTCGTAAGTACATCGAAGGTAGAATGTCGCCTACTATGTACCTGTAGTACACATAGGCACGTATAGGATTTATCTAGGCTCTAGGCAGGTTTCTTCCAAGCTACTAACAGGCCAATAGCAAGTGTTTAATTACGCGTAGCGGTACGTGAAGTGGCCAAGTCCTTCAACGACGCGCAAGCACAATGTACAAGACTATCGGACACTCAGATACCTCTCACTAATCATCACATGTGCGATTTTCGGGTTCACAATTTGTATTGAACTGCCCCTCTAACCTGCCATTGGGCTGGTTTGTTGATGACGCTCTTGCATGTTTTTGTAGCACATGATGTATCACCTGTGGTCAGAAAGCTCCCTTAATGAGTTGTCATCATCTATTAAATTTCTCTCCCCTCTCACACAAACACACGCTAGTACAGGGATACGATATATAATGACTTGGGGTAAGCACAATAGACTGTCAAATGAAAGCCAAGGTCTCACAGCTGAGGCATGTGTAACAAGTGATTGTTTAGTTTTCGTAATTGACTTAAACGATGCTTTCCATAAATGCCTATATATAACTACATCTTGCTCGTGGTCGCTGAACTTGGAACGCCGGGCTAAGTAACAATACATACTACAATATCGTGAATAGAAAGCTGAAACTCCTAGTTACGTTCTCGCGGGAGCCTCGTCCTTTGGCTCGACCTCCATCATATCCAACCACTCGAGGGCGAAGGCGGTTACGATGCGCGCCCAGTCGCGGACTGTGGGCATGTCGAGATGCGCACCATCGTCATTCATGGTATGCCAAACCGCCGGGAATGGCGTCGCGATTAAGTGCAGTATCGGTACGCCACGTCGCATAAAGGGGATATGATCGTCCTCAACAAAACCGCGACCAAAGGTCGACATTTGCTTCTCGCTATCAGGTAGAAATGGCGCCCTCGGGCTAGACTCAAGTAAATTGAGTTGCCGCATCCGTTGCTCGATGTTGGCCATGGCGCGGTATGCCCAGTGAGTTGGCAGGAAAGGCGATGGTACAGTAGGGTTTGCAGACCCGAGCAGGTCCAGGAGTACAAACATGCTGATCTGGTCTAGTGGGTTCTTGTAGAACGAGGTAGCTGGGTGTTGGGAAGATTCCCAGTGTTCAGCGAGAGCCCTACGTTTGTCGTTAGTTGGGTCTTCTGTAGTTTAATGACCTTGCTTGGGGAAGATGGAAAGACAAGCATAACTATGAGAGGGTGTATGCCATACCTAGCTCCGTAAAGCGAATCTGTTTCTGTCCACTGTAAAAACGCCTCTTCTCCGTCCAGCAATAGGATCTGGACGCCCATATCCATGGGCACAGTGCCGCCCTCGCCTAGCGCGTTCATCTCATCATGCATCTGTGTAACGAAGCGGTCGATACTGCGAGCTACATGCATCAGGATCGCACATGGCACTGCGCTATCGGTAGCGCCAATGAAGCCCGTAGGCGTGATTTTGCTGTCATAATGGGCAACTAACGTGAGCAGGTTGCTCTGCCCCGTCTGAACCCAAGGCGGCTCGCGCTTGAACAACAGGTTCTGAAATGGGATTTCGCGATCCCCAGTCACGGGCGTCTTTCCCGTCGAGTTGGACCACTCGATACTCCAGCTCGGGAGCTCAGCGCGGAAAAAGTTGACGAAGTGCTCCTGAGCGGCGACCTGGCCCGGCGTTCCGGGCACCCGTGGAATTAGGATCGGCGCCAGCAGCTTGCCGTTATCAATGTCGAAGTCATCGCCGCCAGACGGCACAAGTTTTAGAAAATTGTCTGAGAGCGCAGTGTACGCAAGCGCAGGCGAAGTAAGCCACGACACGAGCACAAGCGGCTGCAAGAGTAGTGAAATGCGCGCCAGGAACATGATTACATTCTTGGCTGTGAACTGGTGTGAGATTATCGTTTGTAATGGCCGAAGACAAAAAGCGCGCCGTACTACCCTTTTACATACCGCTACCTCAATCCCAAGAAGACATTCATAGCGTACTGACAGTTACAAAATCGAGAAGAAGACCAACGGAATGCAATGGGGTTTGATTGTTGTGAATATGGTTGGAGAGAGAGGACACAGAAGCAGAAGTAGAAGCCTCCAACAGATCGATCTGGACAGTATTCTATACCGTAGGCATCTACCGGGTATCTACCTAAGATACAGTACCTAAGTGCGCACCATACAAAAGGTTGCGTTTTAGCGCGTTGCAAGGCTGAAACGGAGAGCTTAGGGGCTAGCTAGCGCAGGGTTTCATATATTGCAGGGTGCCCTTTGCTGCTAGGTACCTTACCTAGGTAGGCTACCTAAGGTAGCTTGAAAATTGTCCCCAAGTCGGTACCTATAGTCACAATTGCATACACGCTGCCAGTATCGAGGTATGAGTACCTACGTTAGGAAGTATGTGGAAGTATCATATAATTAATTACTCGCACGCCGCCAATCCGAAGGCATCATACAATTGGATTTGCTCTAGGTATCTCATGTAGTCGCCAGCAGACCTTTAACGCCAAAGCTCTCTCGAGCAGACCAGAAATTACAGACCCTATCTTCTACGCCCCGTGCACTTGCCAATGTCCCCCTAACTATTATACATCAAGTCTACAAATCAGTGTATAATCGCACCATCATTGTTCTTCCTCGCCGGGGGCGTCTACTTCTTCGTAGTCTTCGGTCTGGTCCATTATTATGTCCTCAGCACCAGCCGGGTCGTCGGACCTAGCGTTAGCCTTACTCCCAGTCGTACTAGAGGCGCTTGACTGGACAGCACTCTCAGTATGTGCCTCGTCACGCATGACCTCGAATATAGCCGATATTGTCTCTACTTGCTTGCCCTTCTTCACCTGGGTCTCGTCGACTTGCACTTGAACTGTGTCGTGCATCTCGTTCTCTTCATCAGGATCAGCGCCAACCACCAGCTCCAGCTTCTGCTTTTGCTTCTCAATCCAAGCAGGGGGTAGACCAGGACCACTATCGGCGTTACCATAGTCGCTCTTCTTCGTTCCTTTAGGCCATCGCCCCGGGCCTCTCCCAGTACCACCAGTTTTACGCTTGGTCGTGCTAGTTTTCCTTTGCGTTGACTTGCGTACACTGCCGCCCGTTGATCGGCGTGCACGAGGTCGAGATCGCGGTTGTGCCGGTGTCCGGATCGTAGACGAAGCACGTGGTAATGTTGCCGGTCTTGCAATGCTAGAGCCAGCACGAGACATACCCGGACGTTTATTGATAGGTGGGAATACTTGGAATCGAGTCACTGGGATGTTTTCGTAGTGTCGTTGCCAGTCACGTTCGTCGTCCTTAACGCTGTCTGCTGATGCCTGGCCCTCGTCTTGCTCAGACGGGCGGAGACTATCCGCATTCTCTCTGGCGATGCCGTTAGGTCTTGCGTGCGTGAAAGATTCCGTAGCTATAATGTCGTTGGGCTCTGTTGATTCGAGCACAGCTGGCTCACTGAATAACGGTCTCTTCTGATCCGGGCTGCTGGTGACTTCAAATTCATCGGTTATAACCGCGGTATTAGTGTTGACCTCAATCCGTTTCATTTCCTCGTCTTCTTCACGGGGAGCAATGGCATTGAGGGCCGGGCCTAGCTCAAAGTTGGTTGCGTTACCCCGGCCCATGATATAGGGCGTCCAGGTTAACGCCTGGGTGTGAAGTTTGACATAGCGCTTAGCCTCCCACTTTGAGACCTCCTTGTGACAATAAGGCAAATCCACGCGGAAGGCATAGATGTGAGTGAGAGGGTCTCTCACAAGGAATCGCAGTGCCTCGAGCGCGGAGACCACGTCGTCTGGGGTCATACCTGTGTCGTCAGATATTTGCCTGATGCTGATACCCCTCTTCTCAACCTTGTCCTCAGGAACATGCTCGATCAAATACTTGCAAAGTACTAGCCTCCAATAATTTCGGTATGAAACTAGACCCATATCTGACAGAGGCTTTTCAGGTGAACCGCTCTTCTCTTCCACTCTAGTCAGTAGATAGGAGAAGTCAATGAGAAGATGGCCGTATCCCTTGCGCTGATGAATAGGCAATGTAAGAATACAACTAACATTGTTCTGACTACTTGCCCGTTTTTCCTTAGAGAAATATCCGACGAAATGATAGCCAAGATCGTCGTACTCGCACAAAACATAGAATAAGAATGGCTCGACGTCGTAGTATAGCGTTTTAGAGCCTAAAAAGAGTTTGGCGAGTAGACAGAGGTTTTGGCAATAGACCGGATTCTTCCTCCCGTCTACCTCGAAGAACGAGATAGAGCCATGCCGGTAGATTTCGTCACCGGGTGGATGTTTGGCAGGGCATTTAAGCTTATGTCGCCAGGCCACATAATCGGAGTTCATGTACTTTAAGCAGAATTCGCAAATATACAGCACACGATTGCGGCTGTATTCTTCAGGATAAGGTGCTGCATACCAGGTGTCAATTTCCCACCCGCCAAATTCGATGCACTCGATCTGGCTCACAGGGCCGGATGCTTTCTTTGACCTTTTTGTAGGCACTTCTGTTTCAGCTTGCATGGTAAGGAGTCTGTTTCTCCATTCTTCTTCCGCTTTCTGCTTTGCCTCGTCAAATCTCCGTCGGTCGTCCTTTGTAGGTAGAGTTTTGGTAGTATCCGCTTGTTCTTCTGTCAAGATGCCACCGTATGGCTTTCCTCTAAGTTCATCTGTTTCCTTGTCATAAAACGAATAAAATGGCTGCGAAAAACTAGAAGCGAAGAAAGGAGCCATGGTCGAGGGTTCAGTAGCCGAAGCAACAGCAGCAGTGCTTCGTGATGTTGCTGTCCGGGACGACTGTGAGGTCGTCGTGCGGCCACCAGAGCGCTTCTTAATTGAAGATTTCGGGTTTTGTAAAATCTGGCCCAGGTCGGTAGTATTCACTCGCATCTTGAGCACAAGACTCGAGCGTGTCTTCTTGACGATTGAACAGGGTGTAGAGTTGGAAACTTTTAATCTAAGTGACCGCGCAGAGCGAGGGCGAGTTAAAGTTTCCCCGCTGTTAGCTTGCTCAAGTGTTGCATCGTCATAGGCAGAGCCGTCAGGAGTATTCCTTCGCCGTTTCCGTAGTGATATAGCATCCTCCTCTGCCTCTGCAGAGGACGTTTTTCTCTTCCTTAGCACTCGCGAGCCATCCATAGGGTCTTCATCAAGTACTAATTGGTTGAACATTGAATGCGAGTCAGGCTTGTTCAAGCCCCGCTGTGGAGGGAGTAAGTCTCGAGCAATCTGAGGTGCTGATGCTCGCCTTGCAGACGAAGGAGACAGATCTCCCTCGATTTCTTCAGGGTCATTCATATCCACATCGCCTTCAGCATCCATATTCTCATTGGGTGTAACCGCTTCTGAATCAGAATTAGATTCCTCGTTATCATGAAGCGGAGGATCAGCGGCGTCAAATTCTTCGTCTACATCGTCATCCTCTTCCTCATTTTCAACTGGTTCATCTGACTCCGCTCCGGATTCTCTATCACTGAAAGCGGAATCAGAGTCTTCAGATGGCTCACTCTCACTGTCTTCGTCATCGGTTTCACCTGGTTTAATTTTCACGGCTCCGACTCCCTCGGCCTCGTCTTCTTCCTCGTCATCCTCTAGGTCATCCTCGACTTGTTCTTCATCTTCTTCACTAGAATCACCATCTTCTCCGGTGTAGGGTTTCGGCTGAAGCGCTTCTTCTTCCTCGTCCTCCTCGCCTTCGGCATCAATATCAAAGGCTCCGCCATCATCATGAATGTCTTCGTCTTCGTCTTCGCTCTCAGACTCGTCATCTTCATGATCGGCATCTTCGTCATTAGTTTGGTCTCCTTCTAGCTCATCTTGCTTGTTTGTTTCATGACTAAGATCCTGATGTGTCTCTATGTCCACATCAGCGTCATTTTCTTCGTCATCCTCGAGACCTTCCTCATGTTCTGCTAATTTAGGATTCGAGCTGGGATCCAAAGGGGTGTCATTGTTGACCATCGTAACGTCTTGCACAACGTCATCCTCTTCAAACTCAGCATCTTCTTCTGAGAGGACGACGCTCTGTTGTAATTCCTCCTCCATAAGTTGTGCATTCGCCATTGTCGTGGCCTATTAACCCGTTGTAGATATCTCATAAACAGTAGGGCGGTGGACCAAAGTCGTGCGATAGAGCGTGGAAACTATAGGGAACACAATTTCCACACCCTCCAACAACTTGCGCCAGCCGACTTTACGTCATTCACGATGACGATCGCATGCCACACGAGACGTGACTAGGGTGGATCTGCAGCGCTGTAGCTCGAGTGCGGGAGTTTATGAGAGTGCGTCGTGTCGTTTTCGGGAGGGAGGCATCAGATTGCGTCGGTATTGACATTGAACTCTGTATGTGTAGCTTTAGAGCTAAAGGCGAGCGACGCGACTGTTCTGAGAATTAGAGATACTATTGCAAGACCTAGGTACGTGGTCTATGTTCGGGAAACGAATCGACGCGTCGTACGCCAGAGATAGCTGTCTAGAGTGCGTATAATAGTGCGAGGAGTGTTGGTGAAGATGATGGTGGTGGATAGCTTGGCAAGGGTAACTCGCGACGAGGCTCGTAAACTACCTACTGTACGTTGGAAGTGTGGACTCCACAATCTAGGTAGGTACCGGCATGGTTAGGTAACCTAGGTTCCATGTTTAGGTACAGAGTAAATATGGGCCGTTAGGGATGTACTTAGGTACCTACCTAGCCTAACCACTCCATGAGAGCTTTGACCACTCGGTTCTTTGGGTCTCAATTGGCTTACTATGATTGGTTTCCAATTGACCTCACTTCCGCTACGCATAGGTACTGCGTAGCTACACTGTACAAGAAGCAGGTATACCGAGCTCCTCCTGCTTCAACAGAATCCATACCAACGCTGCTCCTCAACTCGGCTGGCCGAACGACAGAACGTAAGCGTAAGCCTGACACTAGCTAATCCCTCTACTAATTCTCCCTTGTCGCTAACGGTCACCTCCAGCGCCGACTGCCATCGATCACGATGCCAGTTCCTTTCGAGGCCTTGATTCCCTATGGAATCATTATCGCCGTAAGCCCCCCGACGTGGACAAATTGACGACATGTATGAGTTTCTGAAGGCATATAGATGTTCGGTGCAACAGGTGCTGGACTGTCGAAAATTAGACACTGGCAAAACGGCAATAAGCGACCTCGCCGGACCCTTGATCAATGGGATAGAGTAGGTTGCCGAACATAAACGACATCGACTAAATGCTAACGTTCGTCTCAGCAAAGTACGAACTCCCACCGAATACGCACTCTATTCTTGCGGCTGAAAAACTGACATGGCGGAATCCGCAGTGATGGACCGAGACCGGAGATTGACGGGATCATTACGAGGACAAAGCGACGAAGCGGCAGCACCTGCTGGCTTCGAACTCAATAATCCTTGGACAGTATGTTATATTACGGCGCTGTTGAGGAAATTAAGTAGCAGTTACTAATTCGGGCATCAACTAGACTGAGAAGCGATTTGCGTAGGTGAACGAGCGACGAACGAGCGACAAACAATAGGCGGTACTATAGGAGATTACCTCTACAACCATCAAATACAGCACCAAATGATATCACTTTCTATTAAATCCTTGCGTATTCATCGGGCATCATTTATCGGAATTCGTACACCCTGCGAAAGTGGTAAAACGCCGGCCGGCCACTAGCTTTATATCATGATCTCCGGCCGGTTCTTATTCAAGCCATCTAAAAGCATGCAAGCTTGGCAGAGCTTCTGACTAGACATATAACCACATTTCTGACAAGTGCCTAATCTCTGCTTTACACTGATAGGAAGCTCAGTCTCAGTGGATTTCGGTGGCTCCTCTTTGCTGGATTTCCTGTAATCGTGGCGCGAACTGCCTGCCCTGACAACGAGAGTTACCTCTGTTTCTAATCCGGCCGCTTCAGCAGCCTCGTTTGCTTTCAGCTCCTTCTCCATGGCTGCCATTTCCCCACCCCCTGATCGGCCATTTGATGAGCCACACCCTCCGATATTATCCTCCTCGTCGACAGATTGTGATGAGGATGCCTTTCCGTTGCAAACGCAGTTATCTGGTAAAGCACCTGGCACCAACCTAGCCATATCCTCTCCGCTACGAACAATGTCAAGGATAGCGCTAGGCCGAACACGTTCAAGGTTCTTAATGAGACTTCTGGCACTCCCGCGGAAGGCTTCCGGGCTGTATATGCATTCCGTGCTGAAGTAATCCAGTTTTTTGTGATGTGCATATAACACAATCTCCTTTTCGTACGCGTATTTGAGAGGTTTGCTCCGCTTAACTTCACTCGCATTGCTACCTGTAACAATACTTGTGCTTCGTGATAGGCGCGGGAGATCTCCTCGCAGTAGATTCATGAGAACAGTTTCGGCTACATCGTCTGCGTTGTGCCCTGTCACAACATGTTTGATACCGAGCATTTTAGCTCCCCGATCCAGTGCTTGTCGCCGGAATACACCACAGTATGTGCAGTTGCCCTTTTTTCCAATGGTCTCAACAACTTGGTCCATCGTCCAGCCATAAAGTTCATCGTAGCCAACAATCTTCAGGGGCATATCATATTGCGACGCATTTCTCTTAACGGTTTCAAGAGAATCATCACGATAGCCTTTAATTCCTTCGTCGATACTCAAGAGGACTAGATCAACCCCATAGTCATGTCTTTCATTTAAAGTCTTTAGTACTGAAGCTAAGACGGTTGAATCCTTGCCGCCCGATGCGCCGATGGCTACTCTTTCACCGCGAAAGAACAATTGAGACGATGTTATTGTATGGTGAACCTCGTCCTCGAATACTTGGATAAAACATCCCTTGCAAAGCTTCTGGTGGTTTTTAGGCCGCTTGATTAAAGCTCGCTGGGCGTTACAGATTCCACAGAGCACTGGTGGCATCTTCAGATGCAAAACTATGCCGTGAGGTAAGTTTTTGACAGAGTATCGTGTGTGTTTCCTCTATTATACGATTCTTTTGTCACAAAACGACTTGATGGAGTTGGTTGAATAAAATTCGTAGCCAATGATTCACCAAACTTTGTCTAATCTATGCGTAGAATCTAGATGATAGCGCAGTAAGTACAACAGACAGTGGATCAGATTGTAAATACCTTACGTACAGAATACATAGTGGGGTTAACACACCTGCCTATCAAATAGAGGGGCATTAACGCTAGTCTGTTTAGGGAATGGCCTTAGCCGAAGCGGGACCTCACAAGGTTTGCCGATAATTTGCCAGACCACACAAAATTGCAGGAGTAGTTTTCTTCGGCTGTACGTGACTTTTCTAAAGATATTCTTTCTTCACACCTCTCAACTCGGTCGACTTCTTACACTTCACGACTTTACGACCACTCCATCACAATGGTAAGCCCCTAATCGCCCATTTCGACGTGCGTCGGCACTTGAACGGACCTTGAAGAATCATCGCTTCAAGAAATGCAACTTCCGCTTGTCGTCTTCGGACACAAGTGAAGAAATGGCTTGAGCAGGTCCCGTCGTGCGCTACAAATGCCACGCGGGATCTGTCTCTTTAGAGTTCAAGCAAGATTTCAGTCAATGGAAAACATTCACTGATCTCTTCTTTCTCCATGACCAGGCCCCCAAAAGCGGAAAGAAGGCTGCGCCGGCCCCATTCGGGTCGAGCAAGAGCTCCAAGAAGGCCCCCAAGGCAAGTAACTCTTCTAATGCCCTCATTGCTTCTCGTCTTGGCCTCTCGACCAATACTTTGTTACCAGAACCCTCTCATCGAGAAGCGCCCCCGAAACTTCGGTGTTGGCCAGGACATCCAACCCAAGCGTAACCTTTCGCGTATGGTGAAGTGGCCCGAGTATGTTCGGCTTCAGCGCCAGCGCAAGGTCCTTGCCCAGCGTCTAAAGGTCCCTCCTGCGATCGCCCAGTTCCAGTCCACCCTCGACCGCAACACTGCTGCTCAAGTACGTAACCCTAGGCACGGATGTCTTTTTATCGCCGTCATAAATAACCCCATCTTTTCTACCTGAGACCAATTACTAACTTGGGATAAAATAGCTCTTCAAGCTCCTCAACAAGTACAGACCGGAGACCAAGGGTGGTAAGTGACCTATGTTCCTGAGATATTTCGTTCTACTTGTATCCGAAGCAAGAGTCACCGTCTAGCTATTCCTCTTCGCAATTATTTCTACATAAACCGAAGTTTCAAAAGCCTTAGCCATGAAAGCATGTACTAAGTATCGTATTTGCAGAGAAGAAGGAGCGACTAGTCAAGGAGGCCACCGCTATTAAGGAGGGTGGTAAGAAGGAGGATGTCAGCAAGAAGCCCTACACCGTGAAGTACGGTCTCAACCACGTTGTCGGCCTCATTGAGAACAAGAAGACCTCGCTGGTCTTGATTCCCAACGATGTCGACCCCATTGAGCTAGTAGTGTTCTTGCCAGCTCTCTGCCGCAAGTTCGGCGTCCCTTATGCCATCGTCAAGGGCAAGGCCAGACTCGGCACCGTCGTCCATAAGAAGGTTTGTGACCATGAATATACCGGTACTCTAAGCAGTTTGCTAATAAAACAAATAGACTGCTGCCGTATTGGCCCTCACTGAAGTCCGCTCTGAGGACAAGACTGAGCTCTCCAAGGTGATCAGCGCTATCAAGGAGGGCTACCTAGCCAACACTGAGGCCAGCCGGAAGCAGTGGGGTGGTGGTATCATGGGTGAGAAGGCTAACAAGCGCATTGAGAAGAAGAAGAAGGCTCTTGAGTCGGCCATTAAGATTTAAATTTAAATCTTTGCATTGGGTCATGAAGGGCACAGGAGTTCTTAGCTTTGCACGGTTTCGGCGTTGGAGGAGGTAAAATGGAATACCAACCTGTGGATTTGCAAATTACTATTCCACGCTCGGGAGCCTATGAATGACAACCAAAGTGAAGCCTACCTAAACTGAAATGATTGAGCCAAGCTAATAAGCATTTGACCGCCTTCCTGTCACGTGCGGGCCCGTAGGCGCCCACCCCTGTCCGTGCAACCGCGCTATAATGCTTTTATCCATGTTGCTTTTGCTTAGCTGTGCCTTGGTATTGAGACTCTAGACAGGCCGTGATCCAAGCAAGCTTGCTTGGCTAATGCATATTATAAACGTGGGGATAGATTATGTGGCTCATCTTATACATATTCTACTCTCTCGAACAACGCGAGTCGCATCGGTTCTCACGTCGTCGTCGATCATTCAAGCTGATAATACTCTGCAATAGCTCTCGGTTCAGTGCACCTTGAACACCTACATATTCTTTCAGATGCCTGCATTGATTCCAATGATCTTCAAAAGTAGTCTAGTCAGCGGGCTCGTCGGCTGTATGATTTGAATCTCGCTATGTTGCAGGCGGCATACGCCTCGCCATTTTCTAATCTCCCAGGCCCCCAGGGGGATTTGGTTTCTGGGGTGAAGCATGGCCCAGCCTAACGGTGCTTATCATAGTCCCTACACCGACATCCATGTGTAGTGAGTTTTCAGCAATGGTTATCTATGGATGTACAAGGCTCGCTTACTCTTTAGGAGCCGATCTGTATGTAGGTAATATTGAGATATGATGGGTATATGTGATACTGCTTCTGCATATGGCAAGTCCTCCCGATTCATACGACAAATACATACATACATCTATTGCTTTCTTCCTACTGTGGTTCCTGCATGTGAGGGATCCCCGGCACGTCTCATCCCAAACAAACCAGCGCAAGCCAAGGATTGGTGTGTGACCTTGAATAGATAGACCCGGCCTGCCGGACATTACTGCTGAAATCCCATGCCACCTAGCTATGTATAGATAGGACGCGGGAGGGTGGTGCGGAGG
This sequence comes from Nemania diffusa, assembly GCA_038501195.1. Classification (NCBI taxonomy): domain Eukaryota; kingdom Fungi; phylum Ascomycota; class Sordariomycetes; order Xylariales; family Xylariaceae; genus Nemania; species Nemania diffusa. Next base: position 1,572,922 of record JBBPUQ010000008.1, read on the forward strand.
AGTATTACCTACCTACTGGGACACGTCTATCTAATATCTCATTCCTCCCGGGCTCACTCAGCGCCAGATGTCCACTTTAGCTTTGTTTTAAGCTTTTTAGATCTTGCTTAATGATACAGCCTCACATTGAGTAACGGCCTTTCATATCAAGTGCGCTGAATGTTGAAAAGCGTTACATCGATCCAACGGTATCCCCCCCTCTCAAGCCTGAGACGGGTCTTCCGGACTCAGCTTCACCAGTCCTAGGCGTACTTTGGAGTTGAGCGATTTGCTGGATAGGTCGACAGGAGGAGAAGCGCCCCGTTTGTAATCGAAACGTACGAGTGGGATATTCGGCCATCATCTTCATCTCGGTATTCCCCGGACATTGACACCCAAGAGCTCGTCAGCTCGCCCCTCGGGTTTAATCCCTCACCGTTGGCACTTTGGCGATTCCGTCCGTCCAGCGCGGGCCAAGACGAAGAACTATTCGACGACGACTTCTCTCAACTCAAGCAACATTAAATCATGCCCCACCATCGTGAGTTCATGAGCCCCCCTCCTTCGCCACTCCGGCGATGTCCGTATCATAGCAAACACCTCGCGCGCGCGGTTTGCTTGCCAGCTATATGCCTATATAAACATCGTTGAGGGATTTTGAGATCGCATGGAGACTACAGATTGCATTGCTAATCATGGACTTGCCAGAGGATTCCTTCACCTATGCGCTGAGCTCTAATCAGGCCTGGGCGGGATATAAAGCTCATCAGAATCCTGATTTCTTCCCGAGACTGGCGACAGGACAATCGCCAGAGATCCGTGAGTGCATCCGAACCTACGAGGATTGAGTTTAGTGGCCGATGCCCTTATCTATCCTACATCCCTGTATCTTGCATCTTGCATCCATCGGTGCCGTTGTTGTTCGCTACCACGTGCGACTGACTGCGACTGACGCGACTCGGCGCCTTGGCTAACCATCGGAACCAACCACCGCAGTATGGCTCGGCTGCTCCGACTCGCGCTGCCCCGAGACGACGATCCTTGGCCTGCAGCCCGGTGACGTCTTCGTACACCGCAACATCGCCAACATCATCTCGCCCACCGACATCAACACCTCGGCCGTCATCGAGTACGCAGTCGACCAGCTCAAGGTGAAGCATGTGGTGCTTTGCGGGCATTCGGCATGCGGCGGCGCGGCGGCTGCGCTCGGCGACATGCGCGTGGGAGGCGTGCTCGACACCTGGCTGACGCCGCTCAAGGCGATTCGCAATGCGAACAAGGACGAGTTGATGGCGATTAGGGACGAGAAGGCGCGGGCTATCCGCATCGCCGAGTTGAATGTTGAGGCGGGCGTCAAGGTGCTATTGGCTAATATAACAATTCACGAGTACGTATTCCTTACATTGTTTTTTGTCTTCATATCTCTCCTGTCTTTGGACAACACAATTCTTACTTCTGTATACTTAATCTTGAAGCGATCCAAGAATATGGAATCGGGATTTTCTAACACCTAAACTCGTATAGCGCGATCCGAGACAGGGGACTACAGGTCCATGGCATCCTGTTCGATATCGGTTCAGGACGAATCCGGGACTTGGGATTCGGCACAGATAAGAAAGCTCACAAGCACGGATTGAGCGAGGATGACACCGAAGTTGTTCGAGGTAATCACGGCATGCTTGTGTTTAGGAACAACGGCGCCAGCATGCACGTCCAGTGAAGGACTAACTGGATGAGCACTTGTGATTCTTGGCGGGGGGGTTTTTCTTGTTGGGAGGTCGCTACAATCAACTTGTGATGTTTTACGGCAGATTGGTCACTGGTTTGACGGCTCGGGGTTTTGAGCACGTCGGAGCTTTGGAGCTTGGAGCGATCGGATAACATGATTGGGACAAATTGGGAGTTTCTTTGTACGGCCCGACTGAGCAGGCCGGATGGTGAACACCGTCATAAGGTGCGGTTTCTTGGAGCGGTTTCTTGGCTCGGCTAGGATTTCTAGTCATACATACAAGTAGCAAAACAAGAGGATGTCATATTCCCTCACTATATATATAAATAGGTATCGTCGGCTACATTGATCTTTATCGAAGAGCACACCTCCTCTCACCTCCTCTTGCCAAGTGCAAATGCAAATGCCAATGCCAATGCCAAGAATAAACACGGGCGGGGATTTATCCAATAGATACCGACCTAATGCCAAGGGTACCAAGTTATAGGCATCCGTGGATGCATGCGTGTGCTCTGTGAGAGTGCTGTAATTAATATTACAGCGTAAAGTGGTACAATGTATCATGCAGGAACACAATTAACAAGAGACCCCGCTATCTCACGTCATGGTTCAACTATAGGTAGCACTTGTCAAGGTAGCTCGAGTAGCTCACCGGGAAGTTGCAACCTCCATGGCGGGGTAGCTTGTTTCCCCGATATCCAAGAAGTAGACTAAATCACTACCTCCTCCAGACAGGATGGCCAAGAGACACCAGAGGCACTAGGCATGTAGGCAGGTAGGGAGGGACAGAAGGTCCGACGTTCCTGCCTATATGGCTCGCAATGGTGGAAATCACTTGGCTTTAGGTTAGGTAAGGCCGTCTTTGCCGTCATTACCTTTCATCGAAGAACCATCACTGTATCCATCTCCCTCCGTCTCTACGCCTATCTCTAGGTTTACACAAAAGCCATAGTCGCACACCAACAACCCTCACAATCCACAGCTGGCCCGCAACATAGAGTACCCTAGTTACTCAATTGGCTCCGCGTCATCAATATAATCAAACGAAAAGAGCCGAACCGAGTGGCAATGTCCCTTGCTGTGCTATCTGATGAGGTCATCAACGACCTGCTCGAGAACCTTACTCGCGAAGAGGCCGAGAGCTTCGAGGATGCACTGAAGAGTGCCCTTCACGAATACTCGACAGGAACGCAAGCAATTAACACGAGCCTATACAACCAGCCGGAGCGGAGCTCTGCCTATTCGGATCGGACTGGAGCAACTACGCTGTTTATGCCTTCAATTAGTCCCGTTGGTCATGGAATTAAGGGTCAGTCACTATAGAAAGGAAAAGAAAGAAAATCTCCCCCAAGACGTAGAATGTAGCTAATATCGTCGTCCAATGTCCACAGTTGTAACCGTCTCCACGCCACATACGAACCCATCGCTCCCTGTTATCAAGCCTACCGGTTCGTTAACACTGTATTCGCCCGAAGGCACGCCCATCGGTTTCCTCCACGCGCAAACCCTCACGGCATTTCGTACCGCGCTTGCCTCTTCATGCTTGTTAGTCAAGCGGACAAATGTTCGGACGCTCACCGTTTTCGGTTGTGGATTACAGGCATACTGGCATGTCCGTCTAGCACTTGGTATGTATTTAACCCTATCGCTCCAGTTTCCTGGGCCTTTGTTTCTAGGATAATTCATTTTAGTCGAGAACTAATATTTACTGCAGTATGTAACCCCTTATTTCTAAGACGAACGTGGCGACATGTCGGATAAGTCTAGAAAATCAGACTTGAGAAACTGACACGACATGTTTTTTTTGTTTTAGATGCTACGCGGCGCAACAATCCGGGTCGTGAACATAATCAACCGGCAATTCAGTGAAAATGCCAAGCACATCCTTAGACAGTTCTATGCCGTGCCAATGGAAGTGAAGGAGCGCGAAGGTTGGGAACAGGTACAGTTCAGCATGTTGACGCCTGGGTACAGCGAGGTGAGTAATTCCCAGAGTATTCTCTTTTTGACCAAGAAACCTTTGGTGTATAAAGGACTCTTTTGGGCTAAATCGTGTCGTCGAAGCTTCATGTGGCTTCGAAACACACTCATATAACACGCCCAAAATGACCCTCGCTGACACTGAGTGTTGCAGTTCCAGAGATTGCAAAAGGATAACATCCGTGCCGCGGATGTTATATACTGCTGCACGCCAAGCAAGGATGAGCTATTTGATGCTAGCATCCTGACCAACCACGAAGGTAGGAGGAAGGGAAGGCTGATCGTTGCTGTTGGTAGCTATACAAAGGATATGCGCGAGCTACCTAAAGAGCTACTAGCCCAGGCCACACGCACCCATCAACACGGTCATTTCCATTATCACAAGCATGCCACTGAGGGAGGTGTGATTGTGGTCGACTCGCTCCATGGCGCTCTCAAGGAAGCCGGCGAAATCATTGATGCTGGTCTAGAGCCTAAACAACTGGTCGAGTGAGTTTGCTTCAGTCCTCTTTTCTATTATGATCAATCACACCTGCTCAAAGCTAGTCCTTTTGCATTCGAGTAGCGTGGTACATCCGGTGAGGCACTATACTAACCAGTAATCTAGACTAGGAGAGCTCACCATGATTAGCCAAGCTGAAGAAGAAGTAGACGAGGAGGACTTGTCACAAGTATCGACCGAAGCAGACTCCCTCACCGAGTCCATCGATAAGCTAGACTTAACGTCCCAGAGCTCCGCTATGTCGTCAGTCTTCGGGACTAGATCTGCTGACACCGACACGGGTAGCAGTAAGCGCTCTTCATCGCATAGTCCGTCACACACGAGACACGGAAGTGACATAACTCCGGCGCGGACGGCTAGCCCGAGTGGGTTTCACCTACCGTCCTTTCGGCACCACAGGCGCACCATGAGCCAGCGATCGTCAGCAGAGGAAAAAGAAACCCGGAAACACGACGATCATCTGGCGCGCTGGCTTACTTCTGGGAACGTCATATATAAGAGTGTAGGTCTCGGCCTGATGGATCTTGTGGTTGGGCTTGAGGTCATCAAACTCGCGAATGCGAGAGGCGTAGGGACTCACGTCGAGAATTTCTCCCCGTAGGGTATGGAGGAGTTTCAATGTGATTGCACTATCGCCTAGACGATTATGGAGATCATTGCGACAATGACGGCAACGATGAACAGAGCAACGATAGATTATCAACTGATGCTCGTGCTCCGCCCAGCGCAGTCGATTCCACACCGTCAGAATTTTCGTGGCTCCTAGTTGTATCAGGGGTATACAGTTTCCAGACCATAGTCTGAACACTGAGATTCCGAAGACCAGGCTAGGAACTCAGATGCTTTGTTAATTATCTATGGAAGGTATTCAATCCCTACCGACCAGGTTAACGATGCCATCTAAAAGTGGTTTGCTCATTATTCCTGTGGCTATGTGGAATGCACAGTTGAGAGAGCGGGAAATAGAAAACGCCGGTCACGATAGTGCCAGGTTGAATTGCAATATATAAACCTGGAGAACTGACTTACTCAACTTTGTTCCTTATTCCTTTGATTGACGATCTAGCAGAATTGTTAGATTATAGATGATGCATACACACCTATAAAATAGGTAGCATCACAGATTGTGAATATTGTCGTTGTTGTCTCGGCATATATTCAACTCGAAAAACCCTACGTGCAGGTTTAATAGAGGTGTCGACTGAGATTGACATTTATCCTAATATACATAAACAGATACAATGTTTATCTTCAACTCAGCCCCGACTAAACCCTAGCTTCGTTTCTATCTGCTAGTCCTACATCATCCATTCATTCAGCTTTTGTACAGCGTGCCCGGCTATTCAGCAACCCACACGGCAGCCATGCCCATGCCAGTACCGATGCACATGCTCGTGAGGCCGACCTTCTCGCCGCGCCGCCTCAGCTCGTAGAGCAGGGTGCTGACCTGGCGGGCGCCGGTGCAGCCGAGGGGGTGGCCGAAGGCGATGGCGCCGCCCTTGGGGTTGATTTTCTCCATGGGGAGGCCGAGCTCATTGGCGCACCAGAGGCACTGGGAGGCGAAGGCCTCGTTGATCTCGAAGATGTCGACGTCGTCCTTGGTGAGGCCGGTGAGCTCGAAGACCTTGGGGATGGCCTTCCAGGGGCCGAGGCCCATGAGCAGGGGCTTGACGCCGACGACCGAGGCGGCGACGAACTTGCCGAGGACGGGCTGGCCGAGGCGCTCGGCGGTGCTGCGGCGCATCATGAGGACGGCGGCGGCGCCGTCGCTGATCTGCGAGGCGTTGCCGGCGTGGATGCTGCCGTCCTTGGCGAAGGCGGGCTTGATCTTGCCGAGGGAGGCGGCCGTGATGCCCGGGCGCACGCCGTCGTCCTGGGTCACCGTCACCTCGCGCGTCTCGCCCGACTTGGGGTCCTCGAACTTGACGGTCAGGGGGTGGATCTCCTCGTTGAAGAGGCCGGCTTCTTGCGCCTTGAGGGCCTTCTGGTATGAGGAGGCTGCGAAGGCGTCTTGGTCGGTGCGGCTGATCTTGCGGTCCTTGGCCATGTCTTCTGACAGAACACCCATTGGTACCTTGCAGTTTGCCGACTCGGGGTGCGATTCGAGGAGCTCGGAGAACTCTGATACGGCCGCGGGGCTGGGATAGATATTGTTAGCCTCTGCAGTTCTTGGGGATAAATCGATATGGGGGTTAAAACGGATTGAAAGAAACAAGGCTAGGGATCCGAAAGTACGTGGGCGGGGAGATAACATACCCATATTGCTGGCTCATACTCTCAACGCCGGCACCGATACCGACCTCGATCATGCCGGCGCGGATCTGGTTGGCGACATCGACACAGGCTTGTAGGCCTGATGAGCACTGGCGGTTGAGGGTGCGCACAGCCGTGGTCTCGGGGAATCCGGCCACGAGAGCGGCGGCGCGCATCTCGGTGGCACCGCCACCAGGTGCTAGCACCTCACCCACACACACATCTTCTACTAGCGCTGGGTCTATGTTGGAGCGCGTGATTATGCCCTTCAGAGCGCCAGCCATCAGGTCCGATGCAGCCGTATCTTTGAATGCACCCTTGCCACCCTTGGTGAATGCTGTGCGCAAGCAGGCTGTTACGACGATCTAGAAAGGCAGCACTATGGTTAGCTTCGCTGTGGTTTTTCATTCGACATTTATAATGACTAGGTAATTCTGGGACGGCGCGGTAGGGGGGATTGTCGAGTTATCACGTACATCATCGGCGTTCTTCTGGAGGATCCTGTCCCGGGCGGACTTGGAGCCGGAGATCTGGCCTGAGATCTGTGTTAATCTCTCGATGGCTGTCATATTCAATTATTGTTAGCGCTGGGTTTCGTCGTCAAAGTTCTTGCTGCCTCGTCTCGCACTCAAGGACAAATACACAAAAGGAGTCGAACGGTGGCAATGGAGAAGAGCAGCTTACCACCCATTTTTTCTGATTATAGCTTTCAGACCGTCCGAAAATGCGACTGGGTGTGATTAGAACTGCAAGTATTCTGATGAACAATTGCTCGTCGTTTGTAAATATAGGTTTGCTACGATATACGTCGTAGAGAAGAACTCGTTGGTTTGAGATTTTGTGGTGTTCAACAAGTAATAAGCGGTCATTCCAGAGAGAGCTGGGAAAGTAATCGGTATGCAGTAGACCCGATTACTCTGTAGACCTCGGGACTTTCCCAGCTTGGTTGGTGCATTTAGGTACCTACCCCAATGTTGCGGCGCATTGCGGCGCAATTGCAACGGTAGCTTGCTTCCCCAGGTGCGCTAACGCTGATGTCAAGAGCGTCCGCCGAGGTACAACTAATGCAACACTTGATTGGTCGAAACCGGTAGCTGGTGGTTTTGGTGGGCCTTCACATGTTAAAGCACTCCATTCTTCTCAAATCAACCGACTGTCTCGATCCGGTGGCTACGTAATTGCACGTGGTGGTTGGAATTCAAACTTGCCTAAGAAACGGATAATCAATTATCCATTCGTGCATGCATACTTAATCAGGCATGTATTCTGTAGAAAGGTACATGGTAGAAATAGTGATGCAAGTGAGGCTTGGGATATTCGAATGATGGCAAACCTCTTATCCCAAAAACCGCAGTGCTTATACAGATCTTATAAATGAGCGTATTTAAGAGCTCCCGCATTCATTCGCCAAACCTAAAGTTGAAGCTTAAAATTAATATTCATCATAGCTGAATTCTTAGGTTCTGTCACATGACCCAGCCCCTTTCTCATCATTTCTGGTCTACACCATCTTTTGTTATAGCATGAGAGACTCAGTATGAGTTCCCTCCTGCGAGCAGAACGTATATGTAATATCCAGTCTCGCCGCACTAACAACATGTATCCAAGACAAATCCTCGACCCTCTGCCACACAGCAATTTGTTCCATGCTCTGTATTCCTTCCCCCTCCTCAAAGCCACCTTCTTCAATTTCGATTACACGCTCAATCACCTTAGCAGCAGAGATGCTATCCCAAACCGCCTCCCGGATTGGTCGCCGTCGCAAGATATTCAAAACATCGCGGCGGACTACGGGATGTCGGCATTTGACCCCGATAATGTAAAGCACGGGGACAATACCGACCTCGGGCGTAAAAGTCGGCTTTAATGATCGCTCGTGCGCCGCCGCTACGTCGCCCGCCAAGGCTACGCATTGCTGGAACTGGGATAGGAAGTTGTCATACTCCATTTCCTTGCCAGGTCCGTAACTACTGAGGATAGTCCAGGCGATAGTATGTTGTAGGCGTAACAGTGATATGAGCGAGCAAATGTCAGAATCTGTCTCATAGAAGATGCCTTGTTGTAGCATATCTTCGAAGAGTGTCGACCATGTTTCTAACTGTTCGAGAACGATATCCTTAAATGACGCAGATGACGGCGGTACCTTATCCGTAGGGAACATTTGCTGCTCCGGGTTGCGCAGTCCCATTACCTGAGCGACGAGGATCTGAAGGTGGTCAGCGGCTTGGTCGAAAGACTGAAAGCCACTGCCGGAGAGTGGAAGCTGAGACATAAGTGGCTCCTGGATATCGATGGGAGTCCAGTCGACCAGAAATGTGACGGCCTGCATGTCGAGACGGCGGATCTGCCTCGTGATCTGGCATATAAGCGAGCGAACCCCGGAGAGTTTGCCATTGTCATACGTATTGCTGTTGTTCAGTATAACCTTGTCAATGTTGCGTAATAGCTCCACGCCTCCGCGTAGGTGCTTCATTGCTTGTATGTAGTTGCATGCCAGATGATCAAAGCAAGTGAAGAGATAGCAGACCAAAAGGGTGATGGCTGTTGTTTCGGCGCTGTCACCAATCTTCTGGTTCAACAGAAGTTGAATGGCACGATTATAGTGAAGCAAGGGTGCCTCATCCGGTAGTCGGTCTTTCAAAGATTGCGGTTGGCGCGCACGGTCGCGGGAATCGCGATCTAGGTAGTTTCGGTGGACCAAGGCCAGGGCCATGGCGGCATACCGTACTGATGGCACCGTTTGGGAGAAGAACATGAGAGTCTTCTGCCATGATTCGCTAGGGTGGTATTCAGTCAGATGCTTAATCGAAATATACTCGAAAAAACTCATTGCCTCTGTCTGCGCCCGCCCAGTTACTGGCAAGATCATAAAAGGTTCGAGACTCTGCGAAATGAGGCTATGGTGTTTTGTGTGCAACCGTTTTGGATGATGCGTATTAATTGTAGTGCAAGGGTAGCAACCGTGGTAGCTCTCTACTCTATTGGCCGCCTCGTTATAACCAGGACTTGATTCAATCTCAGGTTTGAAAGCGAGGGGCATTTCAGTATAGCCGTCACAGGTGCGACCTGTGGACTGGCATTTCAAGCATGAAGGGCGAGATAGATCGCATTTTATTCGTCTTATTCTGAGAGGTGCATCGAGGCTGGGTTAGCTTTAGAGTATTTGAACTCAATTGATCGCAATGTATGAATGAATCTCTTTGACGGATTCCAGACTCACTTGCAAGTCTTACAGCCCAGTCTTGACTTTGGAGCGAACTTTCGAGGCTTTTTTCTCCAAGCTTGATTGACCGTCTTGGTGTTGTCGTCCTTAATTTCGTCCATCGCGTTGATGTTAGCTGGCCAAGGTTTACAGTAGGCGCCATTTCAAACAGAAGAGAGTCCTAGGGACACTACAGCCCCATACGTCTCCAGTTTCATACGGAAATGGCTTCGAGAAGCCAAGTATACCATGTACTGATCGAATATCAAGAGGATCGTCTACCTATTCGTCTGTTCGTATGCCAGGGGCTGTCATCCTACCTTAGCTAAGGTAAATCTTAATGGAGACTAGTACGTATCAAAATGGATATTTATTGGCTAGTTCGTACAGGTGGGACGCCAAGAAAGGAGAATGCTTAGTTATTGTGGGATATTAATAGTAATACGAACAAGACCCGGACAACGAGCAATTACATCTCAAAATATGGATTCATTGGCTAGCTCGTATAAGCAGAGCCCCAGGAGAGTATGACTTCTCTCTAGGCATAAACCTGATGGTGCTGAGATAGATATTGATTGGCTGGTTCGTACAAGCTGAGCGCATTGTGGGTTGAATTGGAAAAATGCGGCTCCCTGAGGAGCTGAGCAATTGAAACCGGCCAACATGATTGACAGGCCTCTAAGGGCATCAAATGGTATAAGTAGTTCTTGGATATCGCAATTGTTTTGGCTGCAATGATGATTACCACCACTTTCTTATATTAAACAACATAACTGAAAGCTCGACGAAACCCCTTCTACAGATAACAATGAAACGACTTGTGAATGCCCTCATTCTTTGCACAGGCTTGGGGTGTAAAGCCGATAGTTCCGATAATATGGACATGATCTACGGATTTGACAATGTGAGTCTTGCACTTTGCCAAACCTCGCCGTCTAAGAATTTCAAGCTTTCTAACTAGCCATCTAGATTGAACCATCAGCCAACCTCACGTGGACTCCATGTTTCGATGATTTTACATGCTCTAGACTGGAAGTTCCTTTGGATTATTCAAACACGAGCCTCGGCACGACGTCAGTTGCCTTCATAAAACTGGCTGGCAAAAATGCCACTGCCGAGTCTCCCAGTATTATACTCATCCCCGGTAAGATCTCGATCAGGTCACTCAAGCAAAGTTACATAAAATCCACGTGACTGAACTAACCCTTCGTTAGGCGGTCCGGGCGGATCTGGCATCGACCTCCTACTCACAAACCAGGCTCTCGCAGGGCAACTTTTCGGCGAACAGTACAACATCGTCTCTTATGACCCCCGAGGCGTGAACAACAGCGGTTTGAGCCTCGATTGCTTCTCAGGGAACGCAGAAGCAAGATCGACCTTCATTCGACTACATAGTACAGGGGTTACCAACATCTCATCAACATCGCTCGAGGAACAGTATTATTCAAGCTCTATTTACGGAGAGTGGTGCAACAGTGCTGTCGAGAATGACTCGCCTCATGGATATTATGTGACTACAACGGCCGTTGCCCATGATTTACTCACATTTATAGAAGCTGAGGCTGAGGCGGCTGGTCAGGCGTCATCAGACGCCAAATTGTGGTGTTATGGCGTCAGTTACGGCACTGTCGTCGGCGCCACTTTCGCTTCCATGTTTCCTGACCGAGTTGGGAGAATGGTACTCGATGGTATTGTAAACGCAGAGCAATATTATAACAATGACTGGAGGGACAACGTCGATCAAATGGACGAGGCCATGGCAAAATTCTCGAGTCTCTGCCATTCCGCAGGCCCTGAAGCTTGTTCCTTCTGGGGACCCACGGCAGCTAACATCACGGCTAGAATAGACGGCATCATCTATCAGCTTCAGAACCAGCCAGTCCCTATAAGCGGAGTCCAGAATCTAGACCTACCGGCACTAGTCACCTATTCAGACCTAAAGGCCCTTTTTGTCACTGCTCTCTACACCCCAATAGCGTCCTTCCCAGTCATGGCCGACACCCTACACCAGTTCGAGCTTGGGAACGCGTCTGCTCTTGCGGGTACGTTTGGCGGGTTAGGTATAGTTGCGTCCGACGCCGGTCTTGTTATCCGGTGCGCCGATTCGTATCAGCGAAACAAGCTTACTACTATTGAAGAATTCAAGAGTTACGTCGAGTACACTGTTTCCAAGAGCAAGTACGTCGGCGATATCTACCCCATCTTCGTGGAAAGTATCTTGTGTAGATCATTTCAACCGCAACTGCCTGATAGCATGGTGGTTCAAGGTAAGCAATCCCTTTTGGACCCCCCCCCCCCCCCCCCCCCCCCCCCCCCAATTTCTGAAGGCTTCATGTCCGGAAAAGGTAAATAAACACCTACATTAGACTCAAAATCTAACAAGTTTCTTACTTATCCAGACTCAATAAGTGGACTACAAAAGTCCACGTCCTTCCCGATCCTGTTTGCGAGTAATACTGTCGATCCTATAACGCCTTTAAAATCGTACGTTTGGGTCAAATTGTTTCGACATCTGGTATCTTGCTAATTGATCTTACGACTTGGCAGGGCGCGCACGATATCTTCTCGATTCCCTGGATCGGTAATCCTATTGCAAGAAGCTGTTGGTGTAAGTTGTTATTGAATCTCAATCATATGGCCGTCTCAAAAAAGAGCCTAAGCTTACTCGTCGGCTATTTATCTTGAATGCAGCATACAGTCATCAACCAGGGGGGATCAAACTGTTACTTTGAACATGTCCAGGCATACCTTCAAGGCATAGTTCCGCCGTCCAACATTACGTGCCCGCAGCAGTTCATACCTTTTATAGGCATTTGAAAAAAAGCAAGCTGCGGAGGGGTTCGGTAAGATTTAGGAAGTTGCTGGCTAGTAGGGAGGGCCATATGCACATTATCCGACAAACGATTTTTTTTTTTTACTTTTTTGTTTTTCGTTTTTTGTTTTTAGTTTTTAATAACATATAAACATACCAAATGTACAAAATTAACGCATTTATATAATAAAACATTAAAATAAATTATATATTTTTTATTTTTAATGCTTTAATTAAATTTAAATAATTTAATTAATTTAAACTGCTGTGTTAAAAGCGTATTAACTTTAGATATATAGTAGCTATATGACTTGCTGTTACGCTTTGATCGCCGAGCAGCGAGATCGCATATAGAGCTATCTGCTTTTTTATAATTGACTTAACTGACTTAACTGACTTGACTGACTTAATTGATTTAACTAGACCTAATTGACTTGATTGATCTGATTGACCTGACTGACTTAACTGGACCTAATTGACCTGATTGATTTAATTGACCTGATTGATTTAATTAATCTAATTGACCTGACTTAGTTGACTTAACTAGATCTGATTAAACTAGTTGATTTAATTGAGTCAACTAAGTTAATTTAGTCAATTAAATCCAGTTAAGTTAGTTAAATCAGTTAGATCAATCAAGTCAGTCAAGTCAATTAGGTTAATTATAAAAAAGCAGATAGCCCTGTATATGCGATTTCTGCTGCTCGGCAGTTAAAGCGCGATTGTAAATGCAAGTTGTACGGCTTTAAAGTCATTGTACTTTTAATACAGCAGCTTAAATTATATTTATATATAATTGCAACATTCAATATAATAAATAATATTAATGTTTTATTATATAAAAGTATTAGTTTATATTGTTAAAAAAACTAAAAACTAAAAACAGAAAACTAAAAACGAAAAAATAAAAAAGAAAATCGTTTGTCGGATAATGTGCATATGGCCCACCGTCGGCTAGTGCTACTTTACCTACAGCGCTCAGGGGTCGCAATGAACCCAGTTCATCTCAACCACGCCTCCTTGTTGGGTTGAGCTGGGGCGACTCAACATCGCCACTATTGGGTTGATTAGGATGGATTGAGATAGGTTGATATAATAATTCTTATAGAAGAACTAGATGCTTTTGGGAGTAATGGAGACAAAGATTAGAGGCAATCACAGCCTATTTATTAACTTTCTCGCCTCTTTTCTCATTGCTGAACACATGACCACTGTATCAAACTCCATTCATCTCCGTCGCAATCACGAGCCTACGTCGCTAGCGACTCTCGAGGCCTTCAAGGTCGACCTAGGGCTTGTCTCGCTCTTAAAGCGAGACTGAGCTTGGGGTACGAGGTCCTTACTAAGTTTCTTAAGAAGAAAGAGAAAATTTCTTTTCTTCACGTAAGATGTGCATAGTGGCTATTTGTAGTTCCTAGAGGCTGACATAGTGTTAGGTGATAAAGTCATTACCCTATCCCTTTGGGTGCCGACTCGGCACAGCGACTTAAAAGTGGGATGGCGGAGCTAAGCTTTATTTGCATATACCCAATAAAACTATTATCCGAGCATGATTTTATACTGTTATTGGGTATATATAAATTAGTTCGGCCTCACTATGCACCTTTTAAGTCACTGTGCCCCAAAGGGATAGGGGTTAAATTCGTAATTCTGGCTGTATATCAATAGCCCTTTATTGACCTAGAGGGCCAGGAATCAATTGATCTTTTTTTGAGGTCTCTACTACACTCTTATTCTTACTCCTAGTTGCTTACAAGTCTCCCTTTCACCCTGGGACTACACTCTCTAACATCTATACTGGTAGTAGTCTATCTGTCTTTTCAGAAGCTTATTTATCTCTGATTGAGCACTACGTCTCCGATACAACTACATGCACTCCCCGCGCCGCCTGGCAATTGAGTATTGAATCCACAAACTGACGAGGCCATATAAGAATAATCCTGACTATCGAAACACCGTCAAACAATCGACCTATTAAGATCAACGCAACTAGATAGATTATAATTTATGTGAAGTTATTGTTTTTAAGAATATCCCGAAATCTGAGATGAAATGGCCTTGATACTGTTTAGTTAACTTTTATACTCCTTTGGTAACTTGTATTGCTTACGGCTGTTGTAAAAGCTTTAGGCTTGGATATAATATCTTTCTGTTATTCAACACTACTAGGTACAACTTTAGTTGGTAAGTCCTGACGAAACCAAGTAAAGTGGGGCTGGGCACGAGTAGGGTTTTGGTGGCGGCTGCAGTAGTTCTTCTTGCTGCACAGCCACACAATGCGGTGGCTTGGTTATCCACGAACGGGCGTTTTAGGGTTTGGCACCATACCATACGATGCTAGTTCAATGCGAACCCCGTAACATGTACTGGCCCTGGGGTGACTACGTAGTATAACACCCATTTAACACTATTACCTATAAAGCTATTTGTTATTCATCTGGCAGCGCTCTGGGCTCTCTGTTCATGATGTCTTCCAGCTCAAATGCAGCTCTCTATCCTCAATACAAAAGGGACACGCAAGTTATCGCGCTATGGCTCGACAAAACGTCCAGGGCTCATGGGTTTACCGGCTCTAGAAATGCGCGAAAGCGAATGGGGGCTAAGAAGAAATACACCATTTCCATAAGTGACTTTAGGCGCATGGCCGACTTCCTGTCATTGATAGGACATATTGTCGTACCCGAATCCTTCCGGACCGCGCTCTCTCGTGTGATTCGTTATAGAAGCGACTATGGCAGTTATCTACAACGGCAGAGGCATACTAACACGCCGAAGGATAAATTAGGGGATAAAAATCACCTATTCTTCATCGACGTGTTGAAATGGGTGCAGACAGTCCTCGTCATTTATAAAGCCGCTGCTCCCGTGGCATCTGCGACTCAAACTACTGCGACCAAACCTCCTCCAGCGGCCAACAGATTTGCCATCTTGGCTGTCCCACAACAGGCAACAGTGGAGGACGACGAGGAAGACCACGCCACAACACCCGTACAAACGACGGAATCCCCAGAACCGTCCGAAGATAACGTCATTTTCGAACCTTGGCAAGAAGATTACGAAGAGGCTCTGTTCTTGTGGCGTTTGTTCAATGTGGACGTGCAACGCATACGCGAACAGATTCGTCACCTGTGGTCGTTGTATCGGAACGGTCATTTGGGCCTTGCTGGAGCCGCTGTAGCTCATAATATGGCTATTCATGTGGTGCGGAAGTTGGAGCAAGACATCTTTCCCGTCTTCGAACGTTACGGAGGCTATGAGAGTCTGTCAAAGACTCATTTCGTGCAGAGATACCTTGGGGCAGCGGTAGACGAAGAGCAAATGAATGCGCGTCTCGGTCGCTTGCATATTGAGGATGAGACAATAAGAAGCCCGACTGTTGACTCCATTATTGACGGGTTTGATATCGCTGAGGAAGAGATGGTTTTCGCCTGGCAAGTCTTAATTAGCGAGGCTGGGCTCTGGACACGATGTGGAAGCTTCAGTTCCTATAACGGAAAATGGGGTCAATTCATACCTAGGGATAACCGTCAAAATATGACAAGCCTTGAAAAATACAATCAAGACAAAGCTATAGGATGCGGGGTGATTGTCGACGCGCAGATTCTAGCAATGTTCCTGAACCCGTCTATCGGCATGACGTTGGATGAACTCTCAACAGCCATTGAAGAAGTGATTCCATGGTCGGAGCGTGATTTTCTAAAGCGAATTGGAAAAGAGTTCCCGCCATTTAGCCACAAAATCACTTTCCGAGCCGTCTTTGCAACCCAACTCTTATTGGATTCAATCCATGTGCTGGGTACAAGCATTGATCGTCCTTGGACAGAGCTGCTGGACAAAACTGCTCGTACCTTTAAATCCGCAAAAAGCTTGCGCGAGTTCTACGAGGGTGCGGGAGCTATGGCATTGGCAGGAATCCCTGGAGTATCCTTTATCGAGGGTATAGAAAGCGTGGCTAAATTCTGGCAAGGCAAAGAAGACCCAATCACTAATTTTCGTCGTGAAGGCTCTTCTACAGAAATACCTTTGAAAACGGCCGGCACTTCATTAAGATATCATGCTTCTCTTTGTGGATGGTGGATGCAGGCCGTTCGAGCCCTCTGCCATTTTCGCTCAATCAAAATCGCCAATTCCATCGCGCTACCCTTGGCATGTGCTCGATTGTACTTCGTGTTCGTACAGGAGGGCCTCGTTCCAAAGGGTAGCTGGCCTGACATGGACGCTTTTTCTATCCTACATCGAGGAGACTTATGGGTAGGTACAGCGCCAAAGCCTGGCCAATACTTACAGAACTTGATGGTGGCGGGAGGGAACTCCATCGTCGGCCTAGCTAGCGATGCTCGGGCTAGATCGCAACCAACTCGCACTGGAAAGTTTAAAACTCTTACATTTAGCGCAAATGTATGCGACAGCATATTTTCTGCTTTTATTGATCGCAAAGCGGGGGGTATGAGCGAAGAAGATGTAGAGCGCCTCATAGCTAACACTAAGCTACGATGGTACAACGGCAAAGCCGTGAGGCCGTGCTTTCATCACGGTTGGGATAAGGCGGGTAACTATAAAAAGGACAAGAATCCGACTTCCTCTGAAACCGACAACCCATTCTTACGGCTTGCCCAAGCTGTTGACGCAGAGACCTTGGAGCAGTCCTTTGACTACATGTCGTTGAACCGAGTCTGCTGGATGGTGCTGCGAGAGCTGCTGAAAAAGGCGCCGCCGATTCTTGATGCCGCCGGTGGCCCTGATTCCCTAAAGCCGGACTGGGCAAGTGCTGAAGGCAAAAATGCACGCTATGTCGTAGGCCTCATCTTTTTCGTGCTTTTCGGACCGACTGGTGCTGTGCGTCGCAAGGAGGCATCTGCGATTGCTGATATTTTGTTCAATCTGACAAAGGCGCTTGGGCGTATTGTTCATACTTCTACGGGGATTGACTGGGCTCAAGCGCTGGAATGCAGCTGCGCTGATATACCATCATAGACAAGATCCTCAAGGTATAATGCACTCAGCCCGGCAGTAGCAGCACGTGGCCCAGCCTTGAGACCGTGAGACCGATCCGCGGCCACAAAGAGGGCTTGGGTTACAAGGCCGCCGACGACTGGCCCAAGATGATACCATGGCGGCACTTGGTGTTGTCGAGGAAATCTGTAGCGTCGACAAGTATGCATGGTCAAGTTACGTGGGTCGTCTAAGTGTATGCACAGTCAAGACCAAAACCGTAAGTCTGCAGGAATGTGCGGATTGTCTCAAGCTAGCGAGTTCGTGCTGATGCGTAACTCAAGCGTAACTCAATTACGGAGCTCAACTGTTCTTCCTTTCATGTAGGATTAAAAATTGATCTCCTACGATAAGATGACCTCGCATTTGATCTGTAGAATGCGAAAGTGACAAGAACCTATACCACTCTACGATAATCATTCGATCAACATTTGATCGATTAAGCCGGCGCGGTCATCCAATTCAGCCCTGACGCCGGGACGGTGCACTTAGACCGTACAAAACCAGGGCATTATAAGTAACAACATCTTGTATGACATCTGACACCCAACCGATAAAGATCTGGCCATTGACAAGTTGAAAGATTTAATGAAATGTCGACTACTACCACAATTGTTGCTCCCCAGTCTAGCACTGACCCAATCAGTCCCGGCCCGACCCCGGAATATTCGGTCATTTCGTACTCAAAGATCCTGGAGAATGACACCGATGAGATAGCCTCCCTTCGCAAAGCATGCGAGCGTGATGGCTTTTTCTATCTTGATCTGCGCGGAGAGACTCAGCAGCCACATCGAGTAGAGGAAAAGGTGCCGCAAGTGTTCAAGATCGTCAACGAATTCTTCAAGGTAGACGAGGAAGAGAAGATGCAGTACGATGTTGACACTATTGCTCCTTGGAAGCTTCACGGGTAAGTTGCTTCTAATATATGAGCATTGCTTATTCTTTAGTTCTCATAATTCAATAAAGATACACACCGTTTGGGAGAAACTCCGGGCTCGCCGGCGGTGATAGGAAACATGGCGTCGAAGCGTACACGGTTAGTTCAAGTCCCTACAGAAAGCAATAGAATGACACTGCTAAGAACACCGCTATACTTTAGGTACCTCGGGACGGTATTAGCCCTGCTGTCAAGGGCCAGAAACCAGTAGATCTTCCCCCAGTCTTGCAGAAGGAGTCAGCGTTCCTCACTGAGATGATGGAACAACTCCATGTTATCAGCTTGGACATCCTCAAGGGCTTAGACTGGAGCCGAGGGGATACGAGGGGAGATGAGGGATTCTTCGCATCGAAGCATCGGCCGTCCGAGCCATCGACGACTTGCTTATTGCTGATACGATACGCTACGCTCGACCAAGAGATCCAAGGATCAGGTCTTGCGCCGCACACTGATGTCGGCAGCATCACGATCCTGTTCGCCGATAAGAGAGGGCTTCAGGCCCGCCATCCCCTCACGCACGAGTGGCGGTACCTCGAGCCAAAGGAAGGTTGCGCTGTCGTCAACGTCGGTGACTCTCTGAGGTTTCTCTCCGAAAAGAGCTTTCAATCTTCCCTTCACCGGGTTATCCCTTCAGCCGGAGGTGCCATCGACAACCGCTTCTCCTGCGCGTACTTCCTCCGCCCCGAGCTTGATGCCGAGTTTAATGCTGAGGGCCAGCGTTGGAAGAGTATTGACTGGCATCTCAGGAAGTACAAGAGTTACCGTTCCGGCCAGACGGGCAGAACCGAGTAAACTGACATGGTCTGGACCTCTTTTGTATGTATATTAAGGATCACTACAGTAGGAATTGAACACTAAGCAAAATCTACTGCGGTATAATGAATGTGTGCCTCCTTTTTTGGCAGAAATGCTAGGTTCTGTTACTGGTGTTAGAAAGGCCTCATAATAATTAAGTAACTAGTCGAGAGCGACTGACAAAAGACGTCTATTATCACCGAAATGTGTATCAAAAGGTACTCGGGCTGGCTAGATGAACTTCGTGAAGGCCAGTCTACCTGGAATAGATAGTGGCTGTGCTATCTTAAGCAACGTGGGCAGCTTATAGTGGACTTAGTGCTGCTACGTATCGCTAAAATTTAGCTACATAGCGCTAAAATTTTGGTACCTATACTTACCTGGGCAATTACACCATGAATTTTAACAACCCAAGCAGCGACATGTCATCAGGCTTACCTTAGTATTACTTTTCTTGCTTTGCTGGGATTCATTGTAAATTTGAAGGGTAAATTGAGAATTGCTCATCCACTGCTAATGATCTCCTTTTCGGTGATTATACTTTGGGTTTTAAGTTCCACCACCTTGTCCCAACCTACTTGTTCCTCGAGAAGAGGGCAGGCCACGAAGAATTTGCTCAAGAGGTCATTGAGTTGCTCACCTTCGAGGAGGAAGCCGTCGTGTCCATCTTCACTTTCCAGAGTAGCAAACGTAGCGTTGGGCATGCCTTCAAACAGCGCAACTTGCTCGCAGAGGGGATAAAGACCATCCGTGGGGATTCCAACGACCAAGGCACGTTGCTGGATCTGCCCCAGGACTTCTTTCATGGCATCCGAGTCGGACAGGCGCGCACAGCGACCACGCGTGATATCATGAGAGTCGATCTTGTCTAGGAGATGGAGATAGCAGTTAGCATCGAACCTCTCATTGAACTTGTCACCCTGGTAGCGTAGGTAACTTTGCGCCGAAAACGTGCCGCACTTGTCACGATGATGTTCACCTAGCACCGGTGCACGCTTGGCTTCGCGAGACGAAGAATCGGTCTTGACATCGACCCGACGTCTTCCAAACCGCTTTTCGAAGGATAGATGCGTCCGATAGGATAACATGGCTGCCATCCGAGCAGCTCGGAGACCTGCGACGGGAGGGTCGTCCCCGTAACCTCCTCCCCGGTACTTCGCGTCGGCCTTGATGGTGGCGCGCTGGTTCTCTGCCCATGCTATCGCCCAGGGGCTCTGTCGCGCCGTGGTCGCGATCAGGGCGAGGGAGCGTACGTAGTGGCTTCCGAAGAATGACCACTCTAAGGCTTGCATGCCGCCCATGCTACCTCCAATCACACAATAGACTGACTGCACGCCTAAAATATCTAGGACTTTCTTCTGGATCCTGCTCTGGACATTAGCCCGAGTGGCTGAGATACGAATGGTAAAAAAAAAACAATGACAGAGAACTTACCGAACGTCATCTCGTATAGTGGTCTTGGGAAAGTCATTTCCATATAATGAAGTAGTATTTGGTCTGGAACACACAGGACTTGACGATCCGTACGGGCTGCCCAGGGCGTTGCAGCAGATGACACAATATCGTGTCGTATCTATCGCTGGTTTCGCCGGACCCGATAGTAGAAACGACCACCAGTCGAAACAGTCGGCGCTCCCGGAGAGGGCGTGGCATATTACAATTACGTTTGTGCCCGACGCATTCAGTCTACCTCTGATGGTGAATGCGACAGTCGCGCCGGCCAAAACTTGTCCTGATTCTAACTCGAACTCATCGAGCGTCGTGTAGAACTGAGTAGGCAGCTTATCCGGCATTCCGTGACGACCATCTACAATCAAAGTTAGCCGAGTACATAAGACGGATGTTTGTACACGTACGACTAGGGTAGCTATGGAAGGATTGGTATAAGTTGTCCATAGCTATGATGTGTAGAGGTAGAGCGCTCTGAGAGGATGCAAGTGGTGGAAGGCTACTGGGGGTTAACGCAATCGTCTGATCTCAGACTACAATCAAAGACGTAGCTTGATAATCCCACTCCTAAGTCGGCTATGAGGAGCGGTGTATAAGAATTTCATAAGGATATATGTAAAGACATGATCAGTCACTCCCCCTGAAACGCCATCTTAGTTCTTGACTTTGCATTGCGAACCGGATGACTACTGACATTTGCGGGGATTCCAGATGTCAAGTTGCTTGCTGCACAGTCAAAATCACGGCTCTGAATGACTACCTACTGTAAGCTAATATGACCGCGGTAGAAGAATACTAGGAAGGCAGCATGGTCCTTCGCTCAAAGGACGGCCGAAGATCCGGAATGCAGTCTTGCCGATCACGTCTGCACGATCTACATCGAAGCCTAGCATAATTGCTTACGGCGGGGACTCTGTCGACTTTCTCATTGCCCATTCGTACATTCTATAGGGATAATGACTGATCTAATAGGAATATATGCTTCTAGATTGTCTATCTCTCCGCCGCCCTCCACAGATCACCGAATCGGGTCTGTCCCTCGGCTAGCTCTCTAGGATTGCCAACTTCAACCACCTTGCCCTTGTCCATGACCACAACTCTATCGAAATCCATTATAAACTGGAGTCTATGGCTTACGGCCAAAATAGTATAGTCCCGGAACTCGGCCCTGATGATCATCTGCATGGCATTCTCCGTCTCTCGGTCAACGGATGAAGTCACTTCGTCCAACAAGAGGATCCCTCCCTGCGCGTCGGGCTGAGCACCCCGAGCTCTGACTCTGCGCCGCAGTATGACATGGGCGAGCGAGAAAAGCTGGCGCTGCCCTTGGGATAACGTGTCAGACCTCATAGTGCCTTGCAAGCCGCCACGCTCCTCTATGACCGGCCACAGGCCTACGGTCTCGAGCGCGGCACGGCACTCGGTGGCATCGCCTACTGTGAAAGGGTCTAGGTTCTGCTGGAAGGTCGAGCCGTCGGGCAGGAAGACGGCGTCCTGAGGCATGGCGATTAAGCGGAGACGTAGGCTGTGGCGGTCTATGCGATGCAGGGGGACATCGTCAATAGATGCGCTCGCAGAGGTCGCGGAGGTCGGATCAAGCAGTTTGAGTAGGAGCGCAAGCATGCTGGACTTGCCACTACCTGTACGGCCACAAATAGCGACCTTCTCGCCTGGCGCGATGGAGAGGTGGATATTGTTAAGGGCAAGATTTAGCTCTTGGCCGGGCGTTTCCTCGCTGATACGTTATCGAGTTAGTATAATACATACACATCTTAAATACTTTTCGGGTAAGAGTAAGGGCGTGGCAAAAACTCACTCGTAGCTTGCCGAGACCCCTTGAAGCTCAATCTGACCCTTCGAAGGCCAATTTTCTGCGGGGATGAGTTCTTCTTCCTCTTTATCCTCGGGCTCGACCGATTCGTTGAATGTTCGTAGTCTTCCTATCGCACCTATAGAGGTTTCTAGTTTCGTCCATTGCATTACGACACTAGAAAGGCTGTCCCCAAAGCTCATCAGTGAGACCAATGAAGCACCCGCAAATCCCGAGTTTGACCGTAACTGCAATGACAGGGTTACTAGCACAACTGCTAGGGCTGCGACCACAATATTAAGCACCTGTAATGTTGTAAGCATGGAATCCCGTGATCCTGTATAGCTGATACCCCTGAGGCGAACAAATTACAGTAATCTAGTACTTACCAGTGTGAGCCATTGTTGAGCGATATAGAGAAGATAAAATGGACGCTGCGAAGCATCGAGTAGCTCAATGCTTTTATCGCGATTCTCTGAGACGAAATTGAAGGCCCGGAGTGTAACAATGCCCCTGATAGTATCGATGAAATGGGTGCTAGAGGAAAGGAGATTAATACAAGTTTCAGAGAGGTACTTGAGGACGCGCAGTTAACTCACTATAGAGGACTCTTGGTTTCAAGGTCTAAGATTCTCAATTGCCGAGAAGTGCGAAGGTAAAACTTCTGGATAAGCCACATGATGGCGAGTAGGAATGGGTAACTAATGGCAATATAGGGTGAAGCCGTCACTATCACTGCAGCTTGCCCAATCGCCATGGCAATATTGATCAGAGCATTGAGCAAAGCATTTGGCAATTCAGTGTCGACGAGATTGAGATCCTGAGAGAACAGATTGGTTACTACACCCTGATCGGTCTTAGTAAAAAATCGTAACGGGGCTCGCATCAGAGTACGCAAGATCTCGCTATGCAGATTAGCCCCTGACTTCCTGATCGCAGTCACCCATATCAGCCAGCCGAGAACCACCAAAGAAACAAGAGCGAGGGCCTGTAACAGGGAATAGATCCCTATATAGTAGCTTGATGAATGCACCGGGTGTGGGCTGACGACATCTGCGCTCCAGTACTTGAGCCAAATGGTTGGGAAGTTATAGAAGAAGCCGTAAAGGACCGCCCACCAAAGCAACGACCCGGCAAGGAAGAAGCCCATGCTCCTGAAATAGTGCTTGTATACTGTCCAGTCTCCTAATTGCCGTGCGGACGCCAATGATTTAGGCATTTCGAAAGTCGGCGCAATTACAGGTGCAACTTCGAGGGTCTCGGCGTCTTTGGAATTATCCCCAGCAATGGAACTATCGCTGTCGGAAGTAGCTCCGGTCATCCTGCTGAGACCAAGACCGTGAACGTAGTTCCCATTAGATGCCAATTGCTCGAAACTGCCCTGCTCGACAACAGAACCGTCGCTGCTCAAGACGATGATATGGTTTGCAAAAGGTAGATGTCGAACGGAGTGCGTGCAGAGCACCGCGGTAGCTTGACGTCGCTGGATGATACCTCCTGGCCCGAAAACTCGGTTAAAGACTTGTTCTTCTGTATCAGCATCAAGCCCGCTGAAAACATCGTCGAAGAAGAGTAGATTTGATTGCAGGTATAAAGCCCGGGCAAGCGATATTCGCTGCTTCTGTCCTCCAGAGAGTGTAATCCCATTACTACCGATATTAGTTTCGTCTCTAAGTGGCAACGTGTCAAAGTCGACTTTCAACATCGTAGCGTTGATAACCTCGGCATATCTGTTCGGATTGAATGCTGAAAACCCGAGAATGTTTTCTCGGATCGTTGAGTTCGACAAGAAAGGAGTTTGGTCGCAGTAGGCAATCCGGCCAATATGAGTACTCATGGTGATACTACCCTGACTGAAGGGGATTTCACCTAGTCTGGTACACAGAAATAACTATGTGTTAGTTAAGCGCAACTCGAGACGAAGAAATAGACTATAGACGATCTCGCAAATTCTAAGTAAAGGGGTGTATATGTACGCTAATCGAAAAGCTTTAGGAAGGGTTGAGAAAGGCAGCATAAGACGGGGAGTATACAGCTTTTTGGATACGCACATGGATCTGATCAGAGTAGATTTCCCAGATGCAATAGGACCGACGACAATTGTCAGAGCCGAGTGAGGAATATTCAAGTTAATATCATGCAGTACTGGTGTATTCTCCTCCCAGCCAAATCTACCACCGCTGACAGTAACTGAGGGACTAGAATAAACTGGCTGCGGCCCGTCAGAGACGGGCGTAATACCAACATTCATCGAAGTCTTCTCCGTTGAGCTCATATCCGAGCTCAGATCGGAGCTCGATTGGATCATCCGAACATCTTGACGAGGTTGAGTCTCTAAGAATTCTTGGATACGACCTATGCATGCTAGAGCCGATGCCGCCAGCTGGACAGTCTTGATGACCTCGGTAAGAGGGGTCGCTAGAAGGACTAGATAAGAGTACGAGGTGAAAAGAGTAGTCGTATCCAGAGTGTGCTGAGCAAAGGCGAAAGTGACGACGGGTGAAATGAAAAGGGGGCCAAAGGCCAACGCGGTAGTGCTGAGATTCAGTTGTCGAAGTCGACTACCTGCCTTTAACTCGTCGACTCGGAGGCTCTGGATAAAGTCTCCAATAGGGCCAGCCAAACCTGCCAATTTTATGTTCTTCATACCTGCTATCACGGTGGAAGTGAGACCAACACGTTTCTGGACGCGTGCCATCCATCTCCTCTGTGCATTGCCGGTGAATTTGACGACTATCGAGATAGCTACGAAACTGAGAGCCACGACCACAAGCGGTGCAGCAAATGCAGCGCCGAGCTTTAGGTATAGTAGGTAGCTAGCTATAGCAACTTCGATGTTCCCTGCCCAGGCCTCTGGAAGTATATTCGGGTCAGTAGGGGGTCGCTCTCGCTTACGATATCTAATTCGTCCTTACTTACCGTGTAGTGTGGAGAATCCAATGACAATGCGTTCAATATCAACGCTCATGAGGGTGATAGCCGCACTCGCATCTCCAGGACCGGCCTGCGCCTCAGTAGCTTTCGTATAAATCGCCGTTACCAAAATGCCACGGGCCATAATAAGCGTCCTGTAGTGAAAATACCAGTATAGAGCAGTCGACACAGCGATTCCAGCGTATATGAGCGCAGTAGCTCCTATGAGGCCGTATCCAGCATTGACCGAAGCGTGGGTGATGGGCTGAGATAGGAGATCGAGAATTTTATTGATCATAAAGGGCTGGGAGAATCTGAAGGCAGTTAAAAGGAGCCGAGGTATAACGACAAGCAGAATCGGAACTTGTAGCGTTCGGGTCAACGCCTTTGTCAGTGCATATTTGTCGCCTTTCATCTTGGAGTATACGGCATATTTTTGGAAACGGTTGAATAGAGTTGCGCCAGCCATTCCGCGATCGAGGGGGTAGAGATCCTTCAAATCCATCATCTGCCGATACCCCGTGAGAAAAACCCTGTTCAGCCAGAAGAACACTCCCAGACTGTATATACTGCTAGTTTCTTCGGGACTGCAAGGTTCTTTGGTTTCTAGCCACTTCGTCTTCGGTTGGGCTTCGAGGAGAAGTATCACGGCCTTGATCGACATGGACGTAGTGAAGACGGCGGCATACGCCAGCTCAGGCTGCGTCCTGGCGGCCAGCCAGTACGTGCGAGTCTGAGCAGCATCGAAAAGGAGCGTAGGGAATAAGTAAATGCTCAATAGCACAGAGGGCCGGGCTACTCGGGAATGATCGAATATGGACAGTGGCACCATGCATAGTGCCGCGGCGAATTCTAGAGTGGTAGAGGCGATGGTTAAAGATGTTATTTCGAGTGATCTTATTGAAGCTAGTATAAGAAGTACGAGCTCGAGTACGGCGAGGATTCCAATTGCTACCTATCAAGTCGCATTAGAGAAGAGAGCAGGAGATAGACGATTATCATAGATAGTTACAAGCTTAAGAAAACGCAACTTCGGCGCATGCACTATCGAGGGCTTCCGGATCAGCAGCGCAATTCTCCATGTGGCCAAGATGATGAAGAGCGCGGCGGGTACAACAGAGAAGAACAGCAATTCAAACTTGACGGTAAAATCGAAGTTATCACGACATCCGGAAACTCCCGGCCCAAAGGAGTTGTCATCGTTGCACGTCGAGAACATGGTTAGCCGTCAGGAATTCTATCTGTAATTCATTGTTGGCGAAAATACGCTGTATAGAATATTATACTGTCGGATCATTTCTGAGTGTGCAAGCTGCCACCTTTTTCTTCCCCCTTTCCTCTCCGCCTTTACGTACTAACAAATAATCTGACCAAGTACCTGTCTAATGTTAGTTACTCAACATGCCACCTCGGCCATCCTAGGTGGATTGAGAAACCCCCCTGTGATGACGTGCGGGATAATATCATCCACATCTAGTCAGTGCGGCTCTTACAAAAGTTGCGATCAAGCGATTTTGTAACACTGTCAGCCACACTTTTTCCTGTCATAGTAAAAACGACGCCGTTGCCTGGTCAGCAGAGAGTAGACTCAGTAGAATAACTGTATATTCTGTACAAGATCCGCATCGCCGCCAGATACTAACTGCTTGCTAGGTTCTTGACCTCGCATTAGCTCGCTGCACGGTCACAACCAGGGGCACGAGGCAAGGATACCTACGAGGATCGCCGCCTAGACACCCCGGCGGCCCCCACCCAACCAGCCGCCTCCCCTACTCTAGCTGAATGCACATCTTGTGCCTCGCAACGGCGATCTTCTCCAGCACCTCGCGCCGGCTGTCCCTAGACCGCAGCAGCAGAAACCCCAGCCCCGGGTGCGGCACCTTCTCGATCGGCGGCACCACGGCGCCGGCGGGCCACAGCAGCCACTCGTTGGCGCGGTACTCCTCGAGCCCGAACGCGTCGAGCCCCAGAGACCGCGGCATGCGCCCGCCGCTCGCAGGCCCGAACAGCCGCAGCGGCGTCCAGGCGTAGTGGTACAGCGGGCGGTCGCGGAACCCGTGGGCCAGGGCGCGGAAGCGCGCCGCGTCGCCCGTGATCTGCATCAGCTGCAGCGCGTAGTAGCTCATGCCGTTGACGTAGGACGACGCCGTGAGGTCCGGGTTGCCGGGCGGGCGCAGGTTGACCTCGAGCAGGAACGTCTTCGGACCGTCGCCGCCGTCGCCGGGTCGTGGCCGCAGAGAGTGCACGCCGTCGGCGTCGACGTGCCACTCGACGGCCGAGTTGTGCACGCGCGCCTCGGCGTGCACGACGCCGCTGCGGATGCCGAGCTGCCGCGTGATGGCGAGCACGTCGCGCTGCAGCATGTCGATCTCGGCGCGCGGCAGCCCGGACGGGTACACGGAGCCCACCCAGCCCATCTCGCCCGGCTCCGCGCGGGCGGCCGTGGCGGCCGAGGCGGTCGGGAGGTCGGCGGCGCAGGGGAAGCTGTCGCAGACCTCGGCGGCGAGGAGCTCGTCGTCCCAGAGCACGAGGTTCACGTCTACCTCGGGGCCCTCGCAGTACGTCTCGACGACGACGCGCGCCGCGCCCATCTCAAGCCCGAGGAGGCCCTCTTGCCGCTCGAGGGAGGAGAAGGCGAAGCGCAGCGCGTCGGCGAGCTCGGTTTCGTTGCGGACTTTGCTAGCGCCGAGGGAGCCGTGGCCGTGTGTGGGCTTTACGACGAGGGGGTATGTCAGGGGCTCGGACCTGTTCTTTAACGTGGGTAGGAATGTCTCTAGACTATCTACCTTGATGGCTGTGGGCACTGGGCATAGCCGTCGGGTCTCGAACTTGTCGGTCGCGCGTCGGTATGAGTCGGACGGTGTGGTAGGAAGGCCGAGCATCTCAGCAGCGCGTGCGACGCTCGGTAGGTAGGCTTCGACGGTTGACATGACGCCGTGAACTTCATAGGGTAGACTGCGAATAGTTTCGCAAATGCGGTCGGGCAATTCTTCTAACGTGAACCCATCAAAGGGTACGAAATGCTCCCTCAGGGGCGCACCTGTTCCAGCCGGATCCTCCATCCAGTGACCCGGTTTGTCTAGGACGACGACAGAGACTCCGCATCCTCTGGTCGTGGCATAAAAGATCTGGGCCATCGACTCCCTGCGCGCCTCGCCAACCATGACGATCCGGCTTAGCTTGACGGGTGTAGGGACCGTCCAAGGCCACCACAAGCGAGTGTCGAATGCATCGTCTATGGCTTTGGGTTTTGTGCCGCTGCTTGCTACTACCACCCCGACGGTCTGTTGGAGGAGGTTGAGGAAATCGCGAGCACTTCCCTTGGTAATGCCATCACTATGTTTAGGGATGGTACAGTGCTGGCCTGGGGTGACGAATCCCTCAGCCCTCAGAGCGAAAGGACAGCTGCGGAACATGTCCTCGACGAAGTCCCCCCTCACGATATATCCGTCTTCTGCGGGTAGGATAAAGGTAATTGGCCCAACCTTCGGGGTGCTGGCGACTACCTCCCATATCAGGGACAAGCCCCGACAAGGAGCATCAACCTTTACCTGCTCCGAGGTAGGGAGAGCATCACCCAACCGAGAAATGGTTGAGCCAACCGCTAGATCACCATTCTTGACGCCCGTCGGCCGCGTTGAGGAGATGGACTGGATGGTGAAATTGAGGATGTTGCGTGCGTATTTACTAGTCGAAACTGTGTCCTCAGTTCGTCCCCACGTTGCCTGTATAACCACTGTACCTGACATGTTAGTCTTTTCTATCAAGTAGCTATGATTCGAGTCTCTTCTGTACCTGTAGAGTCCTCTGATCTCAGCTCAATTCCATGACTATACGGTCGCGCGGATCGGTTGTCGAGCCCCATCTTGGACATACGAGGTAATTATGGTTAGGGAGGGACTCGGAGAACCAGCAGAGAGAGTGGCGCTGGGAAATGTTCGAGTATATAGCCCCATCCTTAACTGATAACCTGGGACTAAGTTTCTACATCTCATTATCCTATGCTATAATACCAGTGCGGCGTACAGCTGCTGACATGGAAAGTGCATGATGTCCTATGCAGAGTCAAGCAGCATGCGGGGCTTTGGACCAATGAGCCATGGTGGTGACAAGGACAATATGGCCGCACCCTAAACTGGCGTTCAAGCAGCAATGGAAGTTCCGCTGGTTGAAGCTACTGGCGGTCAATATGATTCAAGACTGCGTTTAGATTAGGTAGTTTGGCTGTCTCGTCAGAGATGTGTACCGCGCACGTTTTATTCAGGGGTCTGCACAGCTTAGGTGGATATTGGTTCTCGAGTTGGCGCTTCGTCAAGTGGTTGAACCCCTCTCCTTATCTACTGCACTCCTATTAAGCCGAAGGGTGGATCGAATCATATATGGGTAGAATAGAAGATAGTATACGAATGAACTGGTTGGAGAACGTAGATTTGGATTATAATCCTAAAATGATCTCGTCGCTATAGTAGTTTAGACAATGTAGTACTTCTGCTTAACAAAATCATTGTAAACCGCCTGTAGGCTTTCTGCCACCTCGTGCGCGTGCTTCCGACCGATAGGGGATGCTATCACCATGCAACCAGCCCAGATCCAATCGCCCTCCCTGTAACCAAATCTCTCGCCCTCTTTAATGTTAGCATTATGCCTCAACACGTATTTTGTCAGATGACCGTGAGTTTTGGCTAGCTCGATAATGGGGCTGTCACTACTGTCGATCATCTGGTGATCCCAAGTCTCGACCGGGTAATCTGACATCAAGGGCAGGATGCCTGTGTAGGTGACCGGGGACATGGAGTTGGTGAGCCACACGTGGTCGCATCGGTTATCCTGCGAGAACGGAATGGATAGGGCTTTGTAACGCGTCCAGTCGCTCACTGCGGCCAGAATCTGCAGGGCGAAGTAGTCGAGGCCGATGGCGATCCTGGAAGAGGCAGAGCTGGCGATACCAGGTGTTCTAGCGTTGACTTCGTGGAGTAAGACTTGAATTGGTTCGCCCTCTTTCCTCGACTCGCCGACTACTTCGAGGTCTGGTATAGTATTACCCTTGCCGAGCACGTATCTCATGGACGAGTTGCGCACCCGCGCTTCGGTGTTGAAGATGCCCGTCTCGAAACCTTGTAGACGCACGATATTGGCAATAGTATCCACGATTGCTTTCTGCTCCTCTTGGGGAAGCGAAGATGGCACGGCCTCTTGCGTTTCCGAGAAAAGCTTGTCTGTGACATCTTCGGCGAGGTCAGCGTCGCTAGGGAAATCGTCGAGGATTTCCGCGTTGAGGACTTTGCCGTTGAGCAAAACGAGGTGGCAATCCACCTCTGGCCCATCGATATACGGCTCGATCAAAACGTTATTTCCATTCTTGGAAGCTAACGTCTGACCAACGGCATGTCGCAACTGGGTAGCGTCGTCTGCCTTATAGACGCCTTCGCTTGCCCTGCCGGAGAAAGGTTTACAAACGACGGGGAACTGGACGGGAGGACTAGAATTGAGACGAGCTTCAAGTTCTTCCACGGATGTCACGGCAAAGTATTCGTTCGAATCCGGGTCGATCAATTGACGCGTGAGGAATTTATTGGTCGATATTGAGTAAGGCTTCGGTCCACTAGTCCAGAAGCCCAATCGAACAGCGGCTTCCGCCACATCAATCAGCAGTCCGTCCGACCATGCACAGATACCATCGAAGGGAAGCGGGTATGACTTGATGGCGTCGACGATTCTTTGCGGCCGACCGGAGTCTGGTGATAAGTCGACGTCGATTGTGGCCTCTCTCAAGTGCGTGTATGGCTCGTGGCCCTCTCTCCACCAGGAGCCAATGCTCATGACGACCACTTTGATACCCAGGGCAGCTGCCGTATCAAATCTAGATTTCGTCGCTGCGATGCTCACTTGATTCTGAACCACGACGCAGACCCGGCGCAACGGAACTGGCTCTGAAGATAGCCAGGGAAAATTCACTCGGCGTCGCAGCTCAAGCTCGAGATTCTGAATTGATTCGTCGGCCATGGGGAGATGCGATGCAACAGCTCCGACAGAGCTCTCTAAAGCTGCTGCAATTCCTTCGAGACCCGTCACCGAGCCTGTGTAGGCCTCCACCGCACTGAGGGGCGAAACGAAGGTTTGAACGGACGAGACAAGAGAGCAGTCTACGACTCGGAAGGTCCATGGGTCACCATGAGCAACATAGCCATTTTCCTTAGGAATCTGGAAGACTAGGACGCCGCGTCCATTGTTCGAAGACGCGGCGTGGAGAAATTTACAAATCTCTAACCCTTTCACCGCGGTAAGCTGGCGTGCTTCGGACGAGGAGTTGCTCCCCAAGATCCATATCCCACTTGCGCCAGTTGGAATGTCTCCAATACCGTCCGTGGCTGACTTCGGTGCGATGTAAAGGTTGTCGCAGGGCTGGTCATCGTTATGAACAATGCGATATTCGCACTCAAGCAACACTATTTATCTCAATTAATGTTAGAATCTCTGTAAGGAATATGAAATGGACGTACACTCATGATCCGCTATGTTTGAGTACACGCGAAATGTCTGGTTGTCCGCCATACTGCTGTGTGCGGATATTATAGTACTTGCGAGCTAGGCTTCTTTGACCGATGATGCATCCAAGTGAATTTTCAACCACGTCAAGAAAATAGGCTTCCATGAGCTACATATGCCTGACCCGGTCGCGTACCAAATAACGAGTCTGGTCATTTCAAGTGGACCTGCGCAGTCAAAGTGGCCCGCATCGTGAATCAACGAAGCCATTGACGTCGCGCCGTGCATATGCATTCGAGTTATTATTGACAATGCATCTGTCAAAGTAGACTGATGTGACTAACCCGGATTTGAGCTCAACTTGATCTTACAGTACCCTTGTATACAATGCATTGACAGTATTGCACGGTATAACTCTCTTAGAACGAGCGATTGAACTTCTAGATATAAAATTGATATATGTTTGAAACTTGAATGTAATAAATACATTAAAAATTGGTGCTCTTTTCATTTATATACCTGATCAATGATAATTGCGACGAATAGCTGGAATGAAGACTTACATGTTGAGATTAGCGTTGTAAGGGGGCATAGTTCGTGTAAGCCTCAAGGTATGAGGTGTGAAATTATATTTCAGACTTATGTAAAGTCTGTCCTGATGGAGAACACGGTTACTAAGGCTAAAGCGAAAAGAAGGGTCGCAAATCCATAGGGTAGTCCGAGCCACACTGTTCCCAAACTAATCCCCCAGCGGAACGCCCACGCCATCCCTGGTCCTGCCACAAGACTGCCTATGCCTTCCATTATGGATATAAGTGCGTATAGCCGTGCGATATCGCTTGTTTGGCTTTCGTGGTGCGAATCAACCAAAAATGTCACGAGACTGCGGATGATAGGCGGAAAACCCGTTCCAAGGGTGTATACGATGAGTCCTTGACAAGGGTCAGCAATCTTTCCATGTGGGGAGGTTCCTTTGCCTCGAGCTTACCAATAATCAAAAAAGTAGCGGTACCGGATGCCGCAATAATAAAAACTCCGATTGTCATGAGTACGATGCTTGCTTGTCCAATCCACAGATCTCGAGTGGCTGCATGCGTCTTCGCGAGGAGGAAGTTAATGATAAGAGGTAGAATGACTGTGAATAAAACAATGTTTACACCTGCTCGTAGAGACAAGAGCAGCCCGGCCTGTTGAAGTTAGACAAGAGAAATATGTGAAGGCGACGAGAAATGCGTACCTGCGACAAATCCCATCCGTATCTCTTCGAGACATATTGAAAAAGTACGTTGCTGGATTGGCGTCCGACTTTGGAGACCAAAAAGGTGAAGACTAAAGCGGCGACAGTTTTATCGCGGGTCACAAATGCAAATGATTCTTTGACTTGCTGCAGCCAGCCCTTCCTGCTTGCAGGTTCAGAGAGCGATGAGGGTCTTGAGGATGTCGGGGAACTATTTGAAGATCCGTTCTTGACTTCAGAACTGGGCAACGGCAGTGTCTCTGGGACAAACAATGTCATTATCATGGCTAATGCCTGGAACCCTACAGCAACCAGTAGCGGAATCCATGTATCCTTCTTCATCAGAAGGTAGGTAAAAGGAGGAACGAAACATTCCGCAATTAGCTCGGCGCAGAAGCGATAGAAAAAGACGGTACTTCTGTTGTCGGTAATCGGGTTGTCAGTCATATCATTAAAACACCTGGTAATTGGGCACATATGCCATCTATGGCCAGCATGCAATAGGTAAGAGGTAATCGTACCTCAGCTTAGGTGGCACAACGTCAGCAACAATAGTCGTCACCATGGTCGTCGCGATGGCCGAGCCGCCACCGATTACGAGGAAAAGCGATGAGAACCACACATATTGCAGTGGCAGATGTAATACCCCAATCTGTCGGCAAGTGGTCAGTCGATACAGCGTTAAAAGGGGTATACCAATGAAAGCAATAACTTACGAAAAATAGAGTTGAGGCCCAGGTCAAGGTGTAGCCGATCATAGCCGTAAACAATATCCATTTGCGGCCATATGTATCCGCGAGGTATCCAAAGGGTAGGGGTAAGATGATTGCCGGTATACTGTCGAAAAAGAGCTGCCAGCCCAAGACGGAGGCAACTTCATCTTGGACCGGGTTGACTTTACACAGAGATTCGGGGACAGAGCCGTCTGGTCGGACCACGGAAGGATCATGCTCTAAATAATAGCGGGTACAGGAGACAGACTCGAAAAGACGAACCCGGGGAGCGGTATAAAGATACTCTCCCACTTCAGACACGATGGCGAGTGCGACGCAGCCGAGGACAACGTAGATCCAAGGCCACGTGCAGCGCGTTTGATGCGATGGCGGAGATGGTGGTGGTTTCGCGACACTGTCCCTCGGGCCGTGAGGCGGTAGAAGGGGTTCTCTCTCTACATGGTCGTTTTGCTGGCGGGCGTCAAACTGTTCGTCGTGCTCGACCATGTCTATGATCGATCTTGACAGCGCGGAGACGCGATTGTAAGAATGCGATAGTCGCCTGCCAGCTCTAACTGCTTACTGGGGTCAGTGTAGCTTCAGCTTCATTTAATAAACGCTCTAAATAACAGCGAAGAATAATATCCGAAATCTAATTATATAGTTACTAAGTTTTTATGTCGTTCTACTCTATGAGGTGGCTTGGCTTCGGTCTAAATCGTGAGATGCTGTACACGCAACTATCTGCTTTGGTATCTGCCTACGAGTCTTGAGGTGAAAGAGCTTATAAATAACGGTAATAAGCGGGCAATAGGATTACATAGGTACTGCCGGGCGGTGTATTAAGCTGGAACGCTACCTAATCTACCCGGCCGAATTAGGCCTGTCTAGCGTAGGTGAACTAACAGGCGAACCCGATTTAGGGCTGTTAGTGGTTTCACTCCACCACCACAACTCTTCTAACTGGTTTAGGTACCTAGATAGTCCACATTTAATAGGGCGTCGGACAGCCTACCCGCCGTGTAAGGGGATAGATTAACGGACTTGTAGCTCCGGAGTCTTAGTATACCATGATGTCAAGTAACCTACGAGGGACGTTCGCCAGGTTACAACCGAATCGATAACTCAATCAATTGTACAACTTATATGCTTAATAATGGGCAATACCGATATCTTTTTTTCTCTACCCACCGAGCGCCAAAAGACAACGTCGGCCAATACTTTCTATTTACAAGCACTGCCAAAGGCCATGTCAGCCCTCCGTATCGCTTTCAGGGCCAATAAGCTTCCAATAACAAGACGAAATAGAATGAAAGAAGGAGTGGAAAAGAGCGTCTAGTTGCTCAGCTTCAAGAAGTGACCCATTTATCCCCTCTTCCTTTTCTATTAACACAAAGTTTTCAGAGGGCAGGGTTTCGTTCAACAGTTCCCTCCCTGTGGCCTTGTCCCGGTGCTGTTTACTGACTCCAACCACCAGAGTAGGCTGTTTGATCTGTGCCAACAGCCCCTTTAGCCCGTTTTCCTGATGCGCCAGACCCGAGATGAAGTAATTTATCTTATCGAGCATGTACATGTAGCATTCTACGTCAAAGTCTCCAGGTTTTTCTGGTTCTTCGTATAAAATCTTCAAGGTCCCCGATGAGCGCTGTTCCGAGGTAGGAGTTGCCCTATCCCTGTCAGAGAATCGCCAGCATCCACTGCCAGGGAAGGACATCAAGCTGTTGTGTGATCCGTTTGTTTCTAATAAAACCACCGCTCGAACATAGTCTTGGCCCAGTTGGGCCCATTCCGTAGCCGTCATGTTTCCCATGCCATGCCCTATCACGCAGAATATACTTTGCACTCCTAGTATATCCATAACGCGCTTATGGATTCTATAAGTGTTGTAAGGAATAAGTTGAAATCCTGATCGTGTTCTGAAGGGAAACCACACTTACTGAACATCATCTCGAAAAGTACTACGTGGGAATTGAAGTGCATACCGTTCATCCCCTATCTTCCCTCTATCATCGCATCGGTACGTTAGGGGACTAGAAGACCCGAACGGACTTCCCAAAGAGTTGCAGCAAATAATGCAAAACCTTTGAGGGTCAAGTGCCGGGTTCATTCGTTCGAGTATCGGGGACCACCAGTCTTCCACGTCTGCATTTTCCGCAAATCCATGGCAGATGACAATAGCGTTATCCCTTTCAGCATTCAGTAGTCCGCGGAAGGTAAATGCAACTTGGGCCTCCAGTAATACTTCTCCAGATTCAAGGATAAACTCGGGTATCCGAAAGTATATTTGCTGTGGGAGTATATGTGGACTTCCATGATGAGGTGCTGGAGAGACGACGCGAAGCGAAGAGGCCATCCTTTCCGCATTGGAATTTTTCGATGACCTGGATTGACAAAATTCTGATGAACGTATTGTTTAAGAAATGCCGTCATCGCTGAGCTTAGCATAGTTTTACAGCATTAGTATCTAGTAAGTAACTACATTGCTACCCAGTCCCGGACGTGTGTTAATATGTATTCTCACTGTATGAAGACTTTTGCTAACGAACCACTTGGCCTTGAACGACAATGGCCTTTGCTAATTCCATAATAAGAGCTAATGAGTCCCGATCTCATAGGTATACCTTCAAGGATAATCTTGGCCGTTTCCCGCCAGAACCCCAGATCATCTTGACCAGAGAGGTGGGTATTATTTGCTGTGACATTGCATCTGCCTCTGCAGAGTCAATGACTAAGAAGCTTGTTTCAATCTTACGTACTTCCGATACCAAATTCTTCTTTGACCAAGATGAAACTCAAGGGGAATGAATTTTGATCTGTACTAGTACCTTTTCTAATCTAAGTTAATACTTTCCAGAAGGCCTACTCATGCTTAGCGGTCCGGGTAAAAAAACATATAAGTCTACTGGATCTCAATATACGACTGTGTCTGATATCTTTCATTATTTCAGCAAGACAAACACACATACGTCTCGTTTTAGACCAATTCTTTGCATTATGGGCTCACTCGGTACCACAAACGGCGTCTCGAACGGCGTTTCGAACGGCATCAAGGGCCGAAACCGAAAATGGGGATTCGACACTCTTCAGATCCATGCCGGTTTGGAGGAGTCTCCTAGATACGGCCACATCACTCTCCCTATCTATAACACTGCGTCGTTCAAATTCACGGAAGTCGATCACCTAAACCACGCCTTGGAGGATATATCGTCTTCTCAAAATCATCTGTATACCCGTGTTTCAAACGTGAGTTTTCTTCCTTGGCGACAAAAAGAACTCTCGTACTTACTATCACTCAAACACTATAGCCCACTCACGACGGTCTTGAGAAACGAATTGCCGCTCTTGAAGACGGCGTTGAAGCGCTCGCATATTCCTCAGGCGCAGCCGCTGTCTATGGAGTCATCGTCTCTTTGGTAGCGCCAGGTGATAACATTGTGGTTTCAAGTGGTCTTCATGGGGGAACGTATAAACAGTTCCGAAAGGCAGTTGCTCAGTTGTAAGTATTGTGAATATTCTTGACCCTCTTGTTTAAGTTTACATATCGGAGAGATCTTCGCTGTATTTCATACCTTTTTCAGTGATTTAAGGTCGCATACTAACTTTATTATGTTTAAGGGGTATAGATTCACGGTTCTGCGACACAAATGATCTCGATCGTGTCAAAAGCCTTGTGGACAGCAAGACGAAATTTATCTTCGTGGAGTCGCTAGCAAACCCGAAGCTCACCATAGCTGATATAGAAGGGCTTGCAGCAATTGCGCACGCTGAAGATGTGAAGATACCGCTCGTGGTTGACGCAACGCTCACTGCTAGCGGGTACTTTTCCCAGCCGGCCAAGTTCGGTGCCGATATTGTCGTCCATTCCGCTTCTAAGTGGATTGCTGGTCACGGCACCACAATCGGCGGCGTCGTCTTGGAGACCGGGCGCTCAGACTGGCAATCCAACCGGGCTCGATTCCCACGCCTCTACGGAGAAGACCCTTACTTGACTAAGCTGGGCGTCGGCCAGGACAACTGGTATGAAGCCGCCGGAAACAGAGCCTATATCCAGTATCTCAAGACTGAAGTCATGCGTGACACGGGCCCATGCATCAGTCCCTATGCTGCACAGCAGCTGTTTATTGGTAAGAACTATACAGTCTCCTTGAATCTCTGAATAGAGCATAGCTAATCGCAGTACCGCTACGCGTTATAGGTGTCGAAACTTTATCAGTCCGCTGCGAGCGCATGGCCAAGAATACGGACATAATCGCTCGCTGGCTTCGAGCCCACCCGCGGGTCGCATGGGTCGGCTACCTCGGGTTCGAGGACCACCCATACCATAAGCTAGCGAAGAAATATCTTCAGCGGGGCTATGGTACGGTGATCACTTTCGGCCTTAAGGGTGGCGGCGATGAGGCACAGAAGGTCATCAACGCCTTTAAGCTGATCATCATGACGACCAACATTGGCGACTCCAAGACATTGTGCAGCCACCACTGGTCTGGTGTCAATAAGCACTACACCCAGGAGGAAAACGATGCTATGGGCGTGACGGAAGATCTAGTTCGCTTGTCGATCGGGCTTGAAGATCCACAGGATCTTATCTGGGACTTTGAGCAGGCTTTTGAGCGTGTCAAGCCGTAGGCAATAGACAATCATTCAGGATAGCAGGTAAAAATCAAATCAGAGCTCATATGATAACTAGATAGGTCAAATGGAAATGGCATGAAGTTCTCTTTTGGCTACCTAATTTGATTACTCCGTCAAAGGCGTATATCGTCCCTTCACGATATCATTTCTCTCAGAAGCCAGTCTCTCCTTCGAGGTCTTGTATAAGGATGGGAGCCCAGTCTTATCGTACTCAGTTCCTTGAGTGACCATCGCAGCGATGCCCTTCGCTGTCAGATATATAACAGGCATGCCATGGCCGTGAAAGCCCGCAATGACGAAAACCCCTTCTCTTCCAGGAACCTTGCCCACATGCGGCAGCGAGTCAGTACTATATCCCATCACGCCTGTCCAGGCTTTCTCGGCATACGCTCCCGAATCTTGCCATCCTGCAAACGTGCGCTGCATGTAGTCATTCTCAAAGTATTGTTTTGTGGGCTCCATCAACACAGAGTCATCAGTGTTGTTGTACCAGCTTTCAAGATTGGCCTGATAGGTATGGTGGGCTCCCCCAACCACGATGCTATTATCCGCCAGTTGCACCATGTAGTTGGATCCGGTTGCATGCGAAATTGGGTCTTGCACGGAGACTGCATAACTTGATGTTGGAAGCTTAGGAAGGGCCTTGCCTTCCGGGGCCGTTATATGGCATGCAAGGCCTTTACAAGGGATGATGGACGTTGAATATTCCGGTAGCAGAGCGGACGTGTAGGCATTGGTAGCGAAGATGATTTTCTCAGCTTTGATCTTCTGCCCCGAACTGGTCGTAACGATGTGACCAGCTAAGCCATCGCTGTCAAAAGACGTTACAGCTGTCTGTGGAATAAAGGAGAGACCTAGATCAACGCAGCGCGCAAGAAGAGCAGTCACGAGCTTGTACGGCGATAGATGGGCTGCTCGTGTAGCCCAATATCCTTTAGCCTCGATGACACTAGTGTGGTCGGGCGCTTCATCGCCAATGTAGAGCTGTACCTCTTTCTGAAATAGATCATGGAGAGATGAGACTTGGGTTAAATTCTCGTAGGTCTTTCGTGCTGCGAGGGCCTGCTCAAGCGTCGTGAATATGGCGAAACTGCTAGACTCTTTCAAGTCACAGTCGATAGCTTCTTTTTCGATAAGGCTCTTAATCACATCGAGGTGACTGGCTTCGAAGTGTACAACTTCGGAGGCTGCAGCAGGGCCATATCTCTCCAAGGAGGATGCAGCTCCGCTATAGTAATCAGTTCGTAAATGTCCTCCGTTACGGCCGGTAGCGCCAGAACATGCCTCCCTTGCCTCAAGGAGGACTACACTGGACGGCGGTGGATCTAGT
The DNA here is from genome assembly GCA_038501195.1 of Nemania diffusa. Lineage (NCBI taxonomy): Eukaryota > Fungi > Ascomycota > Sordariomycetes > Xylariales > Xylariaceae > Nemania > Nemania diffusa. The sequence continues at coordinate 1,612,673 of JBBPUQ010000008.1, forward strand.
TTGAGCAAGTGGTAGGCCGTTGAGATTCCAGCGTAACCTCCACCGACGATTAGGACCTCACAAGACGGTGGAAGATTAACGGTTCCGATATTCAAGCCGGCGTATGCATTTTGCCCATCGGACTGCCAAAAAGATCTTGTTCCGGAATGAGTCTGCCAAGACATGACTTCCCAATTCACAAAAGAGCTATCTACCTAGGTATCTACTCAGTAAGTTGGATGATGGATAGGCCCTCACATGAATTGTAGCTGTTAAATTATCCCCGCATGGACCAGATGGAGTTGTCAATTGTCTCCGCACCGTGATTGGCACTTTACTATCCAATAATGATGTCTTAGCCCCTCGTAAGCCTGCAGGGCTAAGCGTCAAGGAGTATGTTACCAACCAAATGATAACAACAAGCAGACAAATATTATCACATACATAGATTTGATGAATAAACGTACGATAATCGTATTTGAGAATCGCTCTAATCCAACAGTGTCTACACTGGCCTAAGGCTTTCTTCCCTACGTCAATTATAACCTAAGCACGCGTTGTCATCCACTTCAACAATAAATCCACTTCCTGAACCAAGGTGAACCACCGGGTCTGCACCGGGTACCTGGTTGCATACAGTAAGGCGATTGAACTCTCGCAAGTAGCGCGGATGCCGATCCGCCGGTAAGATTAGATCTACCTACAGTACCCGGGTGGATGATAATCACATCTTGACCTTGCATATGACCAATGACCATGCTGACATCGCGTTTTGGCCGCTTACCTTGTTTGAGAGGCAATATAAGCACAAGGGAGGGGCTTCGCAAGATGACTAAGAGTGGATTTAATTATTATCCAATGAAACCCTTTCAGTTGAAAAAGTCGATAATGTAATAAGTTAAGACTTCATATAGGTATCATATACTATTTGATTCGAGCTTTACAAGTAGTGGTGCTTTAGGTAGTAAGTCTCGCTGGCTAAGGGAAGAGCGGTTATGATATCACTTGGAAATAAGTAGTTTTACGAGTTCTTCGTTGCCTTGTGTCCTATCTATTATTCCATCAACTGTATTTTCGTTTATTCGTAGATACAGGTCAGAGAAACAGAAAGGAGATAATTGTAGTATATCAAAAGAGATATCGCAGTTACGTTTTGTTTGTCCGACCGTATACCCGGTGCTGACTTATAAAACTGAGATTGTATCAAATCCATTCATCATTCTCTATTTGCCACCTCCGTGAGCTCATAAATGCTGGTCCTGAGTAGAAGCCCTTGCTTATGATTGGCATTTATTGACATGGTCAAATAGAAGGGCGTTAAATCGAGAGAAAACTAGGGAAACGTAGAAACACGACGCATTCGAGCACTTTATACGAGTGTCTTCCTCCACCACTTTTCTGTTCTTTCCAGGCTATCCTTCTTAGTACTTGCGAGATGGAAACCATGCCCTTCATGCTTATACATGACCAGCTCGACGCGACTCTCTAAGGCCTTTCGAGTATGACCACTTTCATCGAAACCCTGATTTGCTGCTTCTACGTAAGCAGTTGCTTGGTCAGGCGTAACTACACAATCCTCAGAACCTTGTAAGAGAAGTACTGGCACCTTGCTATCTCGCGCTCTCGTGACCGGACTTCTACTCCCGTATAACTTTCTACGCGCCTCTTCAGCCCCTTGCTCAGTATCTGTATCTACCTGATCGAGGGAGTCTCGACCTCTTATAAGTAAGTAGTCATAGTACGCTTCGAAGTGGTGTGTCGTTGCTGCGAAGCTGCTCATGTCTGAGATCCCGAAAACACTTACGGCCCCGGCCCATACCTCTGCTCGGGTACAGATGGCTTGCAATGTCAGGTAACCGCCAGCACTAGGTCCCGTGATACCAACGCGTTTAGCGTCTACTAAACCGTCTTGAATGAGAGCTTGTACTAAGTCGACCGCATCTTGGACATCAACCACGCCCCAACCACCATCCATGGCATCCCGATAAGCCCTTCCATATCCTGTAGACCCAGCATGATTGAGTAGGGCCACCATGTAGCCACGTGAAGTGAAGTACTGAGCTTCTAAGTTAATACTCGGGCGATGATGCTTGGTAGGACCTCCGTGCGCCATAACGATGCATGGTGGACGCTCCCCCGCCGGAGCAGTATAGTTCGCATTCGTAGGTCGCATTATGAATGCATGTCCCACGCCAAGAGACGGCAGGCATCTTTCATTCGATACCTGTGTCTCATATGATCGTGGAAAAGTTAAAGGAGTGGGCGTCGAAAGCATCCCTTCTGGGATCTCAGATGTATCAAATGATTGTACAATCTTCGTAGTGCGACACGATATCTTCTTTTCTATTCCCTCCAGGACTTCAGGTAGGCAAATTTGATAGAGAGCAGGAGCGGAGCTGCTCGTTGCTCCGATCGCGAGAAACTCGCGACTGTTGATGCGCTGCAGTGCGTCGTATGCAATATCGTTCAGGGCAACGTCGAGATCAACATATGTACCCCGGACATAGTCGACTAGCGCAAGTTGGCTTCGAGCTGCCTCTATGTACGCTACGATAAGGTAGCTACCGTCAAGGTGGAAGTAAGTATTGCTTGACAAAAGGAACTCGGCCCCAGCTAGCTCTCGCTCTTCTAGGCCGTTAAGACGAATCAGCTGCGGATCGAGAGGTTTGGTATCGTCTATGAATGACACGTGATATAATTGTTGATATCCAGTATCATCATGGCAGTAGAATAGTCTCCGGTCGAGACCCCAATGCGGCTGTGAAATGCCAGAGTGACATCCAATGCGACAAGGGACACCTATACCCGATGACCATGGCGCCACTAAGAGTCTTGCACCTGTCCACGGCATATGAGGGTGGTCCCATTCCAACCAACATAGCATTGTCCCGTCATGGTTGAACCGAGGATGCGAGTAGAAATCCGAGCCTTGGACCAGTTGTGTTTCTGTACAATCGGTCGTATTTATGTAGACGATGCTCACTTTCGACCGAGGGATTTCTAACGATTTTACCTCCCGCACTGCCAGGATAATTCGAGCATCTTTGGGATGAGGAAAAAGGTCTCCATACACAGTATTATGAGCAGACACGATGGGACGAACCGTATGGCCATCAGGCCCGGCACGATATACACATCGTGTGATTGAGTCGAAGAATACAAGGAAGCCATCAGCATCGACCACGTAAGCCCCTCCACCATACGAGTATAGATCATTGCCGATGCTGAAGCTGTCGGGTATAGTACAGGTTGGTGGGTTGGTGCGCTTGATACGCCCGTGTCCGTTGCAGTCAGCCTCGAGATAATATAGAGCTTTCCCATCGCACTGTATCCGCTTGCATCAGTCTAGAGAACTCACCAAATACCGTCAATCTCAAGACTTAAATAGACTGGGAACTGCTTACACTGCTTCTTGGTGCATTAAGTGACACCGAGTTGTACGACAAAGCCCTGGCCGTTATGGGACTCTCCCACTGCCCGTAAGGTTTGGTATTGACCTTCATTGCTACTACGTTAAGAGTATTGCGCCACGAGCCAAAATTTTCGAAATCAAGATGGAAACACAATGTACACCTTTTCACATAAGAATTCCAAGACAATGATGAAGAATTTCTTCGGGAAAACTGAAATGGGCCTTCAAACAAATTCGTCTGCTTTTGAAAAATGTCACAGCCAGTTCGTATGGCTAATGGCTTTGAAATTATGTGGCCGGACTGCGGCCTACTGCGGCCCCGCGAGAAATATTTTGGCTTTAGGGTTATTTTGAATCTTGATATTAACCAAAGAAAGGAAAACAAAACTCAACGCTCTTCCTACTGAGCGTATTCCCACTCCTCTTTTCCCCTCTAATCCTTGAGAATAGAACAACGTCTCAACATCTGACTCTACGTCAAAGTTACAACAGAAAACAGAAGACATGCGACCGCATAGTCAACCCTGCGTCTTGACCCTGCCTGAGCATGAATCTTGAAAACTAGGCAGAAGAAACCTTATAGAAGTCATTAGCGGCTGACTCGTGGAGATGTTTCAATCTTGACAGTGCATAGTGACCAGTCAGAAGTTGCCAGAACAGGAAAAGATCTTGCCCATGAGAAATAATATATAGGAGAAAAGATAAAGCTGATTTGGTAATTATGTCGTATATTCCATCTATTTGTTCTAACGATTCACTTGACAATGCATGAACATTGGCGGCTATAGGCACCCGAACCCGGCCTCAAATTCAGAAAATGAGCAATTACCCAAAATTCAAGGATAGCTACTTTCACTACTTGACACTACTTGACGTATACTAAAATTCCTCTAACTTATTAATCCAGGCATATTTTCAAGTGAAATTACTCAAGTCCCGTAATTTAGAGCTGCTGATATCTAAACAAGATACCACATCAGTCGAAGGAAACTAGGCAGAATACCTGAGTCAAATAGTTGCCTGAGACTTGAATTATGAAAGTTGAAACCTAAGATTCATTTACATTATCTCTTACCACACCGCCACTCTTCCACAATGGAGTACGCTTCTTATCAGCACGAATTGGACAAGAATATGATGGTGCAGACCATCATACCCATTTCAACTCCCCCCAGCAGTTCCTCTGCATCCCCAATCGAATACGAAAGAAGCATTTGTTACACGGAAAAGACATTGATTCATCATTTCTTAGGCCGAGTTACCATCAAGGACTTGGAGCCTGCCATCGCATATCACAATATAACCTTGACATATGTTGAAGTGGATAAGTATTCACTTAGATTTGCAAGGTTGTTGATTCTAAGAGGGTTTCGAAAGGAGCAAATCATTTTATGCCGCTTCAACAAGTCGCCCTGGGCTATTATAGCCTTTCTTGGAATCCTCCGGGCCGGGTTAGCATTCGCACCTGTCGACCCGTCGCATCCCCCGGCTCGCACGAAGCACCTAGCGGCTGAAACCAATGCTGCCCTCATACTCGAGTCTGAAAGCGAGCAGCTAACGGATGGCAATATCGAGTCTTGGAAAATAGACTCTCATTATTTTCAGAATATTCCTGAATACCCTAGTGTCGAACTGCCTGATGTTGCCAGGGGGGATCTAGCCTATGTGTATTTCACCAGTGGGTCGACAGGCCGACCGAAGGGGGTAATGGTTGAGCATGGGGCAATATGTACAAGTCTGGTAGCCCATGGTCATCGCCTAGGCATGTCTTCCACCTCGCGCGTCCTTCAAGCGACATCTTATACCTTCGACCCGTGCTTGACAGAGATCTTCGGTACTCTAATTCACGGTGGTTGTATATGTATACCTCAAGACCTGACCCATCTAGGGGAAACCATTAATGAACTTGAAGTAAGATACTCTTCGACCGGAGTAAACGCCGCTCTTACGCTGACTGACACAGGTAAACTGGGCCTTCTTCACACCCTCGACTATCTCACTTCTCCACCCGGACGAGGTACCTACCTTACAAACCGTGTCAGTTGGTGGAGAACCCCTGACGCAGGATTGTATTGATACGTGGGCTTCAAGAGTTCAACTATACAATAGCTATGGACCTACAGAGGCATGCGTGTTCTGTTGCATTGCTCAGATTGGGCCCACAACGCCGCGATCGGTCATCGGGTATCCTGTAGGCTGTCAAGCCTGGATTGTAGACCCAAGTGACCACAACAAGCTGACTCCCCCAGGTGGCGTTGGCGAGTTACTAATAGAGGGCGATATCCTTGCTCGTGGGTATCTTAATGACGCCGGAAACACGGCAGCAGCATACATCACAGGTGTTTCTTGGGCCCTTCCCCAAACCCCGTCAGCTCCTCCCCGGCGTTTCTACAAAACTGGCGACTTGGCGCGACTCGATTGCGGCGGAACGATATCCTGCCTTGGCCGACGGGATAAGCAGATAAAGATACGGGGTCAACGAGTCGAACTGGGCGATATCGAGAGTAATATCAGCCAACAAGCAGGTGGCCAAATTAAAAATGTCTTCGTCGAGCTGGTCAAGAAGAAGGCAGTCGACTGCCTTGTCGCTTTTCTGGTATTTCGGCCCTCGTATAGCATGTCGATTGAAGAAGAGAAGTGGAAGTTATGGCGCGTTGATCTTCTCGACAAGCTCTCAAAGACACTCCCTGCGTATATGGTGCCTAGTGAACTGGTTCCGCTCCGAGAGATAGCTATCAATAGCTCAGGAAAGGCCGATAGAGCTTGGCTACGAGAGTGGTTTAAGAAGACATATTCAGAGGGCAGCCCGGAAATCCCGACAGACCAGCCTGTGAGCGATGTGCCGCACGATGCGCATGGAGTATTTGAAACAGAAGTGGCTCGGGTTCTATCATTAAAACCTTCGGCCCTTGATGTTAAACGCACCTTTCTTGAGCTAGGTGGCAATTCACTTATTGCTATTAGACTGGTTTCGCGTTTACGAAAGCTGAACCTCCACTTGACAACTAAGAGCGTCATGAAGCCAATATCGCTGTCCACTCTCGCAGCTCTCGCTAAAGACACGGCATCTGAAGCAAACACGGCACTATCATTGCAAGAAGAAACGCTCTCCAACCCAGCTCCAGACTATCTCAAGGAACTCAAGTCGTGGGCAGCGACTCAATGTGGCGTCGACGAGAATTCTATCGAATCAATTCAACGCTGCACTCCTTTCCAAGAGTCATTGATGCCATCTTTGGCAAGTCAGCCATGCACCTATATCGGACAATACACGTGTAAACTTCCCGCCGATACAGACTTAGGTTGGTTCAAGTCTTGTTGGGAGACGGCATACGAGAAGTTCCCCATCCTACGCTCTCGATTCATCATCTCCCCAACCCATGGGGCCATGAGAGTCGTCGCGTCTGATCTTATTTCGTGGTGCGAAGGTGAACCTGAACGGTCGAAGCGTAGGATGGCTAATCAGAAAATGGGCATGGGGACTAGACTCTCTGTCTTTGCGTTCGGTGACAACGGGGAATCTCATGATTTCATCTTAACGTTGCATCACTTACTATATGATGAGTGGTCTTTACAACTCTGTCTTGAGTACGTGGCACAGCTGTATGACCGTTTACCAGCACCGACCTCGGGACCGTCTTTTGATCACTTTGTCCGCTTCTCTCTCGAATCGACTAAGGATAAGTCGTCTCAGGCATTCTGGGACTCACAGCTATCTTCGGCATGTGTAGCTCAATTCCCAAGACTTCCTTTCACGAATTATAGTCCTAAACTAAACGCTAGCCGTACCGTTCGGGTGCAGCATGCGACATCAAGGACCGCCGTTTTAATTCAAGCGTCTCTCACACTCGCCATGGGAATTCAAACAGGAATGAACGACATATGCTTTGGTACTGTGATGAGTGGCAGGGATGCGAATATTCCGGGTATCGACGAGATCGTTGGCCCTACTTTAGCAACCGTGCCCGTGCGGCTCGCCTTTCAACCGACAGAGACGGTCTCTAGCTTCCTTGATCGTGTTGAAAGTCAACAGGAATGCATGTGTCCACACGAGCACTTTGGGCTCCAGAATATTCGGAAGACAAGCGAAGCCGCAGCTGTGGCCTGTGAATTTCAAACTATGCTCGTGATCCAAGCCCCTTCTCCCATGGGTTGCGCCAAGAAACTATTCGGCACGAAAGAAGAAATAGAGATTAGAGACTCACACGCCTTTGTACTCGAGTGTACTATGTCGGCTGAGTACTTAACCATGGATGCACGTTTCGATACTGCAGCTATCTCTGTAGTGCAGTGTGATAGGTTTCTGGAGCTGTGGGAACATCTTCTTACGCAACTGACACACGTAGAAGATAGCATGACACTTGGCACGTTGGATCGCATCCCCGAAGCAGATAGGCGGACCATCGCACTGTGGAACAGCCACGTACCTCACCAATCTCCTGGCCTAGTTCAAGATCACCTAACATCATGGAGCGCTGAACAACCGGATGAGATCGCGCTAGACTCTTGGGACGGCAAGCTCACCTATCGTGAACTAGATCTTATCACCACCAAGCTTGCCTCTCTACTAGTATCCTTCAACCCAAGCGATATCGTCCCATTACACTTTCCCAAGGGCCTCGCTCTAATAATCTCCATATTCGCCGTGCTGAAAGCTGGACGAGCGTTCGTTTGTCTCGATATTGAGGCGCCAGCCGATCGACTAACGCAAGTGCTGGAACAACTGGAGCGACCCTTAGTACTGAGTCATAATGCTAAATCAACCCATGCACTCGCGTCGGTCGATTGTTGGGCGATTGATAAAGCGTATTTGGCGCAGTTGACCTTAAGGCCCATGGAAAATGGGGCCCTACCGCCCGTCTCGCCGCAGGACACAGCATATATGATAATGACTTCGGGATCGACCGGTCGGCCGAAGGGTGTATTGGTCGGTCATGGGGGCATCATGACTACGGTCGACCAGAGTGGCCCGGCTTGGGGTATCAAAAAGAGCTCACGTATGATACAATTCGTATCCGTGGCTTTCGATGCTGCTATCATGGAGATCCTCTCAGCTGTCGTATACGGTGCCTGTCTTTGCATTCCACAGCAGGGAGTCGACCTAGACGTACTGGCCCGCTTCGTTGAGGAAAAGAAGGTCAACTGGGCGTTCTTCACGCCGTCTTTCCTCCGGCTTGTGAGTCCCTCAGAGCTTCCCGGCTTAGAAACCGTCGTTTCTGGAGGTGAGGCAATGACAACGGAAGTGGCCCGAATCTGGGCCTCCAAAGTTCACCTTGTTAACGCTTATGGCCCATGCGAGTGCGCCATCACTTGCGCATCGACTCCGGTTCAGCTTGATAGTCTGAACTTCTCTTCGATTGGAAAGGCGATAGGCTGTGCCCTCTGGGTTGTTGAGGCCCAAGACCACGACTGCCTTGCCCCTATTGGTACCGTTGGAGAACTCCTTATAGAGGGAGCCATCGTCGGCCACGGCTATCTAAACGACGATGATAAGACAGCAGCCGCTTTCATATCGCCGCCGCATTGGACCACGAGATTTCCTGGTAGAGACTTTGGTAAGATGTACAAAACGGGCGACTTAGTTCGATACGACGACAACGGCAATATTTTATACGTTGGTCGCAAGGACAACCAAGTAAAGCTTAGGGGCCAAAGACTGGAACTTGGAGAAGTCGAACACAACGTGCAGGCCGGTGCTTCTTCTCGCCCGGCGCTCGGCTTCGTCCCATCAAAAGGGCCATTCGCTAAGCGCTTGGTTGCTATACTCGGCGGACGGTCTAACAACCTCGTCCCATTATCTGAATATTACCCCATCCCACTAGAATTGGACGATAGGGTGCGCCAAGATATCCAAACAGCTCGCGACCATGTCGCGCGTAAAGTCCCCGCGTATATGGTCCCGGAGAAATTCGCAGTCTTGCGAGATTTGCCAGTTTCCTTGTCTGGGAAGCTTGATCGCAAGGCCGTCGCTACGTGGATTGAGCAGCTGACTAGTAAGGACGAGTCCTTCTTTTCAGACGGCGTCGAAATCCAAGAATTGAGAGAAGATGACACTACTTCAATAACTCCAACGGAGTCAATGCTACGAGATGTCTGGGCAGCGGTCTTAGGCATCGCTCCAAGTAAGCTCGGGATCAACCGATCGTTCCAGGCAATGGGTGGTGACTCTATCACCGCCATGCAGGCAATTGCTCGAAGTCGTAATAAGGGGCTCGATATTACCATGAAGGAAATCCTCCGCGGAGACAGTATTCGAGTCCTTGCCAGCAAATCGAGGCCTTTTGAGCATTTACCTTCCAATCATACACATCGAGGTGATGATGATAGCCCACAGCCACTTTCGGCAATACAAATGGCGTATTCGCTTCTAGCCCCAACACATCAGAAGCATCATTTCAACCAAAGTGTCCAGGTCCAGGCTCGCAGGCGCATCTCTACCCATGATCTAGAAACCGCGATACGAGCCGTCGTCACGCGCCATGCATCACTGCGCACCCGGTACGATTTCTCCGACTTGACCAAGCCGACGCAACGAGTCTTACAAGATGCCGAGAAATCATACACAATAGCCTCGAGTGTAGTCACGAGTAGAGTTGCTAGAGTTAACAGACTAAAGGACATCCAGACGATTCCGGATGCGGTTCATGGTCCTATCCTCCATTGCGAACTAATTGAAGAGGAGGGAGGAGTAGATCAAAGGCTTTTCCTTGTAGCCCCGCATCTCGCTGTTGATATTGTCTCATGGAGAATAATCTTGGAGGATCTGGAGACGGTTCTCGAGGGGGCAACACTGGGGCCGAGCCCTCCGGTCTCGTACCAAGACTGGTGCAAGAATACGAAGCAAAGCCCAGTAGCAATGCGAGACTTCCCCGAGCCCAATTATCATTACTGGGGTATTGACCCGACATCTCTTGTCTATCAAGGAGTAGTGAGAGAAACGTTTGCCCTAAGTAGCACTACCACATCGCTGTTTCTCGGACGCAGCAACGATTGTCTTCGGAGCCGGCCGACAGACCTGTTACTCTCTGCTATTGCTTGGGCCTTCTGCAAGACATTCCCTGATAGGCAAGTCCCAGTAATCTGTCTTGAAGGACATGGTCGTCAGTCCACTGGCAGCGATGACATGGACGTCTCGAGCACGGTCGGTTGGTTCACCACTGTCATGCCTGTAAGTGTGCCGTCAATTAGCGGGGAGGAAGATCTGCTGCAGTTCTGCGCGAGGACCAAAGACGCAAGATCACAGTCCGAGAGTCAAGGCGTCGACTTTTTCCGGGCTCAGAACCCCTTGACTCGGCAAGATCTAAGGATCCCTGAGATCCTGGTCAACTTCACTGGCGTTCAGAGGACCGATACCGATACCGAAGCAGGTGGCCTGTTTAGGGAGGATGTGGACAGCAACGGAGACCAATACGATTTCAGCGACAATATGCGTAGATTCGCTGTATTTGATATCGCCGTCGCGGTCAAGGATGACAAGCTTGCTTTCGAGCTGTCCTATGATAGCCGCATTTCCCAAAAGCTCCGCATGGGTGATTGGCTTTTGGAATGTAAGAATCTTCTAGACGAAGTTTCAAATCGACTCGCCGCCAGCCCACCGAGACCCACGTTATCCGATTTTCCTGCCCTCCCCCTCACTTCTGATGACCTTACCGTACTAGAAGGAAAGTTGGGCGGCCTTGAAATTGGCCTACTCGAGCGTACGGGCGTTTGGGCCGAATCAATATTCCCAGCGACGCCAATGCAGAGCCAGATGCTCCGCGCACAGCAGGCAAACTCGAAGTTTTGGCGCGTGAGCACGCTGATTGAGATCTCCAGTGGTGACGCGTCTCCTATTGATGTTTCTAGATTAGTAATAGCATGGCACGAGGTAATTGCTGCGAACCCTGCCTTGAGAACTACCCTAGTCCCATGGCCCCATACCTCTGGCGCTGACTTCATCAACGTTGTTCTCCGAGGCTTAAAGCTCGGAGAATACATCACAACGACGGCCGGCGTAGACTTGCCGACTTTGCCCCTGACCGAGTGGACACCGGGAAGGCCACAGCATCACTTGACCCTCGTGCCCCACGGCGCTTCGAGCGTTCTGTGTCGGCTCGAGATCAGCCATGCGCTGGTGGATCACGCCTCTATGTCCTTGCTGCTGCAATGCTTCGCTCAAGCTTACGAGAATGGGTCCGCCACCCGCCATCTTATTTCCTACGAGGAGTATGCCCTGGCTCTTTCACGGGAGTGTCCTAAGGAGCATGTCGATTTCTGGGATTCTTATTTGATGGGTGCCCAAACCTCACGTGTCACAAGAATGGCAGAAACAGGTATGCAGAGTGGACTCAGTGGAGGGAAGATATTCCCCACACTCGTTAGTCTGAGCGATATTTCCGAATGCTTGACCGCTATCACGAAAGCACACAGCATTACCTCAGCGACTATTTTCCGATTGGCTTGGGCCTTGACGCTGAGAGCGTATACGGGGAATGAAGATGTAGTGTTCGGATTTATAGTTTCTGGTCGCGATATGTCCATGCCCGCCATTGATCAGGTCGTGGGTCCGGTATTGAACCTTGTTGCCTGCCGGGTGGGAAGTATCAAGGATGACATGCTTGAAACCCTGACAGCCGTGCAAGAAGATTTCTTTACGACTTCGCCACATCAGCGTCAGCTGTCGACATATCTGTGGCAACAGTACGGGCTGAAGGGTCAACGCCTTTTTGATACTGTGGTAAATTGCAGGCTTCACGGTGCTCCGGCGGAGAGAAGAGAGGCGCTATTATTCAAGGAATGTCTAGGCAGCGAGGATCCTTACGAGGTAGCTTAAACACCCCTTGAAGCACTTCTAGATGCAGACAAAGCTAACAATTCATCAGTATGCTGTAGTACTGGAGATCGACAGCCACGGATCTGAGATGACCGCCAGTCTTACCTGCTGGTCGGATTTAGTATCGAAAGAGTCAGCCGCACAGCTAGCTATCAATTTCAGACAGTCCCTGATAGATATCTTGGCTGCTATAAATATTGGATAGGTAGTTTCACACGAATAGCCTAATGACGACACTTTTGTCACAACCCCTGTCCTTTTTATTTTCCCCCTTTTTTACATGTACCCCTGCGTCACTCAATACAACTCAGCCCCCCGCGACAAGAGAATATTGACTATCTGCTCATCTTGCGCTCTCACGGCGATCTCTAAGGGCGTCATTTGCGCCGAGTTGCGAGCGTTTATATTCGCTCCACTATTGAGCAAGAGTTCTAGAACGCCGAGTTGGCGAAGCTCGACGGCTACATGCAGAGGAGACGATCCCGATGGATCTAATGAATCGACATCTATCCCGAACTTTATTAAAGACGAGACTATCCCCTTAGTTCCATTTCGGATAGCAATGTGAAGCAGTGAAGAGGAATGATTGACGATGTCAGAGCCAGGATACTGGTGCTCAGAGTTAGTTCGTCTCATTAGATTGGTCCTAAGAGAGAAGAAAAAAAGAAGAAAAAAAACCGAGAGGAACATTCTTACGATTAGCTCTGCTGGAGAGTCGTAGTGTGTTGATATTGAAGCTCTATCTAACTATTGAGCCTCGTCAGTTAGTCAATGATGTTCCACCATGATGCGATGCTTGTGGAAACCCTCACAGAATGGAACGGCAAGCTTGGTGCCGGGTGAGGCGGCGGGGTAGATCCTGATAAGTGGCCTGCCAAAGAAGAAGACATCGTGAGGTGTTGTACACTATCGGAGGACTCTATGGCAGGGCCTAAAGAGTTGTCCCACAGTACAGTAGCGGGATCAGAAATAGTACTTGCGTTAACCCCTAAAGTCCAGTTCTCGTCAGAAGTGCTGTTAATAACAGCACGGGACTCTGAGTTCTCATGCACCTGGCCAGATGCCGACTCGGGGGCTTGGAAGGGCGGTGAAATAAGCTCATCTGTAGTGGTAGGGAGTACGAGTGACTGCCTTCTTGTATTGGGCGGATTTGATGGTACAGACTCATTGTTCTCCCGCTGCTTCTGTCGCGCTCCTACTTTAGAGTTAGTATTCTAGGTCTGTGCTTGGCGTTGAGTATCAAAATACTGGAAGCACGCTTAGCAACTCGATTGCGTTCTCGGAGACGCTCTGTCTCTTGTTGTTCGGCCGAGCCAAACAACATAGGTTCGTCAAGTAAATCCATTGTAGCAATTGCCTCAGAACATAAGGCGAGGCATCAGACGTAATAGAACCTAACTACACCAGGAGTATCGGCCTTATAACGCTTAGTTATTAGATCTACTCGGAAAGTTTATAGTCTAAAAAAGGAGGGAATGGTCGATCACCAGATACCTCGTCATGGCTCCCCGCGCTATAAATGCTCGTGGTGCGTTGGTAAGCTTGCCAGCTCTTGCAGTATACATTGTCTGTTTTTGACATAGCCAGGTTGAAGCATTTAGCACTGCGGGCAGAATACCATGTATGTTCATGACAGATTATATGCTGCTGACAAAGAATCAGCGCAAACGCCACATTGTCGTGATCTTGTTATATGGTGGACGTTGAAAAAAAGAAATCCATAGGTCAGTTGAAAGCACGAAGTATGCAGGAGTATACCCACTGCCGTGCCTCACAACGCCCCAGGAGATGGGCTGACACATCCGTGCCGTACAGCGACATGCAGGTAGACCGCTACCCGGAAGACCATACGGCCCTCGAGGACCTGTTCCACGAATGATGATGACGGTGAGGCTGCGTCCCCGGTTCCATATTTGCGCTAGTCATTACATACAGAAAAGAACCAACAAATTCATACATCGACATATCCACTAACAGCATCGACGCACCCAATCCATAGGCTTGCGAGACCCAGTGGTAGGTCACGAACTTCGCATTCTATCTCGATCTGTTGAAGAAAGCGACTGTTACATCGCTCCGTACTATTTGGCATGTTTGCAGCGCAAAGTTTGAGCCCCTCAGTCAGACCCGAGCTTCATCGAAGCCGAACATTACCAAACTAACACTCTCTATGTCTCACATTTTTTAATCTACGAGAATCCTCCTATCCGCACACTGATGCAGTCCTACGGTTAAGAATGGCTCGATAGGGCTGGTGCCTAACATAACCTTGCGCATACCCCTACGCAATAAGATCCGCAGCCAAGGCCAACCTAAACCGGAACTCATCAAATGTAATATGTGCACGCGGCGAGATGACCTGGAGAGTCCTCGGTAGAAGTGGCTGAAGAGAAAGCAAAGCCACGCTGTCGAAACCGTAACGGGTCTTTGGATATGTTTATCCCTAACGGGCGCCCTTCGAACGGTCTATCCCTGACACCCAGCTGCATCGGTAGGATTGGTTGATCAAGGCGGTTGATCTGCATAGCTTATACCTCTCCTGGGTCGATGTCATCCGGATGAGAGCCGTCTTAGATCTGGGGCATGGGAGAGTTGCATTGTAAGACGCAGCCAGCATGGTTCTTAGCGCTCTAGATGGACAGTGCAGCACCGCAAACGGAGACGTCGTCTAGCACAACACACGATTCGCGGACGGATTTGGTCGCCAGCAATTCGATCTACCCCGTATACTACATTCCCGCCTCCGTTCCCGGGGAGGGGGGCCATAAATGAAGACTGCGACGGGTATGTGCGTGCGGAAGCCTCCTAGACGGTGGCGCCAGCCGCCGATAAAAGCCTAGGCTGCCAAGAGCTCGCCAAAGACAGATTGGGCACCGCATTTATCAGTGGTGTATGGTACATATAGGTTAGCATGGCGTTTGACGGTACATATCGTGAACTTACTTCTTGTGTCCGTAGTTCGTGCCCAGTGAAACCAAACTCCACCAGGGATCTTTTACCACGCTGACTCTAGAGTCTAGAGTCTATACGTATGTAGGACCACCACGCAGAGGGGGTTTTAACCCCAGTTACGTACCTTTTTCAGAAAACCCCCCTGTATAGTCGGGTTAAAAAATCCTGAAGCTCTACCTACCCTGGGCACCCGACAAAGTTGGTCTTGTCTCATTAAATTCCTTTCCGGCTCCGAGACTTACAGGCGAGTAACGGAGTTTCTTGCATATGATATGGACGAGTATTATTGTTTTATTGGGCGTATTTTATAAGGTTGTGGATGTCCGGGTTTGCCTCTGGTAGGGGGTTAACAGCAACATGTGCTCAGAAGGCACCCAAGTGATGGTCGTCAAGTGGCTAAGCGCAATTATTCAACACAAAACCAAATTTTTACAAAGGGCCGCGCGGTCTACAAGCGCATTTATGGTAGGGAGTTCGCTTCACTGCGTGTGTATTGTAATAAAATGAGTCCTCCAAACGCCTCGTTACGCTCGGTGTTTGTTGCCTAGCAAAGTTTCACGCGTGCAAACCCCGCTATGGAGCCGTCGTCTAATTTACACGATACCTATGTAATTAGACCCTAGGACGGTGGGCCATTACCACATTATCCGACACAACTATTTTTTCTCTACTTTCTTGATTTCGCAAATACCGTATGTCGCAAATACCCAAGTACTACGTCGCAAATACTATATAAAATGTTAAATCAATTAAATAAATGAAAATAATAAATAAAATAAACAGCGTTATTATTATTATTACTGCTGTTACTGTTGCTATTGTTGTTGCTGTTGTTCCTATTTTATAATAGTTTTGCTGCATACATGTTTTGCTGCATAATCTTGCTATATAGCAAGTACTAAAATAACTAAATAATTTAACAAAAAAACAACGCTGTTAATTTATAATTAAATTAAAAGTATATAAAAGCTTTATATAACAAATAAATGAAAATTTTATACAGAAAATCTTTTTTTTATACGACGTATAATATATGTAGCAGACCTATAACCTATGTCTTGATTCAAAATAGCGGAGTAAAAAAGTTATGTCGGATAATGTGGTAATGGCCCACCCTACCCTAGGGTTCCTATCTAAACCTATCCTATGCAGTTTCAGGCAGCGCCGTTGCATACATACATACATATGCACGTATCCTAGTACATACATGGGCGACTACGGAGTACCAACTATAAAGGGCTAGGGGTAGCTCTTATAAGAACACGTCGCCCGGGGTACGCCTTCAAGTACATAATAAGCACCCCGCGCACACCGGCGCATGTGCCGCTAAGAACTATGCCATTGGTTAGGCGGAGCGGATCGACGTCGATCCACAGGTGCTTCAAGGGCAATACTCACCGAGCCTGTCATGGTACAAGAACTTGCATAGGTAGATCACGGACATCGCTTCATAAAACATACGTTATGGCCATAGCTGCTGCCGGAGCCGCAGCCGCTGTTGCCGCAAGTCCTGGGAAGCTGGGAAGACGTGATCAGGAACTCCGAGTTTACTCCTCGTCCTAACCGACGGTATATAGTGAAGGCCGAATGATACAGGGCGAGGTAGCTTCCAATCTTGATATTTTCTCGTGTTTGACTCTGGATTCCTTGTTGGAAGCTCCATAGATCTTCAAATATATATCTTTCTAGGCGATGCGGGTGTCTGGCGTCGTAAGCCCTAACGTTGGTATCGAAGGCGGCGGAGCGGCTGAAACTGTGCCACATGTCTGCCCGATCGGGGCCACTCGTCGCGAGCTGTACATATCAGAACTAATGAGGTGTTATAAAGCGCGGTGGGGGAGTCACAAGGTACCTCGCGATCTCACGCCTACATATATCGAGAAAGTGCTAGCGACTTACAATCCAATCTCCATATAAAACCTGCATCATACCTTTTTATGGTAGCTAGAGTGTTAGTGTGCCAAGAATACTAGATATTGTTGGGTTCTCCCAAGCTTCAACTGCATCTAGGGAAACACAAATAATGTAAGAATAGATGATGAGGGTGGGAAGTGGAAGAAATGAAGGTCAAAACTCAATCCTCTATCTTTTGGCTCATGCAGCGCTCTGTAAGTAGCAAGGACGCAGATGGGAAGACGGTCAAGTCTTAGGAGAGGATAACATTGAAAGGTAGAAAAGATTACATAGTCAGAAAGTGCTGGCTCTTATGCCAGTGCTCGTTTTAAAGAGCCCTTTAAGCATACGAATAACTCACGATGGTTTTTCCTAACTTTGTTGGGGTTCATACTAGGTAAGGGTAGATATAGCTAAATATAGCATCTAGCTTTAAATTGAGGCGATGTGTTACGAATGACATTGACTGTGACATTATTCAACATCGATATAAATTTTTGTAATCGCTTTAAAACAAGCCCTTCAGCTGGCTCTGATATAGACTTGCACGCAAGTGCTTGTCGAGAGTATTTCCTGAGGAATTGACATTGGCTCAACTTAGTGAGAGTGCCACTTGACAGGAGAATGAATGTGAGACTAACCAATTCTATACCTAGTCCAAGTTAATATAGGTCGCAAGCTTTATGCAATTATCTAAGTTGAATATTTATATGTATGTGCATTGTGGAGTGACAAGACTGTCAATATGCGCCTAGAGCCGTCGTTCTAATAAACTTTAGCCCTACAGTCTTAGTCATGAGATGTTGTACATATAGACGGTCTGCGTGGCGCAGGCCGAAGATGGTTTGTCGGGCTTGATGTCAACGCCACAAAATCTATGAATAGATTTAAGTTTATTCGCTGAAAATTCGACTTAGTCTGGAGTTGTGCATAGACCGCCTGTTACTTCAATTAGTGTCTTTACAATTAATCATGTTTTAGATGACATAGCATTTCGATTACTGTCATAGAGTAGCATGCGTCACGGGACTTGGCAATTTTCTCAACTAAGTTTGATTTTAGAAATGTCGATTAAATACAATCTGCCCCGAAATGAAATCCTTGAGACGATGAGATACATATTTTGACTTTTAGTACGACCCTATTTTCTTAAATAGAGTCGATATCAAGCTCCACCGCTTCCCTCTTTCGACACAGCACTCTAGTGGCGGGGTTTGCTCTCTGGTTAAATCCAATGAATGCAGTGCTCGTATCCGTTCCTGGTACCAACTCCCAGTCGTACTTGATTAGAAAATGACAGAGCGCTACCTTCATTTCATTCGCAGCAAAGAAGCGCCCGGGGCACGCGTGTGCACCATGTCCGAACGCGAAGTGATCAACGGTGGTCGTCACCAGTTGCGCTGCATGTCCTTTGCCGGGTTGTGACCGCATTTGGAGAAAGCGATCGCCCCTCCACTCCTCTGGGTTTTCGTAAACTTCCGGGTCGACCATTCGGTGTGTGTCGATATGGAGACGAGAGCCTTTCTTGAGAACCGTGCCGTCTGACAATACCGTGTCAGCCTCCACGGAGCGGCGCATAGCTGTTCATCCAATCATCGTCAACTTATTATATAAACTTCGCGGGGATCCGGATTTGTCTACTTACCCGTGAAAAACGGCCGAATACGTTGAGTCTCCTTAATGACGCTATCAAGGGTTTTCATGTTGTAGAGCGAGGTTTTCTTCCAGCCTTCTGTCTTCAGCACTTGAACGATCTCGTCACGGACAGCCTGCATAACCTCTGGGTGCTGTATAAGATTGACTAGAACCGAATGAAGGCAATCCGCCGTAGTGCTAATCGCGACAGTAGAAAGTATCAACTGGAACGTGGCAGCGTCAAATCCGGCGTTGAGTGCCTTCGATTCCTGGATGATCCATTCCAGTACATCATTGAAAACAGGGGCTGGTTCACCAGCTGCTGAAGCGGCTCGTTTCATGTCCTCTCTCTTCTTCAAAACAGGATCAATCAGCGCCCTCGATCGTTTATAGTAGTCCTGAACGCGTCTGCATTCTGGGAAGATCCAGCCGATGTATGGGCGCAAGTTTATGGGATATTTGGTGAGTATGTTGACTGCCTTGGATGCATCAATTGAGTAACCCTTCGTGATTTGTAGCCACTCTTCGTCTCGAGCCAGTTGGTCTCCCAGAAATACCCGTGATGACATGCGGGCAGTGACATCAGTCATGGCAGACATCAAATTTATCTCATGCCATTCTATGGTAGTGAGTTTCGTGGGAACCAAAATGCCAATAACCATATTCACTTACCAATAGATTCTCCCATATTAATGGACACAGCAAATGCGATTTCGTTAGATAGAGGCACGGTAACTTGGGCTATGCTTGTTTAGTAGCGACAACCTGACATTCTAACGAGGCAATGAGCTTACCTAATGATTTTGTTAACTGCTTTCGAGCTATAAGCTGCACAAGTTCACCTTCCTGCCCGAGTGCTGAGATAGGTTCAAAGCCTGGGATTTCGCAAATTCTCTCCTATGAAGCATAATGTTGGATCAGCCAAGAGAGTAGCATGCCGAGGCTAATGATGCCTACATACTTGAGCGAATGTTCCGAGAAAGCTGAGACTTGGGCTATTGCGAATTTCGCTGAACCATTCAGACTGCAGCATTACTACTTGGCCGAATTCCGTGGTCATTCGGTATGGCCGATTCGGATACTGCTTTCTGGCGCCCTGTAGGATGGTCTTTGCCGCATCTCGATATTCACGCTATGAGATACACATTAGCGACTTGTTAAACATCGAGTTCTTCATCACCACACTTGCCTTGGCATGAGTATTGGAAAAGAAGCTGGGGGGATTAACGCGAGGCAGCCTTTTCAGGCTACTGTTGGATGTAACCCAGCTATACGTTGTCAACGTCACCAAAACGATACCAAGGAGGTAAGAGACCGATTGAGCAGACACCAGAACCTGTGGGCTCCAGTCCCTTTGGACTGAGGGAAAGCCGAAATTGAATAGAGATGTGTCGTTCATCTTCACAAACTTGCTCTAATGCAAACAGATCTTGACAAGCGAGGTAGATGGAGTCCAAATATCTTGTACCAAGGAAGGCAAACTTCACGTTTATATATTAAACGTAGTCGCCAGCATATCCTCAATCCTACATCGTTCACACCACACACATTTTTCCGTCTGAGCTTCGCCCAATCCCATATCGTATAATGGATTGGCGGGGAAATCGGAGGGTCGGATGGTTGACATACATCTCACACCTTGCAAGGTAGTGGGTGACATGAAGACGGCATAGACGTGTCAAACCATGCTTACTAGAAGAATTATTATTGGCGATCGTCACTCCATACCATAAATACGTCTAGATGCCTAGCTAAAATCCCTCGTTCGCCCGGAGGCCGTTTAATCGCGAGGGGGCGAGGGCGCGAACAGGTAGACAACATCGCGGGGTGTGCTGTATCGGTATGCATTTCGCAACCCTTGCAATATGCTTACCACCAACCAGGTCGATCATATTTATTTTATTGACTAGTGGTGTACTTGTCAAGATGTATTCTAAAAGGATACGATGCTAGTGACTCTTCCACATGTTGAGGTATCAATAGCGACGAGTTACCTACGCTATAACTAACTTCGACTTCAAATGACCTGAAAAACTTTAAACTATGCTTTTTTTTTTATTAATAAATGAACTCTTAGGATTAACCTTTGTTCGTGAAAAGAGTTGGTCATAAGGGGATCTGTTAGATAGCGAGTTTGACTAGATTACATATACGTAGAATCAGAATAGTAACGTGAGTAGCGACTATAAAACTGGTAGATGAGGGTTTAGGCCCCTCTGTTAATGATGTAAGCAGACGCTGCAGACTCTAATTAAAAACAGTAGGTAGCTTCCAGGCCCCTGGTTTGACGGGCAGACATGGGTCTACGCGGTGATCGTTATTCTGCTGCGCGAAGGGTACCGAAACCACCTAGTTGGTTAGTTCTATGTTGCGCTCTGTCTGTGTGTTGGAATTGCCAGAAATGGTACAAATCGTGTGGACGTAGCAAAAATAGCATAAGCTATCATTGAGTGAGTTTTATCTACGTTGAAATCTTGATGAGCTAATTTATGCTTTAACAATAGGCATCAAAATCTTCGTGCTAGTTTGCCAGGGTTTATAGCTCCCTCTCCTCTCGGCCCGATCCGCGCCTGGGCGCTTGGCCTTCACTAAACAGTTGTGAGGCGTTTTAAATTCGATACCACAGCGAAGCTTTAATCACTATAAATGTATATTAATTCGCGAGTGTGAGGTTGGTGGTATGCAAAAAGACCAGTACGTGTATTAGTAGAAAAGTACATGGCAAAGTACTCGACGCGCTTGACCCAATTCTCTCCCTGAACGAATACCTACCTGGATACTCAGTCTATTGGCCCGGCGGTTGGATATCGGTTACCGGTGGTGAGGGGTTAAAGAATTCAGCTCTATATGTGCTGCAGATACTCTATAGGGCTCGAAATGGTAGGTGACAAGAGACACGGCTCTTGCCGCGAGATTCGGTGCTTTCGTCATAGGCATGTCACGTCGACAGTATTTAGACATTTCTAAACAACACGTAAGGAAGTATACCTAATGCTGATCAGGGTGAAGGCGCGAGACACATCGGCAAGAACCAACACCCCGAATGACCCGAGTCGAGGCTTGTACGTAGTGACTGCTCGTGACAACTGAGGCTTATGTGTTGATCGCATCTCTATCTAGAGTTATTGAGTAGGACAACTACCTCTATATTTGATTTCTTGCCTGTCTATGTTCTGAAGTTGTATACCCCGCTCGTTGTACTTTCACCCGACCGGGGAATTAAGCATTCTAATAATCATAAGTCCTGATGCTAATTAAGGCCGACCAAGGTAGTTATAATGTAGTTAGAGTAAACCAATTTGCTAGATTATGGTGATGCCATTGGTTTGTGAGTATTGAGCACGCTCAGGGGCTACAGTAATCTACCTAGCTGAGCAAGGTATAGGTAAAGAAAGGCACTCATCAATTATATGCAATGGTTTCGTGGTGTAGTTGGTTATCACGTCAGTCTAACACACTGAAGGTCTCCGGTTCAAGTCCGGGCGAAATCAGCTTCTTCTTTTGCCTAATTAGGCGAGGAATACATCCTCTTTGAAAAATTTTTATCTAATACCGATTCTTTTTAGGTTGGTATGCGATCCTTCAAGACCGATTGCATCGTGTTTATGTTGAGAAAAGTGGAAACCATTAATAATCATCAAAACTGAACTATCTCTTTAACTGCCCACTTCGCACCGCGACTTAAAAAGTGGAATAGCGGGGCCGCTCGCAGGCGTGTTTACACCCAATAAAACTATTATCCGAGCATTATTTATACTCTTATTGGGTGTATGCATCTGTGCGAGCTGCCCCGTTATTCCACTTTTTAAGTCGCGGTGCGAAGTGGGCAGTTAAAGGGATAATCCAGGTCGTACTACAATACAATTGCGTGATTTCACGTGACCACCCTAAAGCTTCCTGTTTGCAAAGTTGGGAAACTAACCCGAGGGAAAAAAACGAAAATGTTCATAGGTAGAGTAAGCAAATAAATATACGTATAATTTGGAGCTGAGCTGAGGATCCTGATCTCTCACTGGTTGAATATCGTACATCGTACCACCTGCCTCTGTGGACCGGTAGATTGGCAGAATAGGTACAGAATAACTAGTTGCAACTTTATAAGTGCCTAACCTAGCTACCTACCTATTCACGGTGCTCTCATTGTTTCAACGGAGATTATACTCACTCTATTCTGTAATACACTATACACTGCAGTTACAGTTACAGTTAGCATCTCTCGGTCGCCGACGCGATGGTCGCCGCTCCTGCGCTACGGCCCCTGGTCCGAGCCCCTGTCAGAGTACTTATCAGAACATACGCTACATCGATCCCAGCAAAGGCACATCATCGGGTGGTCATTGTTGGAGGCGGAACGGCTGGCGTGACTGCGGCTGCTCAGCTGCAGCGCTCTCTAGGACTTGACAAGAAGGACATTGCCATCCTAGACCCGGCCCAAACGCATCATTATCAGGTGAGGAGAAGCCACCTGCATTCTTAAATAATCTGCAGCAAACATTCACGTATTCTAACCCTCATTATAGCCTGGATGGACCCTCCTAGGGTCGGGTCTAAAGTCGTTGGACGAACTCCAGAGACCCCTCTCTCATGTAATACCAGACGGGGTAAAGCACTATCCCCTGCGGGTTTCTACATTTGACCCAGAGAACAATGCTGTCAAGACGTCCGAGGGAGTTGATGTCTCGTACGACTACCTGATTGTTGCGCCTGGCCTTGAGACCAACTTTGCCGGTATTACTGGCCTTCAGGAGGCACTACAGGACCCTGCCAGCCAGGTATCGTCCATTTACTCCGAGAAAACCGTCGAACAGGTTTGGCGGAATATCCAGGCTTTCAAGAAGGGGCCGGCCATCTTCACTCAGCCTGCGGGCATCATAAAATGTGCCGGTGCGCCCCAGAAGATCATGTGGATGGCCCTCTCGCAGTGGCAGCGGGACGGCGTGCGGGATAACATCGACATTACCTTCGCGACTGGTGCTCCCGGTAAGATGACTCGCTGTTTTCTCGCATCAGTTCTATATACTAACAGGTACATAGCTATGTTTGCGGTGCCGAAATACTCCCAGGCCTTAGAGGCTCTACGGAAAGAGCGTAATGTTGAAGGCCTATTCCAACACAACCTTGTCGCGATCGACGCGAAGAAGAAGGTGGCCACTTTCAAGGACCTGGCCAAGGGCGCTTCCGTAGAGAGAGAATTTGGCTTCTTACACGTAGTGCCGCCACAGAAGCCGTGGGATTGGGTCGCTAAGTCTAAGATTGGTAAGTTTACTTTTATTTCATTTCACAGTACCCCATGCGAACTTAGCCTAATATTGACTTGCCGTGTAGCTGATTCCGCCGGCTGGGTGGATGTCGACAAGTCTACTACGCAGCATACCAAATATAAGAACATATTCTCGATAGGCGACGCGTCGAGCTTGCCAAACAGCAAGACAGCTGCTGCCATCACGGCGCAGGTCCCCGTCATGATCAACAATCTGTTAGCGACAATGGCTGGCAAGGAGCCCAAGGCCGCCTATGACGGCTATGCGAGCTGCCCGCTGCTAACGGGGCACAATGAGCTCATGCTCTGCGAGTTTAAGTACGGTGGTGTGCCTAAGGAGACGTTCGCCAACATCTTCGGCGGCCAAGAAACTCCCAGGGCAGCATTCTACTACTTGAAGAAGGATATTTTCGTAAGTATCAATAGATCCAAGCCCATCTAGCATACCACCTATAATCGTTCAATCTAACGTACATTTAGCCCACCGTGTACTGGAACCTTTTCTTGAAGGGTCTGTGGTACGGCCCTCATCACATCATCCGGCCGGATACAGCCGAGTTAGAATCGAAGTGAGGTTATACAGGAGTTGCGAGGAAGAGCGGAGGCGCATGGTGTAACTAGCCCAAGGAGCCAAAACTTGCATTATGCTATATAGAAACTGTACAATAGCGCGCACCTAAGACTGCGTATTAACCTATAGAACTCATTCGCGGGAGCATCACGACAGGCACCGTAATACAGCAAATCGTCTCATGACCGGAGATTCTATCAACCGCTGCATAGCATGTTCTTCGTAGCTCATAATAACTTCCAGCCCCCCATCGGCTCCGTCGAGAGGAGGCACGCGGGGTAGCACGATAGGGGCCCTCTCATACCCCATCTTCGCCAGCCGCACCGTATCGCAGCGACCGATGGCGTCACCCCAGTCAAGCTCGTAGACGCGCTGGTCTGCCCATGACACGACCGAGGTCCCGCTGCTTCCTGCATGGTGTCTGGGCGGACCCAGTTTCAGAGGCGCTTCTGGATCTATGTCCGGGTGCGCCTCTAGGTATGCAAGCACCCGACGTACGGCTGCGTCGTCGACTTTTTGCGTGGACCACCTGATCGCGAGCGCAACTCTCGCAAGTACTGGGATGTCCACGAAGTCTGTGAGTGCCTCTTCATCTGCATTTGCATGCAGTTCTAGCTTTAGCTCCGGATCCCTGCTCGTAGATTTGGAGTTTGTCCTAGAGCGAGATACGAGACACACATCCTTATGCAGCACTTTCGCGTTCGTCATTAGGAACGCAGCACCTAGGAAATCGTTTGGCAGCGGCGGGCGAAGCACAGAGCGGAACTGAACAGGGAATGACAATATGCTGATACGTGTTTCCTCGTCCGTGACAGCATTCTTAGCACTAGGATGGCAAGACGACTCCTCAGTTTCAACGATCGAGCTCCATAGCAGAGAGGACAACATATCATTTGTCGAAACCCATGACCCAGGCTCCTTTGACGCGATGTAATTATTCACAGCATCTTTAAGCGCCCGTAGCGGTTGCTGAGGGAAGTAGAAGATCCCGGTCTGATACTTCGTTCGCGTAACTTCTCCTCCTTGGCCTGCCTGGAATTGTGCGGCAGACCGCGCTGGTTTTTCGGGAGTTGCGATATGGAGAAGATCGGGCATAGATGTAGAATTGGAGGGGCTAGGTAAGCCCACTGATGATAAGAATAGGGGCGCCCGATCCATCCAGCTAGCGCTAAACCCAATGCCTTGCGAAGATCCATCACGGCAGTGCGCTGCCCAGATCTTAAGGAGCGCACCATATCCCGTTATATCCGTAACGGCGTGATGCATCGCCACGCACAGAATCAATCCGCCGTCAACGACCGATACGCGGGCGAGGAACACAACCGGTGAATCCGGGTATGGCGGGAGAGCGTCCGGCGGGGTTATGCCGGGGGCCAGAAAAGCGCCAGGCGGAAAGCACTCGGCCTTGAGAGCGGCATAGCTGATGGACTCCGAGAGGTCGTGCCACGAGAAGATATCCTCGACGCTAGAGCATGGTGTGCTTACCTTGACTCTCGAGCCTATCCCTAGTTTGTCGCGAACAATTCGCGAGAGGATGTATGGCACATCTCGAGCTAGCCCGGACAATCCCCGCGATAAAGTACTGACGGCATGGTAATTGGAGGTCGGGAAGCAGTATATCTGGCGTACGTATGCCTGTGGCATGAATCCCTCAAGGGGAGAAAGGAGGACCGGGGGTGGTATTGATGTGGGGGACGTCATCATTTATTACACTAAACGCCCTGCTGTCTTAAACCCCCATAATATATAATATAGCAAATGCTACAATCTGCGCCCGTATGAAAGAGGCGTCCGAACTGTGAGGAACAAGACAAATTGACCCTCAGTAAGCCCATTGGGCTAGTGAGAGGTTAGTAGTCTCCGTTAAAAAGGTCGTGACTTGAAGATCGGAGTACCTGGGGCGGATGCACTCTGCAGTATGGCCCTAATACCGAATATGTAGTAGCTTGCCATTATGTCAGACTTCGAAAAGAATCAATAGAATGAAATAATGCTTGGAATTGAGAGACGGACGCCGCATTACACGAGCATTGTACCTAGAACCTCACAGAGAAGGAAGATATACTATTCCGAAGCCCAATCCGGCGCGCCAGGACATCCGAATAATATTAGCATCGCAAGTTTCGATTCTGACATTTTCATACTATAGGTCACTTCCTCAGCAAGCCCCACTAGCTACGGTTTCTAGATCTACTACCCCTAATTGGCCAGTTTAACAGCAGTTGAGAATCGTGTAGGGACGTCAATGGTATCGGGCTCGCATATATAAGGATGTCTAGAGCTTTTCTTTCTTTCTAAGGAGGCTTCAACTCTACACCATTATATTCACCGAGCCATCGGATACCAAAGAGGCATTCCCTAAGCAAGATGACGACAACTACTTCGACCATGACGAGCAGCGCCGAGACCACCTTGGAAGTGAGCAACCAAACTACCAAAGTATCAAAATCCTAGCCCGAACCGAAGCTTACGAAATACAGACAACCCTTCAGCAGAAAATTATCCCTAAAACGCTGCGATGGCGTCCGCTACCCGCGCCTCTTGTAGAGCATGAAGGCTCCTCTCCCCTCGCCGTCCTGAGAACCCCAGACGGGCCCGTGCCCTGCCGGCGATGCCTACAAGACAGCAAGGTGGGCGAGGAGATGCTGCTCATGTCCTACGACCCTTTCCTCGGCGACAGCCCCTATCGATGCGCCTCGCCCATCTACGTCCATGCAAAGTCGTCGTGCGAGCTTGCGGTCTTCCAGGCATCGGGAGGCGGGCTTCTTCCCGAACAGCAGCGAACACGACGCCTTGCTGTCCGTTCTTACGACGGGGAGCACATGATGCAGGGCGCTGAAGTGATCGATGGGGACGATCTGCTGGAGACGTGCCAGCGGCTGTTGGGCGATAACACCTCGGCCGAGTATTGTCACGTTCACTATGTGGCGCCGGGTTGCTTTGCCGTTCGGGTTGAGAAAGCGTCTTCGAAAGGCAATTGAAGATGTAGTGGATTGCACGCCATATTCATGTATAAAAACTTGGCTCGGTTTGTTAAATTGTTGGAAGGGATGTCCGTTCGCGAGTCGCTGACATCAAGTCACTCCTTTTAGTCATAGACCTCTGTAGATAGCTCAAGACAAAACTGCTTGCCTCAATATTATGAGGCTCCGTAGAAAACGCCTGTCAAGATGGCGCCCGTGATGAACTGATCAGTGAAGGATCTACACAGTCTTGTAAAGAAATATGCGTTTCTAGTTCGATAGGTTCGTTGCTTGTCACCGGGAAACCCACCATGTCGAAGCTGCAATCATTAATCCAATCCGAATATGGCGCCTCATCAAAACCAATGTAGCTAGGATTCTCAAGAGTTCCCAGAAGCCAATCGTGTGTAGCGTGACCAGGATTCACGAAAGACGCGCCGCATGCACCATTCTCAAGAGGAGCAAGATCAGAAATTTCGATGAATTTACTAAAGTCGAAATCACCAAGCGTAGAATCCGGAACTGTAGCAACGGGCATCATAGGGACACCCATGCCTTCTCGTCGAACAGCGACCGCGTACGCTCCAGGCGTCGTGCCCATAACTTGCTTGAACAAGCCGTGGAAATAGCGGGGCGACAAGCCGACATGGGCTGCTATGTCCAGCAGCTGAGCCTCTCCCTTGCGCTGGCGGATATACTCGCAGGCGATCTCGACCTGCTTCTCAGCAGACGCCTGCGGAGACTCGTGGCTGGAGTCTTTCGATTCCGGGCGACAGCGCCGGCACGCCCGGAATCCTGCCGCCACTGCGCTAGCCGCAGAGTCGAAGAATCGTACGTTCGCGCGACGCGGACGGCGCGAAGGGCAGCTCGTCCGGCAGAAGATGCCCGTTGAGATGACGCCGTACAGGAAATCCAGCGTTGGGGTATGCGCGAGCACAAGCCGCCATCGGGCTTCATCTGTTGGGGTTGAGGCGGTGGTGGAATGCGCTGACTTGACGCGCTTGTCCCGTGGGATAGCTACCGCAGCGCTCTGGGCCATTTTGATATGAGGTTAACAATCATGCATTGAGTTTGAAGGTAATGTTGTGCCAATCCCATGCTACTTAAATATATATCGGAAGTATGAAAGATAAAGATACCTACCTGTAGTAATTACAGACCAGAACTGGCTTCTGATTGGCTACTTTGAGAGCAACTAATATTGCACTAGCCTGGGTTCTAGTTCACCGTATGACGCAACCTCTTACCTACAGCGAATGTAATATTCTACTCCATATCGCTATTACATTCTAGCAGCCTAAAGAGGCACTGTTTTACTGTAGAGGTGGTTGGAATGATGTTTGCTCTCACAATCATCTTCTTTAGAGTTAAGGGTCCTGAAGAATCCATGCCTCAATACGATCTAAGTAATGAGCTCTTGGCATGTGATCTCTCGCTTCCAGCTGCCTTTCGTTTGAAGTTGCCCTCGCTTCGAGTTGCTTCTATAACTCGTATGTTGTGTAGATGCTATAGTATGTATAGGATGGGATAGCATTATACTAAAGATAACGGTTTTTATATCGCCTTGTCTCAAGTGCAGGCGGACTTTATAAAGACAAGAAGATTCTCAACTCATTTACTGTTCACTCTTTGTACATCTATGCCTCCCTAATTATTTCTTTAGTCTGAAAGTGGGCAAAAACTAGATAAATTTTTGAGCCTGATAGGAGCACAATTCTGGACGAGCATTAAGGTTACCACCGTACACATCCCATCGTATTGGAGCATGGGAGAAATGACTGGCATCATAGCGAGAGTAACAGACAAATGGCTACTATGATGTAAACAAGTCAATGCATAACAGCTCACTCTCAAGGCATCAGGCGAAGTGCCTTCACATAAATAGATGTTGCCAATTTTCCAACTGGTCATCTATCTAATGCCACGTGGACTAGAATTTGGTACCTGCTACGCCGAGTTTTCATTGGAATAGATAATGTTGAGTAACATCTTCATATGGTCACTTATCACAATATCTACCAAAAGAAGGGGTTTGTCTTTCTCCTAACTAAGCACCATACCTAGAAGAGAGTGATGTAGATGTGCTGAGGGGGGAAGTATCATTGGAGGACATTGTAATTTTTTACCCTTACTAAAGAAAGGCAAGAGCATATTACTCATAGCCAAGTTTAGATATAGGGGAATACATAATCTTTTATAACAGGTTTGTTTATATCCACAGAAATTTCTCTGGTGCTCCAGTCGAGCAGCATTCTGGCATGAATGCTATCGTCGTAGTAGCCTTTTAGCTACAGTTCCACAATGCACCCGGGAGGACATGATTCACTCAGTCCCCAACAAGGTCAAGTTGGCGATTCCCAGAGGCACAAACATTATTTGTTATGGTAGACTCTCGTGGGCTCTTTCCATTGGAAACTTTTGTCAAGTACAAAACTGGAACGTGGTCAAACGTCCTGACCTTTGCCAGCAATCCCAAGGTTCCCTACAACCTCTATGACCGTACACCATTCATACACCCACTCATTCTGTTACGTATCTCTGTTCCCGCCATGGCGTATATTGAAAAGTTTGCCAAGATGGTCGAGGCGGAGGATGATAAGGACGGTATGCTGACATGTGGAGTTGAGCTCGAATTCCTCGTTCCCTCTATCCAGATTGGCACGGAAGACCCCGACCCCGACATCACGGACTTGCGTCTGTTTAGGACATCGCGCAATGTACAAACAATGGAGTACGAAGTCCGCAGTGAGTTGCGTAAGTGGTTCTCAATCCGATTTTCTTCTTCGTATGATCGAGCTGCAAGAATATGGGGAGTTTCGTTCGCGCAGTGCTTTCGCCCTGGGGGCTTTCCACACTTCTAAAACCCTTATGGGTTCAGCGTAAGACGATATTAGGACTGACCGCAGATATTGTAGTGGAAACTCTCCAGCAGTCGATTGGTCACCAACGCTTCCGTGATATGGATTACGATCAATTGCACGCCTACAGTAACGTGCTAGACTATACTATCTGGCGTCTGGGCTGTGATGTTTCAGTCACAAAGAGCAGTGATCCTGAGCGTGATGTAGGGCCCTACGACTGGACTGGCTGCGAGTTGACCTCCCCGGTCATGAAGGCTGACGAATACGTCGAGCAACTCCAAGAAGTCTGCGAAGTTCTTAAGACGCTCCGAGTCCATATCAACGGCTCAGCCGGTGTGCATGTCCACGTGGGTCTAGGCAACGAGCCCTTTAGGTGAGTATGTTGGACTCGAGGATAGAGGCTGCCTACCGGGACATTCATATTCTTGCTCCTATTCCCACAAACCCTCGATGCCCCTACAGACCCCTTTCAATCTACACGATGATTGCTAACTCTAATCATAAAAATAGTCTGTTGACCCTCAAGAAGTTTGCCACTCTCTATCTCTGGACAGAGAAGGCCATTCTGGAGCTCCAACACCCAAGCCGCCGTTCCAATGCCCACTGTCATCGTCTGGCGGACTACTCCCAGGTAACAAATAAAGCGCAGGCACTTCTCAGAGACGAGGGGCCGAGATGGAACACCACATTTCGAGTCTTCGCCTTGATGACTGAATACCTCCCACTTGACGATTTGAATAACCTTCAATATAACCAGGTCAACTACATCTGGTATTGTAACAACATGGAGGAAGTTGCGACATTGATGCAAGGCGAAGTTAGGCCGACCTTTTTTTCTGTGCCTCTCTTTGATAGAGGATCTGTCGGGTTTGACCGCTTCTTACCGGCGGGACCGGCGGGCATGGCAGGAGGAAATATCCAGACTTTCGAATGGCGCCAGATGTCTGGCTCTATTGACGCCGACCACATCAGCCAGTGGGTTAATGTTTGCCTCAAATTCACGGATTTCTGTCGCCTTTCCGACAAGGGCACTTTTAGGAACTTGGTACAGAAGGTCATCAAGAAAGGCAAGGACTACACCGGGATCGAGCTCCTCGAGGATCTGGGCATTGACACCCAGTTTTTCAAGAGAAAGATAGAGGAATGGAAACGAGACTCTAGCTTTTGCGAGGATAACCAAGGAAGAAAACTGTTCGCTCCCAAATGATGGGCTCGAGGGTAGAGAGGCGCATGGATGTGTTCTTGCTTCTGTTCAGCAAGCTCTAGAGCGTGATCTGATGGAAGATAATGGTTGGATGCTTAGGGGAGCCAACAATATAGGGCTCAACTTTGATAGGGGACCATACAGACACACCTAAGCTAAAGAGGAAAAGAATTCCACAAGCGTAATGCCTCACGAAGAAGCTAGTAGCAAAAATAGATAAAGACTAGAAGTTCATAGATATATATCTAAGTTCTATTCTTTATGAAGCAAGGAAGGCCATCTTTCATGGGAAGGGTAAGGCTAATCTTGCTCACTCTCTCACCATAATATGCTGGCTTGAATTCGAATGTTAAGGCCATGGTGGCAATGACCTGGGTAGCGATGATTTCAGCCATTCGCTTACCAAGGCAGGTCCTCTGTCCACCATCTTCAGGCATCAACAGTTAGTTATTCTTACTCATCGCAAACGAAGGGGTACAATGTATCGAGGAAGACGACTTACAAAAGACTGGGAATTCAGATGGGCTCTTAGTGGCGAGTTTGCCATTCTCGGTGAGCCACCGCTCAGGTTTGAATACATCAGCATCTTCGCCCCAGGTTATCCGGGACCGGTTCATCGCCCACAAACTCCATACCACTATCGCTTTCTCGGGAAGGAATGTCCCATCAGGTAATGTGGTGGCCTGTTCGCATTCTCTAATCTCGAAGGGTATAGGGGGGTATAGCCGGAGAGCCTCGTAAAAGACTGCCATCGTATAGGGTAGAGATGTAGGAGTGAAGACGGCAGAGGAGGTATCGCCCTCGCCACCAAGCTGTCGATAATCAAGACCCTGGGTCTTAAGCAACTTATTCGCTTCTTCTCTAATCTTAGTAATAGCAGATTCATGCTGCATTAGAAGATATAGGCACCATGTGATAGCTTGAGCAGTGGTGTCTCTCCCTGCAGTTAGGAATGTGAGTGCTGCATCGGATACTAGCTTGTGTTGTGAGCCTAAAGATATGAGTAGAGATTGAATCAAACTACCAGACACTTCATCTAGTCTGTTTCCATCATCATTATCATCGTCTAGTTGGGCTAGAGACTTGCTCAGCTTATGGTGGCCATCTGTAGCATTGTTGACAATACCCAACCCGAAATTTCGTATAACAGTAAGGGACTTTCTAAATCTAGAGCCGGTAAATTTCTCAGTTATGGACCATAACGGGTTCTGGAAACGCTCGGTGATGACCCCGGAAGCGTAGTCGAACGCCACAGTAAATTCGTCATCGGCGTGCATCTCCATATCATAGGCCATCTTACCCATTAGAAGGCTCGTTATCTCGTGGAAAACAAACTGAAAGTCGACGACCTCGTCGCTCTTGACTCGCGCCCGTAGATTCTCAACGCTTCGAGTTAGGTAGCGGGGGAGAGCAACATCTGTCAGCACTCGAAGGTTGGACGCGTTGAGAAAATGAGTGCCTGCTTTTCTCTGGGCCTTCCACAGCTCGCCGTCGGCATTGATTATCCCATTCCCAAAGAGATCCCAGGATCGCTGCTTCACGAAATCGCCCTTCGCAAACATGCCGTCATTCTTGAAGACGTAGTCGAGATTGCGAGGGTCATTGATCACGACACCTGCATGAAGGGTGGGCACTGTGATCTGGAAAGTCTCGAGACCGAACTGTCTCTCGCATTTTACGAACCACGAGAAGAGCTTCTGGCGATCCTGTAAGAAGAGAAAGCCATTCCCAGCTATAGGTAGCGTGTTCGGCGGCTTCCTATCAACCCATGTCAATGAGGCATGACACAACAAAGCTATCTAGGTCAAAGTACATACCTCAAAGGGATACCGTTTCGACGAATGCTGGGTGCTCGGAACAAAACTTGGTAGATTATGGGGATTAGGATAAGCGCTAGCCATGGGAGGCCGTGTCCATCCAGGAGAACTGTCATAATCTATTTCAAAGCAAAGAACATAGGCACATTAGGTGTTTAGTAGAGGCTTCAACAAATCGGAAGTGGAATAATTACAAGCCCTTCGATCTATTTTGAATGAATTAACATCTCAAACGTTTCAAGAAAACAGAATCATGAATCATGGAGGCCGGGAAGCGCTTCATTTGGTACAGAGGCAGGGCGCCATGGTTTCAGCCTTAACTCCAGCCACATCTGCTACGCTAGGGACAGTTTCAGGCCTTCGGCTTGTGGATTCTACAGGGGTCGTTATCTAAACGGTGCTCTGTTACCACATTCCCGACAATCCAATCTTTTTTTTTGACGAGAGCAAGCTACCCTTTTATTACTCTTCAGCTTTTATATGATATTTTAAACTTCGATATAAAGCTCTTTTATGTTATAAAAGTATATGATTAATTATGAAATATCAATAAATTTTATATTGAGAAACCTGGAAGCAATGTAAACACTGAAAGTAGGAAGTGAAGCTGACTATTCACTAGATTCGACAAGACGAAGTGAATATCATCCAGGTTGAGGTCATGCTAAGCAATGATACAGGTGGGGATTGTAGGAACATTTCTATGCCTCCTGTAATCAAGTCGTATAATGAATAAACAGATCTACCCATGATGACACTCCTCATCCGGGCAGCAGAAGGGACGTAGTCTAAGACGCGAATCTAAGTTTGGTGGCTCTGAAGTACTCGAGGTGGACAACTGGGCAGCTAGCGAGCAGTAGGTACGTCCGGACTCACTAATGGACGAAAGAGGAAACTTATTTGCTCAAAAGACCTTGCATTAGCGCCCCAGGGCTAACCGGGGCCCCTTAATGCATGTCCTACTTATTACTACTGTCTCGGTCTGGGCACGAACGCCGCGTCTCCGCCTCTCCCAACGGCGACCGCCTTAAGTACCAACGCCGCTGTGGAGGGAACCCACGCCCATGGCGAGGTGCCGCCTGAAATTGCGTGCCTTAAAGAACGGTCAAAATCTGCGCTCGAAGTGTCATCCTCCGACAATCGTCCGCGCATCACATTCCTACCTTAGCCCTAGGTCGCGGTCGGTGAGAGCTCCTGGGTTCGTGAGAGAAGAAGTCCAGTCAAAATGGCAAATCGAGCGTTTGAGAAATTTGACGGCGACAAAGTCACTGAAGACATGCTTCTCCGCGCTGCAGAACTCTTCAGCCAGAACTACGGAGTTTGGGGATAAGGGTCATCTCGCCAGGGTATGCGAAGCCCTCACCCGGCTCTTTTGTTCTGTAGGAAAACGCGTTACCCTCAACGTCCGTAGCTTACGAGCCCAGCACCTTCCAGATAATGCCAAGACCTCGTACGTTCGGGTGACGGTTGACGGAACACTTGCCGGGAATGCATTCGCTTGCCGCTGGGCTTGGGAAGGCAAGACAATCTGTTTGGTTACTCAACTCGTTGTGAGGAAAGAATACCGCCATCGTGGTCTCTCGAAAGCCCTGCTGGGAGCTCTAAAGGACGACGTAGACGATGTATACGGAATCATGAGCTCACACCCGGCTGCGTGTCTGGCGGCAGGATCAACTGTCGCGTGCAAGTGCGATACTCCTATGCTAGAGCCTAAAGCTTACGAAGATAGCTTCAATTGAAAAGGTCTCGCTCGATTTCATTGTAAAAAAGCTAGCTTGATCATGAAAGCTTTACTAATACCTTACGTCCAAGACGCAAAGTCGTGTGGTTCTCTCTTTGGTGCTACAGACTCTACAGCGCTAGTATCAGGGGCGAACACCAACTTTTTCGTAGATCACCAGGAACCAATGGAAGCCGTACGTGCGGCTCGGGAAATATGGAACTGACCACTTGGAGAACTGCTAGAAGGCCACAAATATCTTCTTATCATGGCCAAACGTCGCTGATCTAGGTCTCACTAATTACCAAGATCTATCGATAAACGGGATGGTGCAGTATCTGGTCCTTGAAGGGCATAAATGAGGGACTCGATTTGTTGGTGGTTAATGTAGTTAACTATTCCTATTGAAATAGTTTGAATTTGGCTTTTTTTTTTTTTTAATAATATAGAGGTATATATATTAACGTTTTGTTTATTATAAGCACGATGTATTAGGAAGAGGGTCGGTGGACCTGGCTAGGGAGGGCCATACGTACAGACCACCGACAAAACTATTTCTACCCCAATTTCCGTTTTTGGTTTTTAGTTTTTAAAAAATCAATTTCGCAAGTACTATATACAGCAATAAATTAATTCAATTTATTGTACAAAATAATATATATTTAGCTTAATTAACTTATAAGCTTGATTAAATTTATTTAACCTGATTGACCTGACTGACTTGACTGACCTGACTGACCTGGTTGACCTAACTGACCTAACTGGACCTAACTGGCCTGATTGAATTGACTGACCTAGTTGACCTGACTGGCCTGACTGACCTGACTGACCTGACTGACCTGACTGACCTGACTGACCTGACTGACCTAACTGGACCCGACTGAACTGGTTGATCTAGTTAACCTAACTAGGTCAGTCAAGTTTAGTTAGGTTAGCTACAGATCGACCAGGTCAGTCAGGTCAGTCAAGTCAGTCAGGTCAATCAGGTCAATTATGTTATAAGCTAGGTATGTATGTAATCTAGCCTGTTGGGCGTACGGCTTAGTCAGCTGTTGTTTTCTAGCACTTCGGTCGCAGCTCTGTATCAGACTACAGCACGTTTAATCTACTCAGAAACTAGGTCGAATTATATTAATTAAGCTAATATTTAAATTGTTTAAATTATAACTATATTTTATAAGTAATATTAATAATATTAAATGTCAATTATTTCATAATGTTAGCTTATTTTTTAAAAAACTAAAAACTAAAAACAGAAATTGGGGAAAAATAGTTTTGTCGGTGGTCTGTACGTATGGCCCACCGTCCCTGGCAGCAGCTATCTTGGCTCCAGGCTAGGTTAGGTAGTTAGGTGGCCTCCAGGTCAGGTGACCTGCAGGGTGACTAGGTAGGAGATCCAGGTCCAGGGGCCCGTTAGCAGGGGACCCCCATGCGCTCCTGTAACAGTGGTAATGGACCACCACATAACTGTCTCAAGCCGTAGGAGTAGGTACTTGTTATATAAAAAGTAATAACGACGTCAGAACCGAACCTCTCTACATCTTCGATGTCCAGGATCTATCTAGGTACTTAGATATCTCATTTCACTTAAGTTCATCCCGGTTACCAAAGCACTTTAGTGAAGACCTTGGCATTTTAAGGCAATAATTCGAAGACCCAGACGTCCAAATTCGAATCAACTTCTCTCAACAAACAAGCCAGGCATAGAATGGCCCCCTGGATTCCCCGGTTGCATCTCTTCGAGATTGCCGACCAGTCCTGGTATGCACGCTCCAAACGCACCATTTGACATATGAACGAGACGCGTGTATACTCTCATAGCCATTATGTGCCTGTTTTGCCGCTTGACTCTCAGCATTTACCTGCACCCACCACCAGTGGTTCCAAGTATCTATATACTCGAGATAGGCCAATCACCAAACTTCGATGCCTGTCCCATAATATCTACTTCCAGGTTAGCTCTCTGAAAGACTGACCATGCCCTTTCTCACCACAGGTTCCCGCCCTTCCTCCGTGCATACGTACAGGCAGGCCTAACGCACACATGGACAACACGGATCCCCCTGCTCCAAGCCTGTAGCCCGGCAACACTCGTAGCCAACATCCTGCGCCGCGAGCTAAGCTCATCAGTCGCGTCGTACGCGTACATCGACTTCTGCGCCGGCGCCGGCGGCCCCACGCCCTTCATCGAGCAGGCCCTGAACCAGCAGCTCGGCCCCAATTCCTCCTCGTCTCGCAGCGACAGCAAGCCGCAGCAGGCCTCGAGCTACGCGGCCGTGGCCTCGCAGGCGAATGGGCAGGTCAGCTTCGTCCTCACGGACCTGCACCCGCACGTCGAGAGCTGGGAGGCCGCGGCGCGCAAGAGCCCGCACCTCACGTACGTCGCGACGCCCGTGGACGCCGCCGCCGCGCCGCCGGAACTGATCGCGCGGAGCAAGGCGGGAGGCAAGGGCGTGTTCCGGCTCTTCAATCTCGCGTTCCACCACTTTGACGACGGGCTCGCCAGGGCGATTCTGAAGAACACCGTCGAGACGAGCGACGGATTCGGGTAAGTTTTCCTCTTTCGCAATTGTGTTTTTACTTTCCTTAAAAAAAAAACCCGCTTTATTTATGTCGATAGCGACTGCGCTCACTAACACGCACACGTACGCATTCACAGTATCTTTGAACTTCAAGCGCGCACCTTTTCCTCCTTCGTTTCATGCCTGCTCTTCGGATTTTTCATATTTTTGATCGCGCCCCTGTTGTACTGGTGGTCCCCCCAAATCCTCTTCTTCGTCTACGTACTCCCGGTTGTGCCCTTCGTACTGGTATTTGATGGCATCATATCCAGTCTGCGCACACGCACAGCCGACGAAGTCGAGGTGCTACTGCGTACGTGTGGTGCTGGCGACACGACGGATTGGGTTGTACGCAGCGGCTCGGAGATTTTCCTCTGGCCCTGCGGGCATTTAACGTGGGTCATATGTACTAAAGAAAACGGACGCCAAGGCAAATCATGAGGCCTAGCCATCTGGGTTATGCCGCTCTTGACGGCATTATCACTAGAAAGAGAACATAGGTCTTATCGAGTTGAACAGCATGAAAGATAGGGTGTCGTTAGAAAGGTGAAAGACTAGTGTATAATACTATGAGCAATGCTGAACCTACGTTATATACCTCGTCTGTCTGGTCTTACCACTTCCAGCGTTTCTCGCACTTCATAAGCACAAGCAAAGAGAAGAAAAGAAGGTGAGAAAGCCAGTCCGTCGTTCGGATTGATTACTCCCCAAAACGCCTAAACCATAATTCGCATGCATGGGCCCCATGTTTCATGCCGGCCTCGAAATTCTTCCAGAGGTATCTGTTAATTGGATTAATAGCTCATGTTCACCTTGTCAAAAAGCCCAAGTAGTCGACGACAATGAGTGTTACCATTCTACCATCCACGATTCGGGTTAGCTTCAATCATCTATTCGCACGCTTAGGTTGGGGGCGATATTCGAAAGGTCCACTTACGCGTGTGGCGCAATGCGGACGTAGTATGTGCCGAAACCGCGATAAAATCGCAACAAACCCTCTTGTCTCGCAACTTTGACAAAGCAGTCCGCCATACTCTTGTAGGGCAGTTTTCCGTCAGGTCCACGTTGCTGTTTTTGTAACCTCGTCTTTGCGAAGTCAAAAGGCAGACTGAAGAAGCTGGCGAAGAAGCCCGCAATCGCACTGGCAGTCAGAGTTTGTGTCTGTGGAGACCACGAGGTACGTGTCTTGAGTTGGGCCTTCGCTTCTGAGAAAAACGCGAGCTGGCCGAGGTTGAGAGCCATGGCTCGCACGACAGTCGGTGTAGCGCCAGCCCAAAGTCCGGTAACACCCTCGGACTTCACAATAGATGTGATGGCATCCACCACCGACTTGTAGTTCTTGCGCTCGGCAATGGGCTTTAGGCCGTCCGATTGCATGCGAATGAGGGCGAGATCAGCCGGATTACCGATAAATGCCGCGATTCCACCCGCGGCGAGGCCAGCACTCGCGCGTTCTGCAAATCCGACCTGCGTGCCATTTTCCTTGGCGCGTTGTGCCAATGACCCCATAAACGTGTCGAAGAATCCTAGCCGAGCAGTTGTGTATACACCCTGGCGGAGGAGACCAGCAGAGAGGCCTGTGTAAAGATCAAGAGCTTTGCCCTGAGCTAGAATCTCACGGGTTACTGATATGGGTGTGGGCTTGGGTCCCGTAGCAACGCCCTCGCCAGCCAGCTGGAGTCGGACTTTGATCATGTCAACGGGTTGAATGACCGTCGTGGCCACCATACCAGATATGCCGCCATTAATGAAGGGTAAAGCCGCTCTCATTATCGGCGTGTGGAGAAAGTCGTTCTTTGCGGCCGCCATAGTTTCGATGGTCTCAGAGCCTTGCTTGCTCATGTTGGGAGACTTAGAGCGCGCGGCCTCGGCGGCTTGCTTAAAGGTGTTAGAGCTCATAATATCAACCGAACTGCGAGGATAATGTCCACAGCTTCCGGCAATCAAGGCAAGTCCGCCTCCAATAGGTGCGAGAGAAGCAGGCGACAAATGAGACACGCAGAGCTGAAGGAGTCACTACTTAGTTAGCGATCTTTTATACCACTCAAAAGCTCAGGGGGTTTAATATATTAAGAAACAGGTCGTGTCTCCACGGCTATAGGTGACCAGCCCCAATAAGGTCGGGCCTTTTTACGGGAACTCAGGGCGATGTCATTGGCTATTTAGGCCAAAATCCCCCCTACAAGCGCCGACGAGCGAGGAGTGTCAATGCCCGATCCTACATAGAGCCGGGTGGATAGGCATGGCCCGGATGTTGGTCGGTTATCTTGACGCTATCACGAAGCCTAGGAAGAGTGGAACCCGATCGGGAAAGGTAGGAGGGTCGCAGACTGGCACACCAGGGCACTCCAATCCGACGTGAATTAGGAGACATGATCGGGGATCATGGAGATGGTACGGATTGGCCGCCAGGTAGCGAGGTTGCAGAAAGAGGCGAAGTCGACGTATAGAAGGTAATGCAAGGAAACACAATGAACGAACGACTGACCTTTGGTAGGTTTTGGTCCGTATATAACTACTTGAACATAGACTGCGATTCGATGGTACCCAGCAATGACATCAATTATTGAGCAGGAAAATAGTCAATGTCTTTCAGGGTATCGAAACGGGGTGTACTCGACGTCGCGGATAGAGAATAACCGACAATGCGTAGAGAAGGTATAGTATTAAATCAGGAGAGATAAAGGTTTCGACGTAGGCAAGATGACACGAAGAATCGGGGCGAGAGAGACAATAAAATGCACGACTAGGGAAGGACCGAGGATGGCGGAATAATTAAAGCACGCGATCAACTAGGTGAGGTTTCCCCGAGTATATTAAGTTAACAGGCGTAGATTTGGGGTGATGGTGTTGGGAAGAGTTAAATAGGTAATAGGGTATCTAGAGCCACGGTGGCTGTGATTAAGGTGGTAGATGGACGACCTTACTCTATGCCCTAACCACAGACAAAAGATGAGCGATAATAAGGCAAGTAGGTACCAGACTAGGTTGTTGATAGTTTCCTGTTGAAGGATCAAGCTGGGCAAAGGCCGAAACCTTAATGATGTAAACGGAAGATGAGGGGGGTGGGAGAGCGAATGGACGTGACGGGACAAGGCGAGGCGATGCGATGCAAGGAGAACAAATGGCACGAATAGCACGGCTTGGAATGCCGGCGTCTGTGCCTCTGTCCGACTGGGAGTACCGTGCCAGAGAATATACCCGCCTCGATCGATCAATCAATCAATCGATCAATTAATGGTGGAGGTAGGCAGTCTAGTCCTTTGTACATCGGAAGGAGAAATGGGGAAACACACATGCTAAGTATAAGTATATGTAGGTATCTTACATAAATAACATCTCCAATTCTTTACCCCTCTGCTGCTGCTCTGCTGTTCTGCCCCTCTGCTTTTGCCGCTGGGTTCATTGTTTTGCCTGCCCATGCCCATGGTACATGGCTTCTCCCCTACGGCTTTGTCGCGGCAAGTTTGGTGGGAGCGGCCCGGTGTGTGCGTGTGTATAAGAGGGAGGTATACATGATGTAGGTAGGGAAGCTGGTGGTGGAGGTAGTTTGGAGGTATTCCCTCTGCCATCACCGCCGACCACTTACAAGACCGCGACTATACAGAATGCGGGGTCAAGATGTTATTAGTACGCGAAACTTGAACCACTGATCGCTGCTTCTGACATGATCGTACCACACACACCATCGCGTAGCATCTGGCCGTTGCTACTATTCAGGAATGGCCACGCGACTCGGTAGCTTCACTTACATAGTTGCAGGTACAGCTGGTTGGTGACTACGCAATGGGTGTCCGATGCTGCTCTATCTCTTTGTCAAGAAAGTCGAAAGTCACCTAGTTTCAACAAGCCAATCGCTAGCTTTCCGTTTAGATGTCAACAAATTGCCATTTCCGGAGTATAGCAAACAAATGTTACTTACATACAAGCTTGTACATAATAATTTTTAAATATCTGCGTAGGCAGTCCAAGCTCTTCTCCATGCTGAGGCATCAAGTGGAGACAGATGTTTTGTTATCGTGCCTATTCTATACCTCTTCTATCCACCAAACTAGGCCAGATGTGTCGACATACTCGATTGTCTAGTCTACTGTTGATGGTCTACGCATATAATTTCATGCACGACAAGACCGGGGTGCGTTCCT
Source organism: Nemania diffusa (assembly GCA_038501195.1). Lineage (NCBI taxonomy): Eukaryota > Fungi > Ascomycota > Sordariomycetes > Xylariales > Xylariaceae > Nemania > Nemania diffusa. The sequence goes on from JBBPUQ010000008.1 coordinate 1,654,458, forward strand.
CGAAGTTGTCTTGGCATCTACCTCTCATTTATGATGTCGTGTACATAATTCATAGTTCTACGGCGTCATCAAGTGCCTTATCTTTAGGTTATATAATTGAACCATCTACCTATAATTGATGTATTAAAAGGTCCTACAGAGTATGGAACACTCTTGTGACACGTTTTGTGAGTACTACCTAATTCAGCCGATAAGGTACCTACGAATATTATAGCTCCTATGTAAGCTATGTGCTGACCCATTTTAGTCTAGATCATGACGGTACTATTTTGCGTGTAAGTGAACGAGTGTGATAAGGCACACACGCAGACACTGCGGGATATAATGGTTGTTGATGTACGGCCACCCATAATATCCAAATGAAAAAGGAGGTGCCGACGAGTTATCATTTTACAGGTCGGTCGGCTCTGCCCTGGGTGCTGTGCACTACCTATATCCAAGTAACTAATGGGGATAGTTGGAGCTAGCGGAGAAAATAGGTATTGGATGTAGATAGGTAGCTCCTTTTTGGGGTAGCAAAGCTCCAAGGTGTAAAGCAAGGTGACGTCAGAGTATAGCGAACCCACATGGCGTTAACTACCTGGTACGTACAAAGGGTTGCACCCAAGCAAACCTTGCCAACCAGTGTCTCAGTCAACCTGATCCAAATTGTGATGCCATCCCAATCCTTAAATGTCCGTTCCCTACGATGAGCTGAGACCTCGTATACTTTTCTCTAAGTTGGTAAATTTCATCCGATTAGCAAGTCTCCTAATTGTGAATACGAATGGTCAACATCACCACGTTTCTCCCAACGAAACCTTCGGATTGTACACCCTCATAATCACCATCTGACATGACTATACTTATTAGCGAACTACTCTATCTTAATGAGTCGAAACGCGCCGCTTCGCTACCGACAACGCACAGCCTATCTGAGACTCTCCAGTGACACAAGTAGAACCCCATTTACTTCCTGTCCGACCGGACGGACCTTGGGCCCGGATTCCCGGAAATCCGGGTACCATTTTTCACCTCGCGAAACACAGTCATTGTGTATTATTGCTGCTACTAACTTGGGGTTTGCTTCTTTTATCGCTCAAGTTGCGGCTGCGGTTTAAGGACTCATTATTATGTCGCTCATTGGACAATGTCCTACGTATCCTGGTCTACCTAACTTACCAACCGCTCTATCTAGGTCATACATATCTCCATACATGACATCAAAGGGTCAGCCCAAGGTGCATTCCTCTAAATACAAACGTTTAGCGATCAAGCTATCTAACACAGATACAATCTATTTTAAAAAGACACTAAGCTAGAGAAGTTGAAATGCGGAATCGTCCCCTTGAGATTGGCGGTCGGGCCGAGTCTGTTCCTGAATTTTCCTTTCGGTCCGTTCTTGGGCACCAACTCTCTTAGAGCATATGTCGACACTTAGAATTGATCTCGATAACGAACTTACGAACTTTGCGCCTGAACACGATAGAATTAAAGGGCTCATCATCACGGTTTGCGGCATATAACGCACGTACATACAACAATGAAGACCCTGCATCAGCTTTGGGGTAAGGCTTGACCCTGAAAAATCCCTCTTCACTGCATACCCCCGTATGCTTCAAAATATATCTGGTAGTAGCAATGCAGAGAAAGGAGAAAATGAGTCACGGTTATAAGTCGCTCAATGACGACCCTAAACTGGAATTAAGCTAACATACTGCTATTTTGTATACTAGTCAAGGTATCTCGACTCCATGGAACTGCTCATATTGGTACCAATACACCCATCACAGCTAGCATGCCCCTAGCCTAGAAAGTAGAAGGGAAAGTTGTTAAACGTCCTCCATCAGTGACAACGACGGCCCCGTTTAGATACGCCCCTGCGCGAGAGGCAATATATAAAATCGCACCACCCATATCCTGTTCGTCACCGACACGCTCGAGAGGGATCTGGCTCTTGCCCATTGGTCCTGCCCGTGCCAGGAGCGGGGCTGACATCTCGCTAGGGTAGACTGTGCCCATAGTCAGCGTTATTAATGAGCGTCGAAGGCCAGTTACTATTGACTCTTCTCGAAAAAGTAGAGGGCAGGGGCTGCTTACGTCCTGGACATATCACGTTCGCCCTAATATCCCACTGTGGAAGCACAACGCTCAGATTCTTGATGAGATGCGTGCATGCGGCTTTACTCTGTCCGTCTAAAGTTTGTTAATATTTTCCCCGTGCTCAGCTTGATGCGCACGTGGCCAACTAAAGTTTGGGTGTCGAATCTTAAACACGATAAGACGAGGACTATTATACTCACTACAAGGTGTCAGAAAATAGAGCTTTCGTATTAGGTGCTTCTCGGACTTACCAAGCAAACCCTCCGGTATTTATCTTGTTGAAACCACCAATCGAGCTCGTAGCCACGACCTGAGACTTCTGCTCGACATTCCCGCGAGCATTGCCGGCATCCAGCAGCTTTAAAAACGACATTGTGGTATACCAAACCCCACTAGTGTTCACGGCAAAGGTATTCGTGTACTCTTCAATTGGTGCCGCCAAGTTACCCGCGATAAACTCATCGAGAGTAGTCTCGGCGTTAGGTCTTATACCGAACGGCCCTCCAATCCCCGAGTTGCACACTAGCAAGTTCACAAAACCAGCGTCCTTCTCGATATGCGACGCGGCTGCTTTGAGCGACTCAACAGACGCGACGTCACAGACGACGGGCACGATGCTAGGGTTACCAATGCTAGAGGCTGCCTCCTGCAGTTTGTCCAGACGCCGACCGAGGATGTACACTTTCGCAGCGCCATTGGCAGCGAGGGCCTTCGTGATCATCAGCCCAATGCCTAGAGATCTATGAGAATACTGTAAGCGAGAGACTGTGGTTTTCCTACTTACCTGTACCGCCACCTGTGACAACGGCTACAAGACCCTCGACATTGAATAGATTTGCGGCGCTCAACGCTGCAGTATTATCTGTTGTATCAGCCATGGTGAAGTGAGGTTTAAAGACTACCTAGATATATTTCTCAAATGCCAAGTTATTTAATTATAGAACTGACGCAGTTCACGGCGTCGAAGCTGCTTTTTATAATCTCAAGCTACACAGAGCATTTGTAATCGTGAACCCCGCCATTGCCCCTCCTCGTCCACAGAGGCTGTAGTGGAGCAAGCTAATTCGCCTTTGGCGTTGAGCAGGCAGATAATTATTCCCGTTCCAACGCCAAACTCCGCATGGAATCTATACTGGGTGCTACCGGCCGGGCGGGAGAAGGTTGGAGAGGCTTGGTTCCCCTCGCCTACTAGGTACAAGTGGATATGACATACCTATATGAATCCGCGTGTCTAGAGACGCGTAAGTTAATCGTACGGAACAAGTACACCATGATGGTTAGCAGCGCTGCCCACAGGTAAAGTAATTCAAGTAATTTTCTACGCATAATAGCAAATAAAATATCAACCAAACTGGTTGCAATTAATTAAAGCAATTTTTATTAAAAAGTAGCATCTATTTAACTTATTTAACAAATTAAAATTCTTTTTTGGCTTATCTTTGTTAAAATAAATTACTTGCCAAGACCAAATTACTTTACCTGTGGGCAGCGCTGATGGTTAGCGGCTTTTCTACTAATCTACTTACTGTACCTCTGTATCGGTATGATATATTATATAAGTTGTTAAGCAAAGCTGAGCGCGAGACTAAAGCAAAGTCTGCAATAATCTATTCCCGAAGTCTATATTCGCGGGGTCCAACTCATTCGCGCGATCTAATTCAAACCGTAGTTGAATTCCACCCATGCTCTATCTTAGTTGCAAAAGCATGCAGGAGCCTGCATACTGGCGGATTGGCGGATTGGCGGAAATCAGAGAAGCTAAGTAGTAGAATGACGTGCATGGGTTGTGGATATCTTTAGCCTAACAGGTACCTAGTTACAGTATTATCTAGTAATGGATAATCATAAGACACTGTATGAAAGACCCGCTTTTAACTTTTCCCCGGCGAAGCAACATTTCAACAAGAGCTGGCAGCAATCACAGACAGAACGTGATTCTTAAGATGCCGAAGCGGAAAAGAGGCGAGCCAAGCCTTGAGGAAAACCTTGCAAAATGGGAGAAGGAATTGGTTCGCGGTCTCAAAACCGCCAAAGGCTTCGAGCGCCAGCGTCTGAGCAAACGATTTCGCGAGGCCGATACTGAGAAAACGGCTCGACTGGAGAGGGAGATTCTTGTGTTAAAGGTATGATAAGCGGTTGGGCAATAGCATAGCGCCAGTGAGGCGGCAATATGATCAGTCAATCTGAGATCTAACGTGGTGTTCCTGCAGAGTCTCGACCTACACCAGGCAGCACATGCGCATCTATGCTCGTCTCTTCTGAAGATCAAAGGAGTCGCCGAATCACCCAAGCTACCCTCCAACATCAAGCCAGTCCCAAAACCCGAGCTATCGGAAGAAGAAAAGACTGCATTGCACAACATCACGAGCGCACTTTGCAACCGGAAACAGGTCAAGGATGTCGTTGAAGAGGCCATCATGGGCACGTGCATAGCCCTGCGAGTGCCCATGCCAGAAAAGAGGAACAAGAGCAAAAATAAGGACAGAACTACCACTACCACGACAAAGAATCCTAGGGCTACAAAAGACGAACAAGCAGATGAGAGGGGGGATCTGGACAGTCCTGCGGACGACGAGTCCGAAGACGCGGAGGAGCCCGAATTCGAAGGGCCACCGCTGCTCAAGAGGAAAATAGAAAAAAACGAAGACGAAGATGATCTCGAGAGCGTCACAGGCTCCAAAGCGTCTGAGAGCCCCGAATTTGAAGGCTTCTCTGACAGCGATGCCGAGGAGAAGATGTTCTCCAAGTACGACGAACTGGTGCGGGGGTCGAGCGATGAAGAGGATAATTCAGATGAGGAAGACGACGAGGACGAAGATGAAAGCGATCGCGCAGATAGTAGATCAAAGTCCTTTCGAAAACTTGCGCTTGACGATATCTCACTATCGTCCGAAGCATCAGATGATTCCGATGATTCTGAAGACGACGCCCTTGCCCCTCCCTCTAAAAAGGCGAAAGTCAGAGCTGTTAAACCAGTCTCGTTCAATCCGGGCAATTCAACGTTCCTACCATCTTTAATGGGAGGCTACATATCCGGATCCGAATCAGCCTCCGATGTGGACGTTGCACCGCCGGCGAGGAAAAACAGGAGGGGGCAGAGAGCGCGCCAGGCAATCTGGGACAAGAAGTACGGCGAGAAAGCGAAACACCACCAAAAGGAGGGCGACTCAAGGGACTCGGGCTGGGACATGAAGAGGGGCGCCGTAGGCGGGGATGGAGATACGTCCAAGCCATGGAAGAAGGGCATCCGGAACCCCTTCGAGAAGAACAATGTCCATCCAGACAGGCAGCGTCAGTTGCAAGGGGAAAGCGATCGCCAAGCCAAGGGCAAGGAGCCGAGGGATACCCGGGAGAGACGCGAGCCAAGACACCAGGACAGAAGCCAGAGCTCCCAAGCAGAGCAGCCGAAACCGAAACCGCCGCCCTCGCGAGACGACACGGGATCTCTACATCCTAGTTGGGCCGCGGCCAAGAAGGCAAAGGAGGGCGTTCAGAAGGTAGAATTCCTAGGGAAGAAGGTCAAGTTCGATTAGCGGAACATGGAAAGCAACTAGGATTATTGGAAGTTCTGTGATACAGTTAAACGATCTGTGTGAGCCGCGCGCTACGTACTTTAGATACCCGACATATCCCGCGGCTTTGTCCTGATGGTGTGTTAGAGATGTTGAATATCTCTTGGCAAGCTAGGGTTTATCGCTGTACGTGAATGTACTAGACCGGCGATCGACGTAGTAGCCTTCTAATAAAATACGATCAACGACGGTTTCATAGACTATAGTTACGTTATCGTGGCGATTTCTGCAGGTAAATAGAACTCTTGTTCCTAGACCACCTATCCGCACGTCAATGAGAGAGACAACATGAAGTAAGTCAACGATGATGTATTAAGATTAAGGTATCTAGTATCTAGAAATGTACATGTGTGTAGTGTAATTCAACCCTGAGATTCCATCCTGTCTTTTTTAGTCTCGTTTTATTCGTATCTAATAGTGATCCCTAAACTCAAATCTTTGCCTTAATTCATCGCAAACTTGGATTAGGTAAAAAGAAATTGGTGCAAGCAAAATGTATCAAATCGGGGCATAGAAAATGATCAGTAAGGGGTATTGGTTAGTCAATGTAAATGGGATCATCTTGATCTCCGGAGCCATCGGAGTCATTACTACTCACGAGCTTCTGGCGCTTAGAGGGCCCAGACTGCTAGTCCGGGCTGCGTTTGCCGCCACATCGCTTCTGGGGAACGTTCGTTTCAGGGTCATCACTAGAATCATGCCAACAACTCGGGGTTGAAGATGGCGACCTCTCTGGCTTGATACTCTTTCTGGTATCCTCGCCGTCGTTGAAGCTTCTTTCTTCCTTGCCGTTTTCTCCATCTTCTGCCTCCTCTTCATCAATTGTAGTGAGATCGATATATGTAGTCGATTTGCGACCAACATATTGTTTGTCGTCCGAATCACTATCACTGGGAGCAGAGCATGAGCCCTCGCGGACGAAGAGACCGCTGTCGCTGCTAGTCTCTCCGCCGCCACACGGGCGCCTTCGTTTTTTATCGTTAGCATCGCCATCTTCGATGATTATAATATGGGGCTGGGGAGTAACTGTAGTATCAAACCCAGTGTCATATTCACTATCGTCGCTAACAATAGAGCTTGAACGCGCGGACCGTGAAGAGCTACTGAGATAATCCGTCATACCGATATCTTCGGGTGTGGTGTTAACATCGTCCATTTCAATATCTGTCTCCACATCACTCTCCACAGTTAAACTGTGGGAGGCGCTTCGCGCAGAATCCCCTGAGATGCTGCTATTTCCAGAGTCAGAGGAGTCACCAGAGGTTGAATATCCTCCAGAGGAACTATATCCGCTTGAAGATGATGACGTTTCCGAGCCGTTTATGGATGTATCCTCTATGAGGGTGTCGTCGTAGAAGCGCGCAACGAACCCCATGGTTTCATCGTCAGGGCGGAACATTGTTAGGCCTGTAAGTGGCTCGAGGTTTTCAATCTCGGCCTTGAAAATCGCCACGTTTGTTTTCTCTCGCCTTACCACGTTGCCTATATCCTGGGCGAAAGACCAGTCGCGAATCAGGCAACGGCCATAGCTATTGGTATCATAGAAACGAACCCATTTCATGCCTCGTAGCTGATAGATGAAGTCCATTCCTTGGACGGTCCTCATGCTACGATTTTTGCGGTAATTGGGCTGAAAAGCAGTCCGCCGAGCCTCCATTCCGAATATATCCAGCGTATCTTCGTCAATATCATCGGCAGCAAAGTCTTTGAAGTAATCCTTTTCGTCCAGCATCTCATATGGACGTCGCATACGTGATTTATCTGATTCATTTATATGAATCGCTAAGGTACGTAGACGACTGGTGTGCATGAACCAGGCTAGAGGCTGCTTTCTCAGGGACACTCCCTTTTTTTGCCTGGGCGTCAGATTCCCTTGCCACAGAAGCTCCACGTTGACAAGTCGTCCAACTCGAGCCTTTCCTATGCCATTGCAAAAGCGGCCAAACTCACCGAGAGAACTAAAGGCGAACGTATTCGTCGCTAGGACAGGTCAACTGTTGCAATAAACCCAAAATATGAAAAAATACCGGACAATAGGGCTGACTCACCATAGAATAGATGGGCCGTAGCGTAATTCCATCGTTTAGACACTAGCAGATAGTCTAAATACCTAGACGGCTTGTCCGCTGTTGCAACGCAGCAATCTGCATTGCCGAAATCGAAGCGACTTGGGAAAAAGACGTTATCAGGTTTGCAATCGAAAGGGGGGGTACAGGGGTCTAGACGGGATAGACAGTGGACTAGCTCGCCACTTGGAATCAGTTTCTTCCAGATACGAAATTGGATGCTAACCGGGAGTCTTTCAAATGAGAAAGGGGCGTTCTCTAAAAACCGAAGTGGAGTAAGGCGAGTGCATCTCAGTGGGAAGATAATTGAGCGGATGTGTCGATGAATGCCTTCTAGGTCTTCGAGACCATTATAACGGTCAGAGATCATTTGATCGCGGAAATGGTTCTGGATTTCCGTTAAGGTGCAAGGTGTGTCGTGTAGATAGAGCTGTGGATGAGTTATGTTAAGACATGTAGACATATTACCCTGTCTGCATGAATCGAGGTATATTTTTTTATAGCCTCTGTAAGTTATATCCTCGTCGTCCTCAGGTTCGACGTTGCGGAATCCGTTTAAAGTATTTGAAAGTCTCTCTTCCCATGGCTAAATAGTAACGAGTTAGCGTGACTAGGTAAACGATCCTAACTAGAGGTGTGATCAAACTTACGTTCCAAGTAATTCTACCGCGCAAGTTTAGACGCGCAACTTCTTCTTTGAGTTGCGTGATCTCAACTTTTAGCTCTTTCTGAATTGTCTCATCTTCTTTTTTGAGGTCGTCAACCTCTTTGGCCCAACTTTGCTTGACGTTGTGAACCTCTTTGGCCCAACTTTGCTTGACGTCGTGAACCTTTTTGGCACAACTTTGCTTGGTTTGGTAACACTGTCCACATGTTGTGGGCCTTGGCCTTGGTCTACGTGCGCGGCGTGACTCCTGTTCTTCGCCATCAGACATCTCGTCTAAAATTTCTGGGCTTACATCTCCACTGTTATCGTCGTCCACGTCCGGCTCCACGTTCTCTTCATCTTCTGCTCCGTCGTTGTCACCGTCTTCTTCTTCGTTATTATTGTCGTCTCCTTTGTCGTTACCGTCCTCTAGCATATTCTCGTCTTCGCTACTGCTAGAGAGCCAGGTTACGATTTCATCTTCGTCCTCGTCATCGCTGTATACTTCTCTTCGATTGGCTGCACGCCAGTTGCGCCTAACCTCATTCTCGTCGTTATCACTGTCCGTTGATGACATCGTGCTTACCGAACGAGTCAAATAGCTAGAGAACCTAGTGTTAAGCAGCCCTTGTTAACGTGTTCATAGGAGTGCATGTGAGACGTTCGATTTTGGGAGTTAGTTCGTAAAACAAGAGAAAAGATTTGAGGTAAAGGGGTGAAGGTTTGGAGTCAGTGCCTTACGTATGGAACGCCGGCTAGGATGTAAGGTATGATATTGAGAATCAAAGGAATACTTGTATTGGTATGAGGAAGATGTATGGTCTTAGTGTAAGGGGATTCAGAGTTGAAAGTGGTGAGTGAGAGATGGTAATGAAGTTCGGAGGTGATGAGAGTGAGTAGATCTGTTTGTATGTGTACACGATGAATCTAGAAGAAGTTAGCATCTCCCTGCTTGATACTGAGTAAAGGGGGAATGAATTCTTGAGAGTATGAGGATAATTATGAGATGGAGGTTTGAAGATGAAGTTCGTTTCTAAGTTGGTTAGAGGGAAGAATCATAGAATAAGGTGAGTTGCCAAGCTCTGCCTACCTTATTTGTTACCTATGAGCAACTTCCTGCTGAGGGTGGCTACCAATTTGAAGAATTAGAAAGGTAGGACCAAATTGAAGATACTGTGGTCTCATGAGCTTCAGTGATCATTTAGATGTAGCCTTATAGGCGGAGGAGTAGAGAAGAGATGTAATGCAAGACCGCAGTTGCTAGGAAGCTTTCTAGCGTGCAAGATGTTATTACCTAACTAGAAGGAAGGGTGGGCCTTCTGATAAAGGAGATTATACCAGAGACGAGAAGAAACCAATATTCCTAAGAATTGGAGATGGGATGAACTGGTAGATATGTTCATGAGGTCATGAGGAGGCGTGGTCAACTGCAGGACGGGTCTAGGGGCGGAACATGGGTAAAGTAGAGATCAAGAGGTAGAAATTTGATGACGAGACGTTAATTAATATGAAGAGAAAGAAGGAGCTATTTTATTCAAAGAGCTGTGATAGCGATTCTGGTATGAGCCCAGATACGTGAAATGGGGTGAAGATAGATAGTGTAGAATTGGTAGAAGAGGTTGAATTTAGTACTACTTGAGCCTGTGACTTCTTGATTGATAATTCAAACGATTATATGTTTGCTAGAACTTGCAAGAGAGTGTGAGAGTGCTTTACGTTTTGATAGAATGAGCTATGAGCCACTATCCTAGCTAGTTGTCTGTGCCAAGTCAAAGATCAGAGATATTTTGGTATCGCAGATGGGAGGAAGGTGTTACTTGAGCAGTATTGTGAGAGTAATTATTCTTGAGTGATCGTTGTTGGATAGTATATGAAATGTTCTACCATCTTAGCATCTAGGATGCTTTGATGCCTCAACATCTTCACTTAAAGGGCCCAAGCAGGTGAGGAGGACCGGTGCGCCGTAGTGCCTTAAAGGGGCAGTGACATGGATTGGACATGATTCTAAAGACTGCTATGTTATGCTTTGGGTAAATTCTGTGAAATTTCCGAATTAAAGATAATAGATACCCCGGATTATTTTTAAACAATCCGGGGTATCTAATAGTTTAGACGCTGTGTTACTAAGTTAAAGTGACTACAGACCATGGCCATGGTAACTGATATCTGATCTGCACCGCCGTTGTGGCTCGTGCACGGACTACAACAAGGCTGCGAGGTGATTGGCTAAGATTTCTTCAGCTGAGTTTAGTTTCAGGCCAATGCCGGTTTAGCGGATGGGGTCTTGCACGGGTGAGCGGCGTTAACTAAATAGCCCTTAGCGCACGCAGCACTCCGGATCTTCCTGCGAGATCGCAGGCTTTACTTAATTCAACCCATCATCCCACTCATCCCACTTCTCAATTGACCACCACCTGTGCTCGCATTGAACACCAGACCAAGCAAGCAACATGTCTTCAGATAAGCCCCTCGGTTTTCAATGGCAGTTCGCCGCTGGCGCCATCGCCGGCGTGTCCGAAGTAAGTTTAACACTCCCTTGTGCACTATCTAGATAACTTAAGTACCCAACCGACTAACTTGGCTGTTGCGTTAGATTTTAGTGATGTTTGTGTCCTTGCTTGCTCCCATGCCCGACGAGTTCCCGGCGATCCTAACCTTCTGCGTTTAAATAGGTACCCATTAGATGTCGTGAAGAGTCGGCTGCAACTCCAAAGCGGCAAGGCGACCGGCGCTGATGGCTACACGGGCATGGTGGATTGTTTTCAAAAGATAGTTCGCAATGAGGGGTAAGCAAGAGAGATGTGCCTGGTGCTTCCTATGTCACCAATATTTATCATGGGATATAGGTTCTCGAGGCTTTACCGTGGAATTACTGCGCCTATTCTTATGGAGGCCCCAAAACGTGCTACAAAGTTCGCAGCCAACGATGAATGGGGGAAGATTTACCGAAATGCCTTTGGTGCCCAGAAGATGACGCAGCCGCTTTCTATCCTCACTGGTGCCACAGCCGGCGCCACAGAATCATTTGTTGTGGTTCCATTCGAATTGGTTAAATGTGAGTGAGGATAGACATGAAGACGTGCCAAATGTTGCCAGGGTCTCGTCCCAATTGCGCAGAGATGTCAACCGGCTCGGAAATTTCCAAGACTCTAACAACGGAGTATACCCTTGAATTCGTGTGAATTTGCCTAAGATCACCAAGGGCTCACACCTTCTATTATAGTGCGATTACAGAGCAAAGAGTCTGCCGGGCAATACAAGGGCGCGCTTGATGTTGTATCCAAGGTCATCAAGAACGAGGGGATCTTAGCTTTGTACAACGGCCTCGAGAGTACGCTATGGCGACACATACTTTGGAATGCGGGTTACTTCGGTTGTATCTTCCAAGTCCGAGAGTTTCTCCCCAAGGCGGAGACGAAGAGCGGCCAGATCTCCAACGACATCATCGCTGGTACTATTGGTGGCACGGTGGGTACCATTCTAAATACGCCCATGGACGTCGTCAAGTCCCGCATCCAGAACACTCCCAAGGTTCCCGGTCATATTCCCAAGTACAACTGGGCTTGGCCCGCATGTGGTACCGTGATGAAAGAAGAAGGATTCGGTGCCTTATACAAGGGCTTCTTACCCAAAGTGCTGAGACTAGGTCCCGGTGGTGGTATTCTTCTAGGTAAGTTGAGGGGTTCCTGACATGTATGCGCCATTTAGCTGTGAAATATGCTGACGTAATTCAATAGTTGTTTTCACGGGTGTTATGGACTTCTTCCGAACACTCCAAAAGTAAAGACGCTTGGTTGTAAAACAGTTGGATGTTGGAGAGGATTTGGATCATGCTCGATACCCTGATTGGATGCGGACTATTGTACAGAGGTACCGCACAGCATTGAAGCTGGGCTAAATAAAGGAAAATGAGTGTACCTTTTCCCATAGACGGCTTAGAGTAGATACCTACCTTACGCATAAATGTGCCGATGATGGCTTATCTTTGCACTCGAGCTAATAGAGATACAAACAAAAACAGCCGGTCCACTACATCCAATACATCTAGAATTTACTCCACGATGACTTGCAGCTGCGGCCTGGCATTTGAGGTGCGGCTCTTTACTACTACATAGGTACCTGCCTGGTAGGTATGACTGGGATAGAAAGAGGTAGGTATAGGTAGGTGTATAGACACCTAATTCAACAGTTAAGTGCTGCGCACTTTGAATATACCTAAGTAGGAAGAACCCAAAACGTGCGCACTCATTCGAGGAATATAGCACTATTCTGCTCTCTTAGGCCGGCCATGTTCACTCCTTCGCGATCATGATTGGTTGGAGCTCCTAAACTCTGTAGAACAGATCGGGGTTCTGTGACTGGCCCGGGATGTTTTAGCTCTAGTGCTAGTCGCCGCTAGCTTACATAGGCTTTCGCGGGGGGTCCGAATGGCGACGCACTGGGGCACATGAGCGCAGTGAAACTCTATACTCGCTGTTTTTATTTTTATTTTATTTTATATATACCTGCCGCGTACCTACTCTCGGCTGACTCGTTTTCACTTTCGATAGACGCCCTTTCATCTGGTCTATCTATTCTATTCTAGGTTGGCCGTACTTTTCCAACTTCTATAACTTACAGCAGCGCACTTTAGGATCTTACCTACCCCTCCGATTCCTATCTACAGCTCGAGACAAGCCACCTACACGATCCCAACTCTTCCCCTCCTTCTGACGCCTTTACGCCAAAGCATTCCCTCGAAAACTACCCGAACCCACGATCGCTGTTGTCGCAAGCCTCGATTCCCTAGGGCCGTTCGATCTTGGGATAGCTCCCACACCCATACACCCCTCGACCCCCAGTCAAAGCTCTTCCGATCGTACCTTTAAACAGGCTGCAGTCCTTGAGGCTTCGGCGAGGTGCTTTCTGAAGTAGCCGAGGCCATCGCGTATTTCAGAGTGCTCATGACAAGCCTGTGGAAGTGTTTTTGGGACAATGACATCGACAACTTCTGTCGATTGCTGGCGCCGGCGAGTCATTCCCAGACTCCGGTTAAGGGTTCAGGCCCCGGAGGAGTAGGAAACCTCGGCGCGCTCGGCACTTCGCCGCGGTCTGTCACCAAATCGCGCAAAGTCTCGGGCTTGGGCACAAACCTTCTAGGAACGAAGGCCTCCGCTGGTAACTTTGGGAAGGCTGAAATCAATAGCCGCGACTACTGTGGCCTTACCCTTCTCCTTCGAGCCGCCTCCTCTACATCGTCGGATGCCGTCGCTTTTGTCCAGGCCCTTCTCGACCATCCCACTATCGACATTTACGTCCAAGATCCCGAGAGCGGCTGGAATGCATTGCATAGGGCGCTGTACAATGGCAACATATCGGTCGCGCGGCTGTTGCTTGCGAAAGAACGCAGGGACTTGACAGAGTCGTTTGGGTCCAGTACTCTCAAGGTTGGTCAATTAATCAAGACTAAGGACCACGAGGGCAATAGTCCCTTCGATCTCTATAACTCCACCATCGCGCTCCGTTCTCTGAAAATCGCCGAAGAGCGTTCCCTTCCTGACGACGAGTCAGAGACCGATGATGGCTTTGGCGGCCCCGAGACTCAGTAAGGCTCTCTGCAATTAGGTCTCGCTAATTATGCTGATCATGGTATTCTAGGCATCCTACTGGGTCTTCTGGTCTGGGAGGAGAAGTCTTCACCTTTGGAAGTAATAACAATTTGTCCCTGGGCGTCGGCCACGAAGATGATAGGCAGTACCCGGAGCGCATCTACTTGGAACGTCCAGACCACCTAATTCATTATTTCCATGACCAACAACTACCCGAGCCGCAATTCCAGTTTCTTAACGACGATCCGGCATCGCGAAGTCTATCGGATGTTCCTACTTTAGTTAAAAACCGGCCTCTCGTCATCCAAGATGTCGTACTTTCTAAGTTTCATACGGCTATTCTCACAACGGACCCTTTTTCTAACCTGTATGTTTCTGGTCTCGGTTGGGGCGGCCGCCTTGGTCTCGGAAACGAGAATTCAAAGCTTAGTTTCGTGCCTGTTCAAGGGGGTCTATCTGACAAGAAGGTTACTGCGGTCGCACTTGGGCAAAACCACACCTTGGCCGTTACCAGCGAGGGTGAATTATGGTCATGGGGGTCAAATTGCTATTGTCAACTAGGGTATCCGTTACCGCCACCAATAAAAGCTGACGAGGAGCCGATTAGCGCCACACCTCGTCAGGTTTTTGGAACGTTGAAGAGGGAAATGATACTTGGGGCTGCAGCATCGTCCATACACTCCGTGGTGCACACCGCTTCATCCCTATTCTGCTGGGGGAAGAACGCTGGGCAGCTTGGCCTCATGGATGCCGATTCTCGATCTCTTGAAGTTCAGAGCACCCCGCGAAGGGTTGCTGCTACTGTCATCGCAAGCCATTCGTCTGTCGTATCGGCTATTTCTGCAATTGATAGAGCAACATGCTGCCTTTTTGGAGACCGCTCACTAGTTATTTTCACTAGTTACGGGTACAAGGTAATCAACTTTCAGAGCACCGTTTTGTCGACCAATCCATCTCTCCGGCGGTCGATGCAATCCTCTTCAGCCTCTTATTATGAGCCGGAGCGTCGAGAGATCCATCAAATCGCATCTGGCGGTGACACCATCGCAGCCGTCACGGGCGGTGGTGATTTATTCACAATGCAGCTCAACCATAATTCAGACAACGACCAACTACATTCATCAACGACAAATCCCTCGAAAATCAAAGATGCCATCACTGCACCACATTGTGTCTGGGACTCGCGAAAAGATGGTGTTAAATCTGTCGGCGTGGGTGAAAACGGCTCCGTCATAATATCCACAGAGTCCGGAGCTGTCTGGCGACGAATTAGACGTAGCAAGGCCCAAGACACCAAGAGCTTAGGTCTTTCGAGCCACAAGCGAAAAGACTTCAAGTTTCAGCGTGTTCCATATATTACCGATGTAACCGCTGTGAGAGCCTCAATGTTTGGTGCCTACGCAGCCGTTCGTAGAGATTGTGATGTTACTCGGGATCAGTTTGAAATTTCTCAGCCTACCTTGTGGGACGATGTCAGCCCTTTACTTCCTCTTCACGGCTTCAAGGCTTATAATTCAAATAAAAGAGAGAATGAAAACACCGGGGAGTTTCAAAACCCGGAGAATCTAAAGGGGCGCGTTGATGACTTAAGCTACGAGATATTGACGTCTACCGATCTTGAGGATGACTTAGCAACTCATTTTACACATTGGGCTTTTACAAGCTCGAAATTAGACGTGGTTGTACGGTCGGCTTTGCATCCGAAGCTCTCCATCCCAGTGCATTCTTGGATTCTATCGGCTCGGAGCGTGGTTCTTCGTGATGCGTTGCAACGATTTCGGAGAATGGGACGCCATCATGTACCGGATCTGCTCACTATCCAGGAAAAACAAGGCCAAACAATTATCGAGTTTATTTGGAACATTGATACAATCACTTTGCTCAACATTATTGTGTATATGTATCGCGATTGTGTCATTCCCGCTTGGAACTTCACGCGGCAGGCTCCACCTTTAGCCTATAGGTATCGTCAAATTCGTACAGATGTCATGAAGCTGGCTGCTCGCCTAAGGATGCCGATGCTTGAAGCCGCCGCGCGGATGCAGACCCCTGTATCTCGCTCGATGAACGTTGATTTTCAGCATGCGATCAATGATGCGATCTTCTTCCAGGATGGCGATACTCTCTTAGAGCTAGACGAGGATGAGATTACAGTGCATAGCGCGATGCTGTGCCAGAGATGTCCTTGGTTTCAGGGACTTTTCAACGGCCGTTCTCGTGGCAAATGGCTTGAAAGTCGCCGGGCAGAGCAAGGCGACTCCGATCTCGTAAAGATTGATTTGCGTCACATGAATCCAGAATCGTTCCACTACGTTATTCAATTTCTATATTCAGATGTGGGAGAAGAGCTCTTCGATTCAGTCGTCGCAGCTAACATCGACGACTTCTCTGAATTGGTTATGGATGTAATGAGCATTGCCAACGAATTAATGCTTGATCGCCTGTCACAAATCTGCCAAAAGACTATTGGCCGTTTTGGTACGTCCCTGTCCAGCATTTCAACATTTTAAGCCAATTAACAAATCAACAGTGTCAACGCGAAATATTTCAACTTTGCTAAATCTTATTAGTCCTCTCTCCGTGACCGAGTTCAAGGAGAAGGGTCTTGAGTATATTTGCCTTCAAATGGAAGCAATGCTCGAGAACCAGTAAGTCACTCTGATTAAGTCACACCGCACCATGAACTATGTGCATCTCTTTAAATCATTTTAAACTGCCTTGCTTGGCCCCTTGTGGTTTCACCTTTGCTATAAACTGCTATAAACCCTGCCCCCTACTATTAACACTCTAATGAGCTTTATACGGGTGTGCTAATCTCAACCCAGTCTCCTTGACGACCTGGATGAAGATCTTCTACATGACCTAGATGTTGTTGTCCGAGCCAATCAGCTTGCTCGGTGTCCATTTGCACGAAGCGGACGAGCTGAATTATTACTTCACGAACAAAACCCTGGACTAGCGCATGACTTGTATGAAGAAAGACAGGCTCGTGTGAGGGATATGGCTTTCAAGGTAGCTCTCAAGGAAGATGAAAGGAGAAACTCGTCGTATAAAGCTCGCTTCGGCAGTTTTGATGATTTTACCGGTGCTTCGCCCACAGCTGATAGAACAACGCGGCAGAAACCAAAAGCGGCACGTAACGAGCCTTTCAGCCCAGAACTTCGACCCAAAACCTCCCTAGCTGACCTCATATTCAATATGGATGGAGATGAGGAGTTGGGAGGAGGCAGTTCCTCATCACCTAATCCGAAACCTTTGGTTTTCGGCGACCATGATGAATTAGATCGTCTGTGCTCTTTACCCACACGCCAACATATCCCGCAGAGAGGTGTTTCGCTAGGCACACCTGAAATAATCCCAACAACCCATACTTTGGAATTGCGCCCAGCCCAACCGGCGCCTATAACGTCAAATAGCGCTATCCGAGAACCAATTGCACCACATACAAATCCTTGGGGGTCTTCGGCTCTCCCGACCAGCCGTCTAGACCTGCGAGAGATGCTAGCAGAATTGAGACCAGTACATTCCGTGCTTTCTGCCGGCCTTGCTGCGCAAAATCGCGAAGTCACTTCAAAACTCACGCCTCAAAAGCTCTCACAGAAAGAGAGAAAAAGGCAGCTTCAGCAACAAGCAGAGCAAACAGCCCAACAAGAAGTTGAAGATAAGCAGCAATCACTCTCACCATGGAGTAATTCCGGTGATAAAACAAATGCGCCGTGGAAAAAGTCAAAGGCCGAACCTACGACATCTATAAATGGCTTTCTTCATCCTGCTTCTGCCACAATTGCGGGACCCCTAAGCTCCAAACCATTAGTTGTTGCTGAGGCTTCTTCAAGCAAATCCATACCACGACGAGCCGCGTCACCCGACACGAGGTTTTCTGGGCAGAAGCCAGACAACGCCTCAAGGTTGTCTCCAGCTTCTACACGTCCTGATTCTCAACGAGTAATACCGCATTCTAAGTCCTACATCACACGTGCTCCACGACCAGAACAGGAAATTGGGCTAGGCCTCGCAGACATCATCGGCCAACAGCAGCGCGAGCAGCAGAGCCGCCGTGAAGCGGTCGCCAAGCGCAGTCTGCAAGAAATCCAACAAGAGCAAGCATTCCAAGAATGGTGGGACCAGGAAAGCCGCCGCACGCAGGAGGAAGAAGCGAAAAGACTTACTCGTGAAGAAAATAAAGACAAGGACAGGACGAAGGACGGAGGACGACGTGGTCGAGGCTCCATTAGGGGAAGGGGCGGCTCTCGCGGCAGGAGTGGCGGCGCAGGCAATACGACCATTGTGGCCGAACCTAGTCCCTCCGGCTCAAGAGGCAAGGCAAGGACTAATAAAGGAAAGGGGAGGGCTTAG
This sequence comes from Nemania diffusa, assembly GCA_038501195.1. Classification (NCBI taxonomy): domain Eukaryota; kingdom Fungi; phylum Ascomycota; class Sordariomycetes; order Xylariales; family Xylariaceae; genus Nemania; species Nemania diffusa. The sequence goes on from JBBPUQ010000008.1 coordinate 1,672,768, forward strand.
ATTTTAGACGTCATGTATTTACATGGACTGGAGACGTCTCTCGGGAGACGCATATTCATGGATGGAGCTCAGGAACTGCGTTGCTTTTCATTAATCGCCACTCGGATCATAATGTACATACCTTAATATCCGGAAAGGGCACGTTATATATAGTTATTTTACGTGTACATATATTTAAGGTTTTGACCAAAATCTATGCAATCAATCTCCCAACATGCTACAACGTAATATTTTATTCAGGCAATATGGCGTCTTAAAAAAAGAAATTATGAATCGGATGCGTCTTCTTATCCCGCTCCCTAGCACTATATAATCATGGTTATATCATATGATATCCTATGTATAAGGAATGGGGCTGGGAAGTTGTTATAGAGTGGCGATATGGTTCTCCTTATTCTTTTATTGGCCGTCGATAGACGTTGCAGTAGCTGAGTCTAACTTACGAGCTAGATTCATAACAGCTACACACCAGCATTGAGTCCGTAAGGAAACACTTCGATAGTCAAGGCGATGGTTCCAAGCACGTGACGGCCATCCTGTTGGACCGCAGAGAAGCCTGCGGTGGTAATGGAAGGGTTTGGCCTTCCTGTGAACCTGGCTGCTTGTTAATGTGGTGAGCATCCAGTTTAGTAGGTCAGAGGCACGGCCGCAGCAAGTCCCGCGACGACGCCATCATCTGTATCATCTGTGCGATGATGACAGCTAGCTCACCTCCTTGATCCCACGGGGCATGGCACCGTCCTGCTCACTTTCCAGTACAGCTCCGGGACCATGCTCGGTATCTACCCTGCATCTTTTTCCACGACAGTGAGGTTTCTACCCTTCAAAGGCGTGTTAGGTCCGAGCTGGGACTGACTACTTCCAAGTGCATTCGCCGCAAACCTGGTCTGCTGTGGCCTTAGACCGCCAAGACTGACTATTTCCAGGTGCATTCACCACAAACGCCATCTGACATAGCTCGGTTTCACCGCGACCTTCCAAGACTGACTATTTCCAAGGGCATTCACCACAGACACCATCTGACATAGCTTGATTTCACCACCTGGCGGGCCCCTATGCGCCTGTACGCTAACTTGATGGCCACTATGCTTTACCATCATGCTAACCGACGTGTACCGAATGCGCCTCTACTATGCTAGCCTGACGCATCCGTATGTTCCTAGTACCTAGGGCGAGCTCCTGTCAGCTCTACGAGTCCACTAGCTTTGCTGAGGTCATGTCGGGGCAGGAATGGAAGCAGACCCGGTCTTTAAGCCGCAGACGTTTGGTGTTCACTCGCTGTGTCGAGCCTCTCTACAGCACACCGCCAGATCTGGCGTACATTTGGGAGGGAGCAGGACCTCAGATTAGGTGCTGCCCTGTCCATGGATTTCCGGCATTGGGGCTGAAGTACGATGAAGTACGCTGCGACGGCTCTACCTCACTCGAGACCTCCTCTTTGGTGGACGCAAAAACCCCTCGTCTAAAGAGGCGTTGTGCGAGGTGCGTTCCGCGAGGCTTAGCTATGCATCTCCTTCTCGAGAAGGTGGATGCAGTAGCTGGCTAGGAGGAGGACCGAGTATGTGCGAGGAGGAACTATACGGCAGTGGAGTGGAGTCAAGGAGGACTCGCGCTGGTAAAGGTGCGAGGCTTTCGCATCCGCCAGGATATGACTCGGCAGACTGATCTCGGGGGTTGGGATCCAGGGCTCTGCGCTGGCGAAGACGTCCATGCTATCGCGGACGCAGACAACGAAAACGAGCCGGCACTGCAGGGTTGGGGCTGGGGTGTGGAATCCAGAGTTCTTGCGCTCGTAGGGGCATCGAGACTACCGTGTTACGACGGGGGAGTTCTGGATAATATCAAGCACGGTATTTTCGAGGGGCGTTCACTAGACAGCTCGTCTCGCTACGCCTGCGAGACAGTAGGCACCGTGTTCCGCTGAAGGGACGGCGTCGTCACTCCCGCGAAGAACACCGTGTTCAACATCAAAGGAGAGATGCCATGCGTGTACTCGACGCGCTAGCCCGTGTCATTGGCTACGGTTACGGTAGCAGCTTGCGGTGGCACACGATGAGCTTCTTATCCATGGCCGACTCGGGGGGAACTAGTCAGTCTTGGTGGTCTAAGGCCACCGCATCCAAGAGCATTCTCCGGCCCTCACTCGCAAAGGCTGGCGTAGTATAAAACGTGCGTTCAAGGTTCGTGTGGGTTACTGCTAGGCAGGCCAACTGTATGATGCTGGTGCTGGTACTAATGGCTATTGCCGGGCAGGCCAAAAGAATTAGGTGCCGGTGTCGGTGTGGTCTCATAGATACACAGAGCTGTCGACCTCATTACATTGAGTACTGGATAACACCTCCCCCTATGAATCGGTTGATTACGACACTCCCGCCGACAGTAGCCATCGATACTAGGACCAATGGATTGTGACCGAATCTCGCCGGAGACTTCTCGCTGCCTGTTTCGTCCTTGATGTCCACACCTCTATGTACCATGAAAACTTTGTCTTGCATTATTTATTTACTTCAACTCTCTCAATACTTTTAACGAAGCTTTCTCAGTATCTTTAAACAGCCCAAGATCTAGAAGCATAGAAAGCTCTTTTAAGTTCTAATCAAGCCCAACTTAATGCCGCATCTCTAGATGATGAAGAAATTACAAGTGAACATATATACATTGCCCCTCCACTAGACCGGGCGGTATATCTTGCCTCGAAAGCCCTGCGCTTGCCACGTCGATCGGTCGCTACAACGATGGACCTGTCAGCTGGCCCGGACCTAAACACAACTGAAAAAATAAGTAGCTTATTCCCTGGGTCCCTGATTGCCAGCACTTATCTAGCCCTGCTATACAACCGAAGACGGCTCATCGGCGCCCATGTCACCTCCCCCGTGGCCCTTAGATGAAGGGGGGGGGAAGGGGGAGGGGGGGGGGAGAAGGGGATATTTATACATCGCGACCAGACTTTGACTGTCACGACAGCAGGACAAAATTTCCAGCAATCGAGCACTCAAACACTATTCGGGCCGCAAAAGGTCACTTGAAGCAACTCCGTACAGCACGGATTCGATTCCCTCCCCATGTATTAGGTGTGATTGGATATTGTTAATGGCAAACAACTCGGCTAGGGATACAGAAACCTGAAGTTATGTGCCACCCGCTTCGATTCACACCGTTTGATTGAGTAAATGGGAGGGGCAAAGTAAGGAATGTGATATATCCCTTGATCAAGCGTCCCTTGCACGGCTTTCTCCATCTTGTGTATTAAGATTTTGGCTAAAGGAGCATTAGCTTTAACCTAACGTGTCCCCGTTCGCTATTCGTTTCATGGGTATACTTACGCAAGCCCAAAGCTAGTAAGATTGATCCCATCTTTCATCGAAACTGTTTGTCCCCAATATTCTTGAGTGATGGTAGCTTCCGTTAAATTGTCACCTATTTCCGGCTCTTCATGCAGAGACTTTCCTCCCCAACGCTGAATATGAACTCGAGCTCCAATCGCGCCGGATGCCGCTCTAGAATCCAATCAGCTAGAAAGGCCATGATATCGAAGTATATAGAACTGGCACGAAAATGGATAGGCATAAAGGCAGGAGCTTCGAGCCCGATATATCGAAAAGTGAGAGAGTTTCTAGGATTCGTCAGCTTTGCGTCAGCGCCCTTGCCGGCATGCTACCTACCTAGTTAATAAACAAAGCCTGCCATGTATGTAGCAGCGCTTCCAGGATCGGGTTGAACTTGTTTCTTGGTCACTTATATCCTTCCTTCATCCGCATATAATGAATGGAACTCGAGGCGCAGAATTGAGCATTGTTAGCCATGATAGGGGTAAATTTGCTTGTCGTAGTAAGATTGAGCCAAAGATTAGATAGACAAGACATCTTTCTATCGTAGCCACGGCGGAGAGATGGATTACCCACCCCACCAACAGATGAAGAGTACCTAGGTATGTTACCCTAAGTTGCCCAGATCCCAATTAGCCAGGGTTACCACGGGTCCTTCTTAGCTGTTGGTTCCCCCCCCCTGCTTGGATGGACCCGTGGCGTAGATGCAGCATAGGGGTTTTTGCATGGTACCTAGATTGGTCGCCATGAACCCTACATATATTTCAAGTTTTAATTTGACACTTGAGGGAGGTAGTAACCTACCTAGACTTTCCAATGATTTTAGAAAGCATTATTTTTCATATTAGTCACGTATTTCAAAACGGCAGCACCCTGATTTGCCAAGGAGCTGGATATATGATGGTCACTTACCTATTCCGATGTGTCGTATCCGCGGAGTTTGCTCCATGGCTAGCAAAAGTCGGTATTACTAGGTAGCACGGCCCAATGAGCTTCGCGTCCTTGTAGATGAGGGCTCAGAAAACTATCTTAACCACGACGCGGATGTAGCCAGACCTTACGAAAATGCCTAGCAACCAGCTGCAGTAGCTATGGTAGCAGTCTTGATTTCCTACGATATTCATTGCTCCCACACTAAAACAATATCGTTGCATGTACGGTCATGTTGATCTCGAATACACGAAAACCACGCATTGGATTTATCTTCTTCCATATTCAAATCTTGGTAGAACCAGTTAGAGTACGCACAAGGCACGAGCTCATTCATAGGAATACTTCCTCTTTTATTCTCGTATTCTGACCGGTAGTAAGCCCATTGACGGCATGCATATTCGGCTCGTCGTGCAGAATCGAAAGATGCTCTATCTCATGATTATAACTGCCACATATATAGATGGTATCGCAAAGAGGACATGTAGTATTCTGGGCAACCTCTTATACTAGGGCTTCTGTATGTTTTCTTTTTCGCGTAAGTAGGCCTTTAGTATAACATTGTATTTGCCACGCCATTCTTATCCTTTTTTGAACTCCCACGACTAACTTGAATATTCCAATTCCGTGACATCAGGGTATCGGATATCCATCCTTTTATCGAAATTAATATCCGGACCTCCTAAGCATACCATCTATTTGACTATATAAAGTCATTCGTCGGAGTATATCCACGGGGACTTCAAGGGACTTGTGTCGTCAAGTTCGACTCGTCGAGTGGAAGCTAGGTAGCACAGTATCTTGTTATGATGTTGTACGACTTCGTAGTCATCCTTATCGCAATACTATCGGCGGTTTAATTGGGATTTCGACTCCCCGTATCGTATTAGGTTTCTCGAATACAGCTGATATTGTCGGGTTCCTCATTCAGTACCATAGTCAACCTACAGTAGACTGTAGGAAGGGTTAGGATGGAGTGAAATAAGGCTGGGTTAAGCTCCTGGCCAAATGAGGGATTTTATTACTTGCGGTTGGGCACTTGGCCAAGGGCAAGGCGACCTGGTCGCAGATCACTAAGGTAGCATCATAGTGCATGTTTTTTATAACCATTTCCTTACTGATAACCTCGATGCCTGACGTTACCTATCAAAGGAACCATACCAGTAGCGATCCTTCTCTCAATTTGGTAAAGAATTAGTCTCCACCATAGATAGGATCAGTGATATTAATAGCCAGTCACATTTTGAGCCAGGGTATTCCATGATATATACCTAGCTCGCTACTATAGGTCACCCTATCGAAGTATTGCGATAATAGCCATTATTTTTAGTGCAATGTGTGTATATAATGGCATCGAAGTATGATGTAAGGACTGGGTAAAACAACGCAAAAGACAGAGGTTGAGTGAGCCCATAGACGAAGGGAAATCATCCATTAAGTACTCTCCTTGCTCTTCAAACACATTACGCCACCGAAATCTTTTGTAAGAGAATGCCGCCCCCTGCCGAGATAGACGATGCCTGCATTTTTAGATCCTCGGCCCCTACTACTTGTCCTTATTCGCTTCTTCCTGAATTTTGGCATCCAACTTTGCTTGTTCGGCGACTAAATCGGCTTCAAGTTTGTCTAATTGAGACTGTCTATCTGCTATTTTGTGGTATCAGTAAATGAAATTTCTTCTTCAGACGTTGGCCGGGACCTACCCGTATCTTGGTCCGTTTCCGCTTCCTTAAGCCATTGACGGGCTACAATAATTGCGCTATCAATCTCCGCGATGTTCTGCTTCAAGACGTCCATTTCTCTTAGCCTAGTAGCCTAGTAGCTAGCTATATGTGTAGACCGGTTCTTTTAAAAATATGATTTGTATAGAAGCCTTGAAGAGTTGTTATGTTATCCAGGGAGGAATTCGCCGTTTGATTCTAGCTTTTTGCGCTCATCTCTCGATCTTAGTCCGACCAAGAAGGCAGCCTCTAGACGCATGTTCGCCCCTATGCCTTCGACCTCTCAATGTTGGTTCAATATGAAAATGAAGCTCTAAAGGGAAGGAGAACCTGACTCGTCTCAATGATAAACTGACGGCCGAGTGGAAAAAATAATACTAAGAAAGTAATGGCTTCTTGTCTGTATAGCCTTATTAGTATGAGGGGAGTTGGGGTTGGAGCTGTCAAAGTTCCTAGGCACGCTTTAGTTTGTGGAAGACACGTGAGTGAGTACAACGATAGCACAAGCAGCCTAGACACAAGAAGCCCCCTTGTATCCAACCCGGTAGCCTTGGTGCACTTAAAAGATTGACTATTTATTAAAGCGCTAGTCGAACATCTCATTGCAAGCACTAAATCGCCGATAGTCGTCATCAGCGCATATACAGGTTCGGTCAATCATCAATCTAGCCTTGGCAGATAAATGTGCAGACGCGGCATTTCGTTCTTGAATCCTTCCCAACGGGAATGGCTGCTTACGGCGCCGGGGCCTCTCGGCTATCTCGGAATCGTTGTTACGACAGCTCTGCCCTGTAGTCCAGACCGATAAAGCTAAGACGCTACTGTACGACTACAGAATTGAGAACGCTTCTTAGGCACATGATTGGGTAAGCAGTGAATGGGCGCTTATTGGCGGTTGGGAATGCATATAAGTAAGGAAGAGGAGGGCACCAGCTAGCTTTCTTGGTTCCCCCACGCGGCGAATCCTGAGCTAGTCAAAGGCACCAGTCACAAGAAGGCAGCAGCACAAGAAGATTAGCCGGTAACATCATCGACTGGCGAGATAAGACACTTATCATCCCATTATCCACTTCCTCAAACTCCCGCTATCTGTGCATATATCTCGCCATAGTAAATGTTCAACAAGCTGGTCGTGAGACGCAAACACAAACGGAATTATTCGATTTTGTTATGTCAACCTCGCCGACTTTCCCCCAGATGGTATTTTTTATATCGCCTTAGTCTCCTTTATATGGGGTGGATACCGTCGTAATGCCACTGCCTTCGATTCAAGCTCTCTCACTATATCTGCCGTCTGCAAAGCTCATTCGACGATTAAGCTATCAGGAAGAATTTGGCTCTAAAATATTTATTTACGACCTTACGATATTAATGTCTCACCAACAAGTTGATACGTTTGTCGTGTCGAACTAATTCGGAGAACGCCGAGAGTGTGGTGTCTTTCAGTCTTAGATGGAACGATTTTTGTTCAACTCGAATTCAGTTTTCTTGTGTACTCTAATCTTGTCAGGCCTCACAGTCTAGACCCTACGATCAGCGGTATCATTGTCGATCGGTGTTCAAGCCATATTTGCCAAAACACTTAGTCCTACGTTAATTTATTGGGCATTAGCGATATGTACGACGTTGCAGGGTTATATCTCGCATACCACAGCACGACGCAGGACTAGACTTCATTGACTTAATGATTCATAAGAGTGGAAGAGATGTTTATGCTTACATGGGCTTTTATGGCTGGACTCGATACTTTACTATCACACTTAAGCTTGATAATTACTATTCTGAGTGTGATATATAGGTATTTCAGATGTCTAAAAAGTTTCAAATATATAATTACAGCCTAGCCACAAGACTTCACACCTAAAAATAACTCATATAATAGTACTGACGGAATTAATATGAAACCTGCTCACTAGTCTTCTAAAGAAGCTTTCCAAGATATCTCCCAAATTGTGTGACAGAGAATGGTGGCCTTATTATAACAGGTCATTTGACACAATGGGAGCGTAGGCGGGATACCTATAGTGTAATCAACAGGAGTAGCAAGGTAACCATGCTGTTTAGTAAGTCGATACAGATCTAGACAACAAGTGAGATGATATTCTGAGACATGTGTATCGAATATATGCAGTATAACATGTAATAAAGATATAGACCCCCATCTAGATGACCGAGACTAGCACAAAGCCCCTGATGCGTTTCGTCGTGGATCAAGATCACATTTGGGGATGTATATTGGTCGTAACTATGTTAATAGGGAAGCTAAGCTACTGGAAAGCTGATATTTGTACAATCATATTATAAGAGGGAAGAATCACATATAAATCGCGTAATTAGTTTAGCTAGCGATGCAACATACTCTATTCTGTAGATAAGTCTCTGCATATAAATAGCATCGCTAGATAGTCTAATAACCATTGCAAACCCTGGCTAGACTTACAAAAGAAAGGGGTTAGATGATCATAGCGACGCAAGTGATGGCAGGTTGCTTTAAATCTGCACTACGTCTGTGCTACTGCAGACCTTTCGATAGCCAAGTATTGAACATCCGAGGGACTATATGAACTCCCCATAGTTCATGCAGCTCACTACCCCTCTCGACCCAAGCAATGCGGCTGAAAGCAAGTCGGAAATTTTGAGTTCGGAGACCGGGTTACAGAGGCATTGCGGGTAGGTAGTTAAGCCAAGGCCAACAAGGATAGGGATGCCAAGTATTAATCTTGACTTCTACAATATAATGTGACTACTTCTTCCTTGCCTTATACACCCCAAGCGTCGCTAGGCGTCCCGGTTTTGGGCTTTCCCTACTCTTTATAATTTTGAGGCAACGTCTATTTCTAATATTCAAGGGACGAAGGTTGTGTTGGGCGTAAAATCTCCGTGGACCGTTGAGGGATGACTGATTTTCCAGAGCACAGACTCGGTGTAAGCCGTCCAAGCGAGCTGTATTCACCGGCCCAATTCAATGTTGGGCGCCATCGCAGCTCGCCGCTGCTGGAATACATCAAGTGCCTAATTCGAACATGGCCAAGAGGGTCTTCGTCCAACGTTGCGGCGTGGAATAGGCAGCCCAGACGCACTACTCTGAATACGAGAACTACACGACGCGCACTTCAGCTTTATGTCGCTGGGCTGCTGAAAGGGATGCCGGCCTGCATGCCGAGCCGTGGGCGGCGTAGGATGGCTAGGTGATCATCAGGGTCTTGCCCAATTGGAGAGAGGGTTGTGCCGGTGAGAATTTAGTGTCCAGCGGTCTGCAGTCGGCGGTCTGCTCTTCTAGTAATGACATCTCAGTTACCCCTCCTCCGCCAACTGTAACTGGAAGGACGTCCGCTCTGGGGGAGAACACGCCCGCATGGCGGCTGCTCGCCCGGCGCAGATCGTGGAGTGCCGAGTGCGTTGGAACGATATTATCTATCATGCTGTCCTTCTCGCCATGGCCTTCTAGACTGCAATAAAATATGCATTCGGCTGCAGTCATCACAGTAAATTTGTTCAGTGCAACCCCATCATGTAAGCTTGTCAACCTCAGCTCCAAGCAGCTAGAACCGTTGGAGTCAGCGTCGCAATGGCCGGCGACGATCTTCACGGCCGAGCTTAAATATCATGCCTCCCAGGAGATATGAGCGAAAGAGACGATAGGAGAGGCTCACGACATCATCCCAGACTCTGCAGTATCCAAGCTAAGTAGGGTGCCAGACGTCCAAGATGCAGCAAAAGCAACCCCTCGCCTCCCTCCTTGCTCTGGCGGCCGCGTCCGCGTCGGCGTGCACGATCCCCGCGGGGCCTGCGCTGTCGAACAACATCACCGGCGGCTTCTCGCTGCTGCTGCAGAACGCATCGTACCCGGACATCCACAACCACTTCCTGAACATCTGGGACTGGGGCGGTGGCGACCAGCACCTGTTCGTGAGCCCGGCCGGCAACTACACGAGCGAGCTGCAGCTCATCGACGGCGTTATCACGCTGCCCTGGGACCCTCCGCGACGGGCAGTCATCAACGGCGAGGTACGCAAATTTTTAATTTTTTTCCCCTTTCTCTGCATTCACGCATACCACATTCATCGTAGCGGCGCACTAGCAGACGCCACCCCCTTCATCCCCCTCCCACCCCGCCATCTCCGATGTAACCCCCCCTTCGGCGGCCGCTCAGACCAAAAAAAAAAGCACACGGCGCTAAAATCTAGGTTGCATGGGGCGACTCTCCAGTACGAGCCCTTGGACAACACCACCAAGATGTTCATGACGGAGCGAGGCGACCCCCGCGCCGTCTGGGACGTCGTGTACGGCTGCGACCCCGACACCGACGCCCTCCAGGTCGAGCTCGCCTTCAAGGAGCGCGCCGACACGCCTGCGGTGTTCGGCGGCCTCATGGGCGTGCGGCCCTTCAACGGGAACTACGACTTCCGGTGGAAGGGGCCCGGCACTTCGGGTGAGTGCAGAGAGAGCTCACGATCCTGTTGTCATGTCTGGCCTCATTTCTAACAAGCCCCTGCGTAGTCAACGATCCCGACCGCCCGTGGGTTCATGTCACCTTGGTCGTTATTCCCACCGATACGGATTGAGGATGGGGACTGGCTGGATCGGATCTTATGATGAACTGTGGACTCTGCATTGATGTTAGTGATATATATTAAAATAGCAGATTGGGGTACATAGATAACCCTGCAAAGATATGTAGATGGTCGGTATGCCTTGATGGTTTCGAAGACTTACCTACCTCCTTTCGTAGGTAGTTTAATTAATTAATCGAGTGCCTTGATTCCCTCACACCGGCCTCTCGTACAAAGTGCACAGCCCCTCGGGAAATGCCGTACGGTATCGTAGGCGCTATAGTTATAGTGGACTTATAGTAGATATGGGTTGGGGGTTTGTAGATCTTACCCTAAAGAAGACATACCCTCGAAAGACTACTCGGTAGGTGGTTTTTGGTATACACAGCGCTATTGAGGCCCCCGAATATTGCGTAGATAGCCTCAGCTATCAGGAAAGATCTTGTTCGTGAAGATGAGAAGCCAATTCCGCTGGCTGGCCTCCATTTATATGGTATATATAACATGATATAATGGTACGGTTTGTCGGCTCGGCTCCGTTATGATACATAGACAGACCAGGGGTCCATGTAACCCTATCCCAGCGCCAACCGGCACTCGCTGGGAGCTATCCGGGATGCTAGATATACAAAAGGGGTCTACGACGGCAATCATAAAATCAGAAGAATAATCGCAATACTCTATCTGTCTCGGTTGCTCGACCGCTCTCCAGATCGTGAGGTAAGAATTATTTCAAAGTTATTTAGGTAGCACTAGTGAAGACTTACAACAGGGAGTGTGAAAACTTGATTACCGCCAAACCTTAGGAACCATAACTGTGCCTCTCATCAAGGCTAACTATTTAACTAGTAGGTCGCACAGTGAAGAGCGAAAATAAAGGTTGCTTGCATCGATCAAATAAGTCACTTGTCCCTCAAAGTGTGTCAACGGTACTACCGGCGCTACCGTAAGTACCAGTCTATCCAATAAATCACCAGGTTCGAGACGAGGTGAGAAGGAAACACACCCACAAAGCACGAAACACAATGTTTATCGAGAGGATGTCTCAAGTAGGAATGAACACCTTCGTGGCGTGATGCGTATTATTCATAGAAGTATAGAAATACCACTGAATGTGAGCTCGTCTGTTTTCTATACTCGGCCAAAGGAGTGTAGATTCCATTTATAGGAGCTTCTATCCTATTTCTAGACCTGGGTTAGGTATACTAAATTTGTAACATTAGACTTGTCTGCTTGATAGTCATGGTCATTGGTAACAGCGGATACGGTCAACCATGTGGCTAGGTATTACGTCGGACACACGCCTATAGTCGCGTGGGCGACACCTGCGCGACATGCTCGGTCTTCCTGTGAATCAGAGGAACACGGTAGACGAGTCTAACACAAACGATCGGCAATTCACTACAGTATGGCTTCTTCAAACCAGGCTAGGCTATTCTACTCATGCACGACATGCTTTCCGTATCACACCTTACCGACCTAGAAGCGTAGCTTAGGTCAACATCTACTTTCTAAACATGAATATGGACATGTAGATCACTTAGCAGACAAGCAAGACCGTGCAAATCACATTGAAGATAAATAGAATCCAGTAATTAAATCAAAAAAATATACCGGGCCGGTCTTTATTTAGGAACCTGCCTATTCTATATCCCGGGTGCGTCTAATGTCCTAGTCCCTTCGTAACGCAAAAGTGTACCAAACAGGAAATCCGAGACGCAATCCATGACGATGCAATGCTTGGCTAGGCGGGAGAATTAGGTGGCAGTAAACCGGGAGCGTCGTTCGACTAGCCGCACCATAGCCAATTCTTTTCAATGCCAACTAGATGAGGGCAAAGGCAGTGCCGAAAAGGGCAACGAGGAAGGTGGCGCCAAGCATGGTGGCAGAGGCAGCACCCGACGCGGCAACGTTAGTGCCGGTGGCGGAGCTGCTGCTGCTGGAGCTGGAGCTAGTTCCGGAAGCCGAGCTGGATCCGGATCCGGACCCAGTTCCAGTTGCCGAAGAGGTGGGTGAGACGCTGCCGGTTGAAGAGCCAGTAGCAGTGGACGCAGAGGTGGCGGTGCTCGAGGACGATGACGCAGTCGAGCTAGGGGTGTCGAAGGTAGTAGGGCAAGTCAGGTTGAAACGGGGCGTGGTGGACAAGTTGTTGGTGATAGCAAAGCTTTGCTTGTTAGCCCCGTTAGAGTCTCGCAGGTTGTACCAGAACGTCGGGGTCTTGTTAAAGAGGCGGCGGCAGCCAACTTCCTGCCAGTAGTACTCGGCGTTATCAACACTGGCAACAGCCTTGCCCCACTGGATACCGGTGTACGGGTAGCCAGTCTCGGTCACCCAGACGGGCTTGCCACCAGCGGCAGCAATGGTGGCATCGTAAGCGGCGTCGAACAGGGTGCCGGCGTTCGTGATGACGTTGTCCTTGCCATCCTCGTAGTAGGGGTACTCATCAACACCGATCCAATCAACGGCGTCAATAACGGCCTTGTTGGTGCCGTTGGTCCAGGCATCCCACGTATCGACGTGGCCGATAGGAACAGAGGAGATGGCGGTATCGGCGAAAGTGGTCTTGAATTGCTTGATGAATTTGGTGATAACATCAGGACCAGCGCCGACGCCAGTCGGGTCGTTCTTAAGTCCAGTGACAGAAACACGGTACAGATCCTCGCTACCAATGGATACACCAATGATGAGGTCGGCTAGATCCTGGCCAAATGTCTTCAACGCGCTCTGCAGGGCCGTCATCTCATTGTCGATGCTATCGGTGCCCGAGGTCCATAATCCGAGGAGGATCTTGGTCTTGGTCTGAACGGCGGCATCGAAAGCCTGGATAGGGTCGTTTGTGGAATAGGCCTGGATGTTGGTGTACAGTCGTACGGCGTCGAACTTGCCAGGGGCACCCACGAGGCCCTGGGCTGTTGTGAACTCTGCAAGGAAGTCGGCCTTGAACTTAGCCGAGTTGTCGGTCTTGGTGGCTCCTGAGTTGAAGCCTAGGTAGTTCTCGCCAGCAGATGCGAGCGTGGCGAAAGCGCCTGCTGTAAGAGCGGAGGTAGTCGAGACGCGCATGGTGAACTGAGTTTGCGGTAGGTATGCTAAGGATCAAGGGTCGATCGGTAAATCAACGGCTGATGGTTGAATGAGGGAAAAGGATGGTGAGAAGCAAAATGCGCGTAAAGTTATCGAATGAAGGACGATATAAACGAGTGTGCTGGCTGTAAAACGCCAAGATTGGTAGGTCAAGGAGTGAGACGCAGGAGAGGGAGGACAAAACCGCGGATGGTGTTATGAAAGGGAGAAGGAAGGCACTGTTTATTGTCCCTAATAAGTTGAATTCAAGATCTGAGCAAAAACAACCGTTTTACGTAAGCTGCATACCTAGGTACAGCGTACAGTAGTGGCGTACAGTGCTAGCCTAACATTTAAGGGGGTGGCGGGCTCCTCTGATCCCTCCCAAACCAGGTAAAAGCTCGTACAGTTAGGTAAAACAGATCCTGCTAGCTGCGATCCACACCACGCGCTTCCAGTGCACAATGCAACTGACAACAGCTGGCAGCTATATATACAGTTACTATGACGTAAGACACAGCTCTGTTTTATGCGTATTTCTGTGCAGCATTGACTTACCTACCGTATAATATCAATGATATGCATCTTTATTTTAAAGAATGACAGGTCTACATAGGTTTCATATGAGAACTTTGCTATATCCGCAAGGAAACATACCACCCAACGTTGAAAGGAGTCGGTCTGCTCGTTGGTACTTGTCACTGCAGATCTAAGAATAGGTTAGGTCCTTGGCACAATTTTAGCAAACTTATAGTTATACGAGCTTTACATGTTTCTGCCTCACATGTGGTTTGGGGATTAATACTTAACATGTGTGCATCATCTGTCTCGATCTGATACTCTATCCTATTGCGACCTACGAGGCGACTTGCCAAGAGCCATTATAGGGCCTGCAATGGTAAAGTAACTTAAACAATGCCTCTAAAACTAATAATATCGCAGCCTCGCCTGGTGTTATTCGGGTATACAACTATTGGTATATCTTGAATTAACTAGCAATGCAACAAAGACTCTGTATCCAGGGTTAAGTAGAAATGGTTTAAGAAAACGGAAGTTCATAGGGGGTGGCTCTAGATAATTTGCTCTTTTAATCGCTTGCTTTGCAGTAGGCACGTTATCGTATTTCGGCATTAAAGTAGACGGCTCGGCGGCCGCGCCCTCGTCGATTCAAGAACAAGTCCGATGAAGGGATCCGGAAGTTCGGTTTCAACAGGATCAGCCCGCGGGCCCTGATAATGGCAATATGTCACTGCTTGGTTTGCGTTGTCCCGTTTCGGAATCATCGAGTTCCTCGAGGAGATGCTGATCGCCAGAGACGTGGTTTGCCAATTGACAACATGCGTCTTCGTTAGATATTGTTTCCTCACAACATCCCTCGAATTAGAAATTGACCCACTCCTCATCGGCTTAATTCTTCTTTCCTTCGAAAAGTCATGTGCTACTTTAATCTGGTATTAGTTAGTCCACCACGGGGACCAACGGTCAATTCATGACCATTATTGGCCACCTTCGGCGAGTGAGTGAAGCAGTCCAAGCCGAAGTCAAAGGAGGCATTCGACAGGCTAATTACGATATCTTAGAAACTCCCTGTGTCTTCTACTATGGCTCCTGTGCGTGGAGGCTGTAGGAAAAGCGGAGAGGCTTGAGCTCGCGAGGATTTAGACGAGAAGAATCCAAGGATGGGCTTAAGATTTGATCCTGTCTCATATTCTATAATGATCTAAAGGCATATTCCTTAATCGCCATATGCGATGGCCTGTTATCGTGATCTATCCATTCTCAGTGTTAGGTGATAAAGTAACAAGACCCTATAGGGTGGTTATATCTATGAATTTAGCTATATGTAAGGGATCTTCGGTCCCCCTTACAGATCTAGGAGGCCAGGAATCAATGAATCTATCTATTGAGCCCTATACTACACCTTCTACCTAGCTGCGACAGGACTTCTATTCACTCTGTGACCCCCTCCTCTGGCACTCAGTGCCTAGGTGGTGTCAATAGGGTTGATAGCTATGTCAACATAAAGTGTCCGTACGTACATTTACTAAATCACGTCAATCATGATACAAAATCCTTGACTTATATTTCACACGCGAAACCAGAAAACGGACATTGCATTATTGGTAACTTTTGTGAGGTAGCTTATTATTCACACTCCTCTGACTATCTCCTCGTCTCACATTGGCAAGTTTGCTTGATGGCTGAAAGCCCAGATCAAAGATGTCTCCCTAAGTAGAATAAGTTGTTATGAGAAGAAAAAAAGAATGCCAGCCTAGGTGGCAACATTAGAGGGTTAAAGCGAGGCGCTTAGTACTTGCTCTTAGGTGTCGCTTGCATCGATAGCACCAATGCCTAACTAACGTGTGGAATGCATCGGTTTTCTCACATTTACCTTCTATACCCGAAATTGAGATATTCAAACTAGTATCAGTTATGAATTAGTGATTTGGTGTTCTAACTCTCAGATCTAAAGCAGCACCTCTGTCTAGTATGACTAATGTCTCGAGGTAGAGGTGAATGTTAATGATATCATATCAGTTATTTCGGCTAACATCGCACACAAATATCTCAGAAAGACATAAGCAAAATGACGAAGGAGATTATGTGCCGATGTGCATTATGGAGGAGATAATGTAGGAGATAAGCGTGGCCTATAGAACCCTTTGGCCATAAGCGTTGCTCTATGCGACTCAACTCGCTCAATATAATGCTTCCAAAGACATAGTCTCAAGCGTAGACTCCGAAGTCAAAGTTGTGAGTTGGTAAATATAGGGGTCCGCCGTCGATAGAGGGCTATTGGGGCAGTTAATGATATCAAGAAAAGGTTATGAATATGCAACTAATATGCCGACCTTCGCAAAGGCGATGGCTATGTATCAGGGTAGTTTTGAATGGCCTTGACATAGTCTATACCGCCCTTTGGAACCGGGCGGTTCGCTCGGGGGTGGTTCGCAACTGTTATGTCGGTAGTTTTTATTGCTTCCTGAGCCCAAAGATTCGCATATTAGTAGTAAGCTCATGTGGTCTGACAAAGTGTACTTATGAAGAGGCATTGCTCAGCAAGTTCATGCGTGTCAGCCCCAAGCATTGTCACCCAATACACAGATCGAGGTAATGATGAAGCTTCGCCAATTCCTCACTCCACTGCCCTCATCGACTAAAAGCTATATGAAATCATCCTGAACTTCATATATTTGTAAGCCGTGAAAGAAACACTTATGATCTCAGACTAAGGCAGTGAAGTTCATCGGTGTTGTGAAATCGCCAATTTCGCTACCACCTACCGCAAACCCTCATTGGTGCAATAGTCGCTGCCCCCGGCCACCTAGAAGCTCTCGTGAGAAGGTATACACCCCCCAAGCACAGCATAGTGACCATGCATGATCTCACGAAGGTCTGACATGCGGTGCGCTCTGCTGTATGTAAGGGCATTGCATTAAGCCCGTGTCCCGTCGAATGGAAAGACCGAGGTCTCGAATGCGAGGAAGAGCCCGCCCACGCCCCCCCAAGCTACGGGGTATCGAGGTTCTGGTTTCCGTCATTTCGTCTCGCCTCGTAGGCATGACTGACGACGTTTTGGCCCGCCACGTCAGTCCAAGGCAATCTTAGCCTTTAGAGCAGCAGCCACTGATGTTACCCCGTGCCCTCGCCGGAACAGGTACTTATAACCACGCATGCCTACCTAGCTCCGTAGGTACCTACATGCTTTGTTGGGGGCCGAGTCTGGCTTGCCAACGAACGCGCACCCCCAATCGAGTTGGCAGAGTGAATGAGAGACGTGACCGCTACAGCATGCAGTGTAGGTAGGTAAGTATGCAGTAGCTAGTGGTCACGATGAAAGAAAACGAACACTAAGAATAAAAATAAAAATAAAACATTCGCCCACAATAATCGTGTATTTTATTAATTAATCTCTTCGGTGTATTTTTCTCGCCTTCGGGAGGGGTATAAGAATCGGAGATCCCCTAATGTGTCCTTGGCAATGCAACCAGTGGTGCACATGCACAGATACCGGCCCTAAATTCCCGTCAAGTTGGATAAGAATGGCGTACAGCACCTAGCGTGTAGTGTAAATACGAGTCTTGCTTATTATCTGCATACGGTATATGTAATTATGCTACATAGATGTCCTCACCGAGTTGGTCTACCGGTCGTTCGCAATGCCATTATTGATGCTGTTGTAATACTGCGAGAAACCGGGGTGGCGTGTGTGTCCCCCGCGTAAGGGAATTGCAATAAAGTCTTCGACGATACGATATAGCACGATTAGGTCGGGTTATACAACCGTAGGGAGAGATGGTGGGAGAGTGGGAGGGTGGCCACCAAGTCGCGACCTGCGGTTCCCTCGAAGCGCACACCGAGAGATAGAGACGGGATGGCATGGGAAATTCGAATAATAATAATAATAATATTTTTTTGCAATTTTATTTTTCAGAATATTTCCCCCCCAACGGTACCCTCCATCAGGGAGTGTACTTGCGCCAACTGGCTGGAACACCAGGTACAGGACGCCGACTTGTGTCAGAAGGCACTATATCCTGACTGAACTTACGCCAGCACACCGGGTGTGGGTGACGATAGCGCTGCTTTTGGGGCGCTGGAGCGCGCGGTTACCATAGTCTATAAGTCCAGTAGGCGAATGAAGATGGTTTCCTTCGCCATCGGTAGAGTACCGTGACTCACATGAACACCCAGCGCGCCCGTAAAAAAATAATAAAAAAGTCAATCATAATAGTAAACAGCCCGAAGTTCGTGGATAGTATGTAGATACTTAGAGCCCACAGGTTTGTCGCTGGAGGATTGCCAACTCATCAAGTCAATGTGCGCGTTCGTCACATGTCTCGTAACAGCAGGGCTCATGCTAGGAGCGTGCTAGGATCAAGAGTGAGAAAGACAGAGAGAGATGAAAAAGGTACATCTCGTTCCCCCACCTTCGCCCGTGCACGCCATTTCTGGTAGGTCGGTTCATGGCTGTCCATGGCTTGGGTGTCTGAAATCATTCGCTCGCTATGCTCAAGTCCCCTATCTTGGCAGACGGCAGATGTCCACTGCGCTATTTAAGCTGCTTCTCACCGCCCAGTTCATGGTCATCTGCCTGCCAAATGCTGAGTTGGCAGACCACCCTGTCCATCAGCTGTCTCCAACAGGAATACCTACCCCCAGCGAGGCGCGAGCAGGATAATAATAAATAAAGCAAACGAGAGAAAATAAAAATAAAAAAAGAATTGATCGATCCCCAGAAATAATAATAAAAAGGAGGAAAAGAAATTGAATAAATTAGACGTCCCAAATACTCCGCAACAATAGAGTGCCCCTGTATTCGTAGCAAGCCATGGATAGATCAATTCGGTTCACATGGTAGGCCCTTGACCACTAGATATAAGTATCCATGCTGTGTTGAATAAACACATCTCCTTGCCTGGATGGGTAGCATAGAATGTTCTTGCAGCATTCTAGATAGTCTAGGGCCAGTCTCAGACTGCCATCAGTGCAGCATACTTATAACCAACCCGCTTAACCAGCACTGTTGTTTGCCCACCAAGTGGAGGAGCAGGATGAGGTACGCATAGGCAGGTACTTGGCCTCCTTGTACTGGGCAAAATTGCAGGTCTTTCCCCAAGTAATCGACCCTCCTTGTGTCTCTCTGTCTCTCTCTCTCCAGATATATCTCCATTGACCCCCAAAGAGGCTGAAATGGGCTACCGTCGTGTAACCTGCATGATACCCTCACTACTAAGTCACAGAGCTGAGCACACGTAATGCACCCGTTGCATCTACCCTCTTTTTTCAGGCAACTTTCCGTTCGCGTGATGGAGATGGCCGAATCAGGTCCCGGTTGATATATTTCAGGAGTCACGCAACTCGCGTACGGGTTCCGGCAGGACCTAGTGCATGGCATTGGCCCGAACTCTGGCGAGTTGTGGATATCACAGCATTATTCATACTACATTCCCCGTAGCAGTCGAGTCGAGAGCACGACCCGACGATCCACGGGCCTTAGTAACCCTGTCTCTTCTACACAAATAAGGAACTGGGTGGCCACCAGCGCCGGTGGATGCGGAAGCGGCAGATGATGCGACATCTACCGAAAGAAGGCTCTGCGCTGGTTCGAGGGCTACTTTTCGAGGTTGAATGCTCCCCTCGAGGGAAAGGCATAGAATGTCGCCGAAGTTGGCACCGAGGCTGGCGGCGGCTTCGCCACGGGGTAGAGCCGTCGGATATATATATAGTGACTCTTCGCCCCTGGCCCCCCCGGTTGGGGTAGATCACGTATACTGCCAGGAGCAGCGGATGGCACCTCTGGGCTGGCGGGGTCCCTATATATTTCGGCGTCATCGCAGCGTAGAGCCGCCCCCAAGCTGGTGCTGTGACCGGCCGGGTTCGGGGCAAGGCGGGATGCGTACAGAGTCGTCTGGATAAAAGGAAACCAGTGACGCCTCCACGTGCGCAAATCCCGGGGAGGTTCTAAACCCAGGGTTTTGCTGCTATACTGCCGTACTGCCTAGTTTGCAGTCTTCCCGTCTTGCCGTTCATACTAGCAACATGGGGTGGCAGGGGAAGTATAAAGCCAATCATTATATTCTGAACAAAACCAGATTGGTCCCTGGTTGATCATGTAGCAGCGATCCTTAGGCAGACTTGGATAGCCTCGCCGAATGCATAGAAGTAGATATCTTCTAGCAAGACATGCATATTAGCTTCGCCGAGTTTATGCACATAGTTACGAAGGCTTAGTCGCGTCAGTAGCGACATAATATATGATAGACATTCCAATATAGTAGATACGTGCACGCGCGCTGCGTTGTACTATCGCAGAGGCAGAGCGACTCAGTGATGGAATGCCAAAAAAGGTAGAGACCAATGTACATACAGTATGGATATTGGGTTTTTACGGTAAATAATACTGTGCACGCAAATTGCCACGCTTCTATTCAAAGCCTTAGCGGCTGGGAATAGCTTCTATGATTCATATCTCATCATCCTGATCCATCCTATCCCAATTTGAGCTACACAGATTAAATTGCCTTTCGACATGATACATCGCAAATTTAAAGATTATAAAATTCAATGAGATTCGCTTCGGGATGCTTAGTTCTATCTAAATGGTATCCATAACTAGTGTTTATATACACATACCTACTCACATTCTCAACTCTTCCCGTCAACGCCAACCCACTATCTAGCGGCAAACCCACCAATCCCGAAAGACGGATCAGCAATTTGCAGCAGGGCTTCTTCAGCCTTCAACGATCACTATGATCCCAACAGCCCATATTCCCCGCCAAGCCATCGATGGTCGGCAGGCTGTGACTGAGGCGGAGCCGAGCCGTGTCGTCCAGAAGCCCGTCCCAACCTCTCAACACAAAGACCCGCGAAGGTACCAAATAGATCAGATCAAAAGGCGATTTTCACCGACACTGGGCACTCTTCAGAATAAAACAACAACTATCCGGTTTCAATTGAAGCCGTCAGATCCAGATTTCCCTTTTGAGCTCGACTATTTAGATTGTGAACTGCAAGTGCCTATATTTTATCCGGCACAGGCGCCGACTCTGTCAGTGAAGAACAAAGATATCCCCCGCGGCTTTTGTGTCAACATAGAGCAAGGATGGGATAAACTCGTATCAGAGAGCGAAGAGGCGACTCTCCTTGCTCTCGTTAATGCGCTAGACAAGAACCTAGAAGTCTTCCTATCTGAGCAGAAGGCAGAAACGGTCAAGTTGGTCTCGTATAAAGACACGCGGCACCTAAACCAGCCGACGACTTCCTTAGGAGAGTCATCAGCTCCAATTTCACCGGTGTCTCTCCCAAAATCTCCCACGCCCACGCGAAGGACATATGTACCAGAGGAATCCTTCACGTCAGAGCAAATTGCCAATGCCAAAGCACGGCGGGCTCAAGATATCCGACAACTGGAAGCAAGAATGGGGCGTCTGTCGCTCTATAAAAAATCTGCAGATGGTATCGTTTACACTTTGCCTCTTGAACCGAAACGACGGGCAGAATTACCACTGGGGCTGCAGTCTGTGCAATCTATACAATTAATCATCCCTCTACTCTATCCTCTTCAAGTCTTGAGAGTTCTTCTTAGTCATGTTGATTCACAAGATGCGGAGCCGTTAGAAGAGGCGTTTGCGACGAGAGCCGCACAGTACCCTCAACTAACGTTAATGAGTCATCTGAATTACCTGTCACAAAATATGCACATTATGGCAAAAGACCTTAAAGCTACCAAACTAGCACAGCCAGCATCAACGCCCAGCAACAAGGCTGACGAACAGACAGCTAAGGCCCTTGAAGCTAAAGAGGCTTCCGCAACAGATCCTGCGGATAACAAGGGACATATTCACATCATACCACGTCCGCCGGAATGGGGTTATGCCCCTGAATCGGGCGGGTCAGATGATTCCGATTCCGATTTCTGGGAGTCAGGGGCAGATTCTGAAGAAGGCGGAGCTGAGATAGAATCCCACCAGCCACACTTCACCGGTGTCACGCAACAGGTAGAGAGAGGCACTGCGATCTCATTCCCCACGATCGAGCTCTACGGCGTCGAGCTCCTCCAGGTATCGATACTCAACATCAGCGTGAAGTGCCAGCGGTGCAAGACCATCAACGAGTTCACCAACCTCAAGCCCGAGGCGGAGAAGGCAACCAACTGCAAGAAGTGCGGCTCACACCTGACTGCCGTGTTCCG
The DNA here is from genome assembly GCA_038501195.1 of Nemania diffusa. Lineage (NCBI taxonomy): Eukaryota > Fungi > Ascomycota > Sordariomycetes > Xylariales > Xylariaceae > Nemania > Nemania diffusa. Next base: position 1,695,056 of record JBBPUQ010000008.1, read on the forward strand.
CCAGGAACTGGTCCACGCGAACTCCACGCGCGCCGGGTTCGTCGACGTCGCGGGCTGCACCGTCGCGGACATGCTGCCGAGCACCTTCACGCCCACGTGCGCGCGGTGCTCGACGCCGAGCCCGGGCCTCGTGTCGGTGCGCGGCGAGGCCATCACGAACGTGTGCCGCGAGTGCCACGCGCGCTTCACCTTCAAGATCCCCCAGGTCAAGTTCCTCGCCATCACCCCCGGGTCCGCCCTGCCCCCCACAGCCGGGCCGCGGCGGCGCCAGGAGAAGCTAGGCCTGCACGCGGGCGAGCCGCTGCCCGCGCGCGGCGCCTGCGCCCACTACCGGCGCTCGTACCGCTGGTTCCGCTTCTCGTGCTGCGCCAAGGTGCACCCGTGCGACCGCTGCCACGACGAGGAGGAGGACCACCCCCAGGAGTGGGCGAACCGCATGATCTGCGGCTGGTGCAGCCGCGAGCAGAACTACGCCGTCGAGGCGTGCACGTTCTGCGGGCGCTCCGTCATCGGGAAGCGCGGGAAGGGGTTCTGGGAGGGCGGCAAGGGGACCCGCGACAAGACGAGGATGAGTCGCAAGGACAAGAGGAAGTTTCGCCGCGTCGGCGGCGGCGAGGCGAGGAAGGACTAAACCTGCGGCTGGCGCGCTTCTTCGCAGGAACCTGGTTGGGCTATGCACGGCATCACTAAGTTGTCACCTAGCGATATCGGATGAGGCGGGAGGGTGTAAGGGATCTTCTATCTAGTACCTCCGATTGTGCTAGAGGCACACATATGATCATAAATCGTTAGGCTCAATGAAGCTGATGATGTTTAGTGATGAAATCAGATGCTGCTATACGTGTTTTAGAACCATGGAAGCATATAAGATAGATTCCAAAGATGAGATGCTGTGTAGATAAGTTGAGCGCCTGTCAATAGGTCACTAGCATAGTCCGGCGCTTAATGCGAAGTCACCATTTGCGCAGCGCACCGCGTCACAATTATCACATACTAGATCAGGAGCTGCTACACCAGCAATCACATTGGTTTATTTACGCCAATCTATCAGAAAAAACGATACTCTCTTGCGCTGTTATAGTGAGAAATAGGACGCGCTAGAGATGCGGCTACACGAACTGGGTGACTATCACGGTGATGAACATAGTACACGACGATCGATCGATAAAACAACAGCAATAATTGGATCTGCATTTTCTATTTAATCTCTTTATATTCTCATGACTTACTTCCTTCCTATAGTCAAGCAGTTGATATGTTCTGATTGGGTACCATAGAGTATCAATCCAAGTGTTCAGCGCACACCATCCGTGAAACGCTGAATTCATGCCTCATGACTTCGTGTGCCCGACACCGGCGGTTATCACAATTATTACAGCTAGAGATGATCTTTCTCCTCTCTCGGCTCTCACACCTGTTGAGGCGTCAAATAAGCAGCTTATGAGAATAGTGACGTCTGAAGGGAATCCATTGAGCTGTAGGGCAGCAATAAGAACTTAATGAGTAGGTATCTTACAAGGAGGCATGAAGTACTTAAGCGGTTGGTAGGTTTCTGCGTATATCATTGGCTCACTTTCGAAATATCACCTTCATATGTAGTAGTATCAACAAATTGCAACTCAAGAAACACTCGCATAGAACATCATGTATATTATTATCATCATCTCTTACTATCCTTAGAGATACACGCTTACCTAATGCTGTACTCGGTCGTAAAACTCAACACGTGCTCTCTTAACTAGGTACATTTTATAACCCTACTTCCCATTACATTTGTTTATCGAAGTCACATAGTTGGTATGGTTGTTCTTCGTGCATCTACCTAGTATACGATACACGAAGTTCACCGAGGGATTCGGGTCCCTCGGGCTCCTAACGTGACAGAACTGGGGCTTGAAGGATTGGAGCTACAAGTTTCTATTCTCGAACTTAGCTATCAACGAAGTGAAATGTCAAATGAATGCTATATAGAGTAAATAAAAAATAATGCATTATCAATTATCAGCGTTGGGAAGGCTCATCGGTAGACTCCGCTAACTCAGCGCCAAGGGTACTATAGTGCTAGTATAGGCAGGTACCGAAAGGCCGGTGTCACGATTGAACTTCCTTTTCCGGCAGATGAAAAGTACACCGGCCACTGACAGAGCTACCTACTTCACATGTCACGCCGGGTCACCTGGTGTAAAGATTCTACCCGCCGGGCCATACTTGGCAAAAAGCTCGAGTGGTCTTCTCGATCCTAATCTCACCAGAATCTCCGTACTTGAACTAGCTGTAACTATAGTTCCAACAGAATTAGCACGGGACTACTGCCGTCAGGCGGAGATGTGGTGTTCTGCCCAAGTGTTCCACGCCCACTATGAGTAGGGATTCGACCTAAGGATCGTCGGTGTTTCCGACAATGCAAGGTCTTATCATCGTACCACCACGCGAGCAGCGATATGTAATAGGCGATTTTGGATTCGGTGTGCCTTATTGATCTGAGAGGACCACTTGGATGGGGGCGACGGAGGTTAGAATTTACAATAAATCATTAAAAAAGACAGTTAGTGTCTGTCCTTAATGATAGCCTTCTATTTAGTAGGCTTGTTACATTCCAAGTTGCCACTATGAGGTTGAAATCCTTTCTCCGTCCCCCACGCTAATGTAGTAAACATAGGCAGTCCCCGAAGATACTTACATAATCTCTTGAGGAACTCGCCGACCAAGAACGTGTTGACGCTCATGACACCTAGGTACTGCATGTTTCTTTGAGTGGCCGTCCTACCGGGAATCGAAATACTTGGTCCCAGTTCCAATTTGTCGGTATGCAGTTACATTGCCACGTGGGATATGAGCACAACACGTGTGTGGGTTGCTGTTGTAGGGTATCGTTCTCGTTTCGTTACACCCCTCTAGTATGGCAGGTGTCTCATTTCAAATTTGTCCCTGCAATGAAAAATAGGCCGGAGATGAAGAACCTCTCTCATGGTAAGTAGTCTAAAATTCACTCCGCTGCTCATTTCTTGCCATGTATAAGCTCGATATGGGATCCGCTATACTGTCGTCGCCGTCGCTGTCGGCTATTTACTACTACGTACGCGTTTAGGATGGCCCGTTATTCAATATGTGTTCATGAAGAGTAAGTATCGAAGAGAACTAGTCAGGTGTCAGGCACGGGGGTATCCAGCAGCAGGGGTAAATTACACTAGAAGCTGTGGAACACTTCCATGCATTGATCTTCATCATTTAAGCAGAGAGAGGGAGTTAGTGTAGACCCCGTGTACCTATCCCGCATCGCATCCTAATGCGTCAACCCCCCCTGCCCTGTGGTGTCACCCTGCAACTCCAAAAACAGCATCGTGAGGTGAACCGTCTCGGCGTAATGTCACGGCTCCACGGTCTCGGTGCCCAAGCTAAGGTGAATTAGGTACTCCATTCGCCACGTTGTTATGGTATTGTACCATACGTACCATACGTACCTGTGGTAGAAGCCCTGCTGTAGGTACGGAGATGTAGTCATCGTGGCAAGCAATTATTTGGTACTGGTATAGCATTAGAATTTTATCATTTAATTAATCATACTCTACTGTACATTGAGATCTCTACACCGAAGATGAATATAAAGGACTTCGTTATCTATGTACGTATGTATTGTCAGCGGGAAGATGGTTATTAGTAAATATGGCTTATGTAAAAGCGGAAGTATATCTGATAGCTGAACCAGGGACGATACCCATGTCAACGCAGAAGATCAAAAAGAATAAACAAATAAACCGCTCTTCAATAAATAATAATAATTTATTTTTCTATATTATAACCTGTATATGGACACTTCATTACTGTGAAGTACTGCAATATCCGGAGCACTAAGCGGTGGCTTGTCCTAGCGTCTAAACTTATACGTAGGTAGTGGTTGGTGTATTGAGCCGCCGGCTTGCGAGATGCAGCACACCTTTGGTGAAATAAGCACCCGTTTAGGAATAGCAGCGCTCGTAGTAATCGGAAGCACAGCGGTTGGGCGCTAGGAAGGGAAAAATGCCGCGAGTCACGATGCCTACCGGAAGCTCGACCCGGCACGCTAGCACCTGAACTCCACAGACTGGCTGCCCCTGGCAGTTTCATGCGCGCACTACGCATACGTACTTATAGGCTCAGCATGTGTAAGTACACTGAGTAGCTAAGGTACGCGCGCACGCTACAGGAGTCCACGAGCTGCATGACGACGTTTGACAGACTTGGCATGTTTCCCACGCGACGGAAAAATAGGTAGCGCTCTGGTTTGGATGATGAGATTCCTCCCGGCTGTGTACAGTATAGTATAAGCGCACTATAAAAGGATGGCAGGAGTTTCGTGCCGCCTACACCGTAAGAACCTAGTCACATCCTCAAATACTCGCTAAGGCAGATCTCTCGGGGGGTAATAAATAGCAGATAATAGCTCGTGACTTGCCCAGCTTGTATGTAGTATTATAGCCTGACTCCCTCTGCTACATACCCAACACCGAAATTAAAGTCTAGGATAGAAAAGAATAAGGCCGAATATTATAAGTAAAATATTCGTGACATTGATCTTAAGTGTCGGGTATAGTAGGTACACCATTGCGAATGGTACCCAGCCTATTTCTGGGAGAGCAATATCAAATCGTAGCACTATCTGGGGTGTTATCATATTATCGGCAAGGATCGTAAGTCGTCAGTTCCGACCCAGGAAGATCTAAGCGACGCCTCTTCACCGGTCACCTCGGCGGAATGCTTCCTACCACACGTGTGAGGGATGTCATGAGGCGCTTCACCAATCCGTATACGCAATCCTGGCCAACAATTGTCCATGGTCGTTATCTATAGTTTATAGTATATACCTATCGTGCATACGTTCCTACAACCTGCAATACAGAAGCCCTCACGCCATAATGTGACGGTATCTCGGTCAAAACCGACGATGTCACCATACCACCCGCAAAGGGAGCCTGCATTGCAGATCTGGGGAACTAAGCCTGATAAGATTGGCAATGCGCCTAATCCACCTAGCCTGTACGAAATAGTAGCACAATTCGTCCTCAGCTTGAACAGCTATTGCTTCTTTTCGGAAACTAAGCGCTTCAAGCCCTTCTCACAAGCACTAAACCGCGCTCTTGTCCCAAGACACATCATGTGAGCTAGAGGGCGCTTCTGATTGCCGTTTTCTGCCACGGTAGTCCACCCCAACAGACCTGACAGGCTTGCCATGTGCGCACGTCCTGCTTGTACACTACTAGTGAACTGTTCGTCGACTTTGGGCAAGCTTGGCAATGGAGGCATGCAATTTGTTTAAGAGCAGTTGTAGTATGAGTGACGTGGTAGTATCGCGTTGGCGTCTGATGGTTCTGTTCTTGCTTCAGCTCCAGCTAGGGGGGTTAGATGCACCGAGGTTTCACTATATGAAAGGTAGAAGTAAATAGCATACTAGACGTTACCTAAAGTAGGTGGGAGCTGGATATAGGTATCTACTTAACTTCATGAAAAGTCTATGTACCTAACTATTAACTTGTAACTGGCGGTGTGACAGGCACTGTCAAGTTTATAAGTGGACGGGTGTAACCAAATCTAAGCAGAGAGGAAAGAATATATACATTTGACAGCGATGTGGGAATGCTGTGCAGCACTCCAATGCCTGAAAGTCAATTAGTGCTGCATTATATACCGGCGATAAGTATTTCGAGCATATCTCCATGCACACTTGGTTTGGAGGGCTGGATCTATGCACCTGAGATCGCAACGACGTCATCCTGCCTTGGTTCCTTGTGGAACGCGAACCCCACACGATTATGACGATGACGATCTAATTCACACCCTCGGGTCTCTAATACCGAAGAGCCAAGCATATCTCCATCATTTCAAAATGTCTGGATATATAGGAATAGTCTACATAAATATACAACTACGTCATAATACTCGCTCCACAAGCCTTCATAACCTCGTGCACATCAATTGAGTTTCTAGCTGAGATAGCAGAGGATATAATATCTACACCGGGTCTAGTAGCGAAACCGGCATCGCAATGCCCGCAGAACCACCCACATCCGGGGGAGATGCCGAGGGCGGTGCCGAGACCGCCAAGCGGCCCTCGACAAAGGAAAAGCTACTGCAGGAGATCACCCAGAAGATAGAGGAGTCGAAGGGCCTGCAGGAGGAGTCCCTTAACCTACACCAACGCGCAGAAGAGGTGGCCGAGCACGACCCGCAGCTCGCCGAGGACCTGCGGTTCAAGGCGCGCGAGATCGACAAGAAGGCCACGAAGCTGCTCAAGACGGCGCGGCGCCTCGAGTCCGGGTGGATGCAGGGGGGCGCCGCGGGCGCCGGCATAGGCGCCGGCATCGCGACCGGCCTGGGCATGACCGTGGGCTCGCTCGTGAGCGGCCTCGTTGCCGTGCCGACGACGGGGCTGGGCATCCTCATCGGCGCTGGCACGGGGCTCGTCCACGGGCCCTGGGTTAAGTTTACCCAGGTCTTCACGAAGGACGAGGTTTCCGAGATCGATAGGGAGGCCGAGGAGGAAGCTAGGCGCATTGAGGAGGGTTGATGGGGGGTGTCGTTGGAGAGGCGAATCACCTATCTCTATTTTGTTGGGAATGACGCGGGCTTGAGTTTCGTTGGTAGAAGGTAATGGGGATATTTTACGTACAAAAATGTATAGTTTTGTCCTTTTTGTTTGATTTACTACATATGAAGCCCCGTATTTGGGTTTAGACGTTCAGAAGGCCGAGGCAGCCTTCGATGCAAGGGTCGTGTTCGCAAATAGCTGGGTTGCTCTTAACCCAAGGCCAAGTATAAATTGAAACAAATACTGGAATCGTTAGTCTATCATGACAATTCTAGGTGAAGTTGAAGCCGTCCAGATGTCATAGACACGGTATACACCTATAGTCGCAATCGTCGTGCCGCGACGACTTTCCCATAACTTAAACTTAATACGATAACACGTGAGAATTTCAAGGTAGTGCTAGCAATCAGTCTAGATCAGTTACTTAACTGCCCATAGGAAACAACGTTAGTTTCCTACTACATATCATCTGGTAGTTAGATTACGTGTCGCGGATTGCCACACAAGGTTGTAGACCTGCATACGATTAAGCGAAAACCTTCTAAATTTGGATAGTATGTAGGTAGAGCCTTTTCTGCAGGTTCGACCGCTCGGGGTTTATGGACATTCACTACCGTCTCGGTGCTCTCAGAGATACTTTCGGGCCGCTTCATTGTCAAACCTCCCGGATTTCGCTGTTGTGTCCTTATTACCTAGTAGCCGGTCGTCCGGAGCCTTCTCCGGGACAGGAAAACGGCAGGTATGCGGGGACTTGGCGACTGCACACAGATGCCAAGTCATTCTCGATGGGCGCGGTTATTGGCTACCTGCTGTACCGGTTGTTTGGTATATACTGTTCTACGGCAACTCGGCATATTCTACCTAGCTAGCAAGCTTCCTAACTACGTACACAGAGTCTAGCACCTGACATACCCTTAGTTCTATAAAATGACTTAAAAGGGTCCTTATATTCGAACGAGTACCTGGCTTGTCGCGTTCCTAGTAATATAGGTAGGTTTGGTCCTCACATGACTGATTCCGGGAACCTCAAGCCTTATGCAGAACACCGTCCGAATATTGCAAGTTTGATATTTGACTGTGAAAGCTTATGATTTATCTGAAACCGACTGATGTAAAGGTTGTTTTCAACTAAACTTTGGTATGTACTCGTGCAGGCCAACGGCCTGCACGCTAAATATAAGTATTCATGTAGTAATATGGGTAGAGGATTTTATACAACATATTTAGTCTATAATTTTGGGGACACGTTTTTTATTTGTTTATTATTTAAATCTCAATTATTTATCTATTTATTCGTTAGATGATTTTATTTCATTTTATCTGTCGTAATCGCCGGTAGTCTTATGACGAGCTGAGTCTATTGCAAGGAAACAGTACCGATGCAGCATTTCATTTTCCATGTCTCTAGTGTGTAAGTGGCTTATGTGGCTGGCACATGCTGCCTACTATCGGCTAGAATCAGCTCGCATCTACCGGCTGTTTATGACCAAATTTCTTCACGTGTTCAATCAATCGTTTGCCTTCAGCTCTAGAACGCCGCGATAAGCTGCGCAGATGATAGAGTAGTAAACAAGGGGATTATGCCGTCAGACATATTACAACGCCTGTCTGACCGGTTTTCATCCCCGGGGTGAGGAGGCGCACTTTGTGGGGTCAATCACCTGCTAAGAACCACACTACTACGCCGTTCCGAAACCTGGTAACGTAGGATTACGAAAGGTACAATACATAGCCGTTGTATGTGTGGCGTGCAGGAGATAGGGAGACGCTGTCAGCAACTTGCAGGACGCCCAGAGTAAATCTATGTACCAGCAAGCCTTATGCGTACGCGAGTCTCTTTCTCGCCGGCCTCCGTCACTACCCAAGACCAGTTGACCAGCGACACTGAAAGAACCTTTCAAACTCCACTGCGTGTTACAGGGGTCGAATGGCAATCGTAACGAGCCTCGGCGGTTTGGTACCCACGTATATCTCACCTTTTACATCTGTTCTGGAGCGGGCGCCGAAGTTGCGCCATTCTCCACGTTCTCCTGCCCAGATGATGGGATAGCCTAAGGAAATTTTCTGGCGCTACCAGGTAGGTTGGTTTGTCCTCTAGGTACATGCGCACCTTGTAGTTGAATAGTAGGCGCGTGCTGCGTGCGGCAAAAAAAGAGGCGAACAAGGAGCTCGGGCCAGGACTCCACGTTCTCGGCGGCAGTCCAACCGAAAAAGGGAAACAAACGGACCGTTTAGAAGACAGACAGGTACAGATACTGTCACAGGTGGACACCTCTAATCTACAGTAGGTACATACATCGTAGTAGATGGCTGGTGATGAGTCGTGCTGGCGGCACCAGCGCCGTGATACTCGTGTTTCTGTGACAAACGGATATCTAGATCTAGATAGACCATCTGCCAATTAGTGTTCGGTATATTGGAGCCGCATTACGTCCGCCGTAATTCGAGCATGGGACACGTAGTCCTTTGTACGAAAGACGGGTTGACTGAGAGGCAGCTTTGTCATTGTCCTCGTATTTTACTTGCCTCATGACGCATCGAATCGATCTATGAAACGGTGCACTAGATGAACCAGCCTATGATGGCCTGGGCATTTGCACAGACACATCAGGGGGAATGATCGATTTATCGACGAAGCTACCAAGCTTCACTAATACCTAGAGGCGACCCCCCCAACCCCCAATCCCAGTTGTATAATACCATTGTGATAAATATCCACTTGACCTCCTCACCTCCTCACCGGTACGGAGGGCTCCTAGGGTTATTTCAGGCGGAGCCGCATCGTATGCGTATTTCCCCTCACGAGTCGCGATCCACTGCGGTGGATTATATTGTAAGAGTTTCTGTAGAGTACGAGAGCATCTGTAGTTTCTGTGAATACATGAAATACCTAGATAGAACACGCTCTCCTTGAGTATCTCCTATGTAGTGATTTAATTGGAGGCAAGATATTGGGCTAGCTGTCTTGCCGGTTTGTCCCGAAAGCCGAAATATGCCCTTGTTGTACAGAGTAAGTACCGCGTATTCTGACTGTATACAGAGTACCTAAATACTGCAGGGTCTTGCCTAGACGCGAGAGAGGTGGCTTGAGTTTTGGGGGCTATTCTTTCTAGCCACAATTGGTGTGACAGCCACACCCAGAAACAGGATCCCTTCTCGAAGGCCGCTAGAAACATGTGGGCTACAGGGATCAAAACGCAAAACATTCGTATCCCTGTAGCCTGTATTTTATCTCCCTGTACTACCTAACTAGGAAGATGACAAGAAGTTTGACATGGGTATAGCTACAGTATTATAGGTACCTATTCCTTGACATTCACATGCGGGGCAGCAACAACCAACCTCGCAAAACATTTCAGACAGAATCGAAAAGCGCCAATTGAACCGGCATGTACAAAGAGTAAAATAAGTGTCTAAAATCAGGTCAGGGTATATATGTCAAAGACCCTTGAATCTAGTATTTAAGGGGAGTGTCGCCGTCCGCGCGCTGTCTAAGTAGGACCGACTCTGGCCGACACTATCTAGACTAGTAAGTTAACACGCGCTTTTGCACGACCTAACCTCCGCATACGCATACGCATACAAAGGACTAAGCATAAATTGAAATTTCAAGACTAGAAGAATATATTCATTTAAATTATTATTTTCCTCGAGCCTCCGCTTTAACATATCGCAAGTACCGACTTAACGAGTCATCTTCGATCCAATTGGGAATGCGTACGTACATTACCGCCTTACGCATATGATTAACTATGCGTCATTCTCATCTCTAGTAAACGTTGTCAATATTATTAAGGCGCAGGCACAACAAGATCTGGGCACCTTTCTCAGGTAGGTAATTATGTAGCTCCTATCGTGTTATTGGTGTAGATCTGCTTTGGGCTACAGAGTAGAATCGGTAACTATCTTCGCGCTGTGAAATCTACCTTAGGTATATAAATAAATCATATACTCTAAGTTTCAATTACTAGGACAATTAGGGGGCAACTTTGAATTATGGTCGTTTTCCTACTTTGCTATTATTCATTTGGAGGATATCAAATAATGAGACCAAGCGTAAAAAATATTCTGCGCCAGCTGATCACCAAGTGGCTGTACTGAGGAGGCAACAAAACCGGGCCGCAGTAGATAGCTATCCCACCAGTTCCCCCTCGGCCGCCGGCCGCCCAATGCATCACCAGGGCGCCCCGCCATAGGCTGCAAAGCGTGATCACGATGTCTATGCACGTCTATCGTATACTGGTAACGAGTCAGCACGGCCCTATGGCGTACGCAGCAGATACAGGGACAAGAAAAGAAGGGGCACCTGCACTGCTATCTCAGCAGGAGTATTACATGCCTTCTGCCTCCATGCACTTCTATTTCCCGCCTTCGCCTTCGCCTTCCTCCTCTTCTCTCTCTCTCTCTCTCTCGTCACCTATCTATCTATCTACCTACTGCACCTTGGGATGACACCCGGCCTGGCTAGCCCCGGCAGTAGTCCGCGTTCGGGTAGGCCTACCACATGCTCCCCGATGAGAGACTTAGTAAAAATCAGGGTCGCAGGCGGCGGAAAGGCGGTGAACGAAGATGGAGGGTAATCGTCACCAACAACACCCGTGTCTCACACGCAGGTCGCGTTCGGACGGGCTGCCGTCTGATCTCTCTAGTGAGGGGCAAAGTGAGGAGATGACGGGCTCGTTAGTCTGGTAGCGCTTGTAGAGGAGGGTAGACAACTCATCATGCGTTTTCAGGCCTTTCCTCTTTGCCTTTGTTTTATCACTCACTTGACCAAAAGTCAATACCTACTTACTACCTATTGTAGGCAGATAGTCACATAGTTGCGCAGTGACGTACATACACGAGACGTTGGTTGGTGGCTTTCGGGCAGCGCAGCGGCAGCTGGCTGGTTTTTCACCTGGTGTGCACGGTAGATACGTCTTAGGCTGTCTGGATACAGAATAGTCTATCCTATCTTCAGCAGACTAACGCTCAGCGTCCGATAAGCCACCCGGCAAGCCCACCAGCCCTATACTGCGTAGCGTTACTTGGGCGTCTACAGATTTAGGTTGGGTAGGTAGCAAAAGATGTTGTCGATAAGGCTGGCACTTGCTGTTTTTACCTTTTCTGCCTTATTAAGGCACTGAAGGCTGAATGATATCTATGTTTTTGGTACGGGCAAGGTCGCTTTTGTCAGAAGACCTGATGAACGCGGCGGCATGTGAGCGCAAGTAACAATTGCCAGCTCAGCAGAACCAAACCTTCATAACAAGTACAGTACATATGCTTGTAGATACTACTACTTACTTAGGCGTAATGCATAGTGGGTTCGAGTTTTTTTTTGTGCGTGCAGCCATTATTCCGTTTTTCTTGTGCGAAGGCATTATTTCTTGCTTGTCTGTGAGCCCGCTTATTATTAGATCGATGGTATGCATGCTTGGTAGGCATTAGGTTTAAGCATCAGACCTGTCAACCCTTCAGGTGCTTATTGACGTACATGGAGATCCTAGTCTAGCAGGCAAGACTGAAACACGCTCTTACTAACTGGCAGACAATTTACCATCTTGTCCCTCCAGGGCTAGTTGTTTAGCTCTAAGTATGTAGTTGAAAATGAATGAACATGCTTAAACAATTGCCGCTGCTTGAAGTTGCAGTGCAACGAAATCTTGTAAGGTGCCCACGTAAGTAGGTACACTTAGGCACCATCTCGTAGCACTAGCAGTCTACTAGTCGTTATACTTTATGTCAAGTTATAGAGGTAGAATTTAACGTTATAAACACATCACGGATTTGAAAAAAATGGCGCTGGTTCGGGGTTAGGCATCCGTAAATTTTAGTATTTTTTATTTGTAGCTCCTGTATAATGTCTTGTGGTATTTTGTGGTCATGGCGCATCGCTTTTCTGTTTTAGCTAATCCACTCGGAGGCTGACGAATTGATCGTCCATGTTTTTTGGTCAATAGACCAAGTTGCCTGGCGGTAGGTTGCCCTCTCTGTTTCTTACTAGAATACATTATAAACTCTTTTTGCCTCCCGCTTCAACCTTCACGCTACTCGCCGGTAGTGAAGGGAAACAAATCATTACCCCTGGGTATAGGGTTGAAACCAAAAATGCAGGCCGTGGTATCATTAAGGCCACAACGCCGATCAGTGCAAAGGGGGTTGTAGAATCAGATGTAGATTCATTTAGTCGTCACTGCGTCCCCATGAACGACTAAATGCTGCTATAAACAAGCCCACAGCGATGCTCATTAGTGTTGTCGACCGTCCTGCCTGGTGATAGGCACGACGAATCGCTCGTGCCGGTACAATGAATCGTCATGAAAGCAACGATATAGAAACGCCGAGTAGATGTATGCATTGGTATAATAAAACGCAAAAACCTCTCGCCATGCAAATGAGGGAAATGAAAAGAAGTGTACAGGGCAGGCAGGCTGCCATTAGGTCGAAAGTGTTGCATGGTTTCTGGCCTAGAAAATGTTGGGAATTTACCATCCCTGGGCGTGGTAGCCATTTTCTTCTCGGAGAAATTGGTTCCAGCTATTGGCGTTAATCTCATCCTTGGACCTATTTATGTACGACTTCTGTGGATATTGTTTTAGGTTCGCGACGTCATGTGAAGTGTGTCGCCGCTTCAACACCGCATTAGCAGTCGATGACTTCTGTTGCCGCTCCCAGAGAAGTTGTCGTCTAAGCGACTCCGTCAACTCTGTAGCTAGCATGTTGCGCCTGGTAGTTCGGGGGGATAGCGCGGTTTGCTGGTGGTAATGCGTTGTGGGTTTTGTCATGATGGGCTGAGCGCCGGATCTAGGGATCTCAGTGATCGGCTTCAGAGGGGTACGGCGCAGACCTCTCCTCATCTCCAATCCATTATCATCAGAGTCATTCGGAGATGCGCCGGCGTTAGGTACATTTTGTAGCTGTAGGGCACGCTGCGCAATGGCTGGTGTCGAATGTGAGGCGAAGTTGCTGAGGCCTTTAGTTCGATCGTCTTGTCCGGCGAACATGAGGCTGATAAGGGATCTCTGCGATGTTAAGTTTGGTCTGGAAGGCACTCGCTTGAACGTCACCGTATCATCCATGCTGGATTTGCCGCTTTCCTCAATGGAATCTTCCCACTCGGAATCTTCGTCATCGTCATCAATAGCGCTCTCGTCCACATCGCTACCGGATTGGTCGCTAGGGGTTGATATTGTCCGCGTCGTGATTTCATTACTAAAAGAGGTTTGCTTCTTGTGGACGCCTAAAAGTGAGCTTGGTTTTCCCGAATGCAATGCACTCTTCAGTAGCGGGCTTTGGTCTTCAGTAGATCCAGACGAGCCACCGATTTGAAACATCTTGTTTTTCCTAGCCGGGAGAATCTCTGGGCGAATCTCGAGACTGGGTGAAGATTCATCGCCAGAAGAGCCGCCGAGCGCAAATTTCGCGGGCTGCCTCCCGCACTGCACTAGTTGAGGTGCAGGTGATGAGTGCGGTTCAGGGATAACATGAAGTAATAGGGACTTAGGTTCGTGAGAAGCTCTCGGTGACGGAAATTGCGATGGTGAAAACCCTCTAACTACGTTCGTAGCTTGAGGCTCGCTAGATTCTGAATTGGTTGTTGAAGTCTGTGAGGTAAAGATAGGGGATGCACCTCCAGCTGACTCAGTTGCAAGGGTCGTAGGTGTCTCTTCCACTTCGGATGAAGACTGCGTGCGGTCGCTGTCCGTCTCGACGGAAGAAGAAATAATTTGGGGTAAAGGTGAAAGATTTGGCTCTTTCTCCTTGATTATTGTGACGACCATCTTTTCCAAGTCACCTGAGGTAATATGCCGTTCCCGCCCTCTGCTTCGGCTGCTGGCGCAGGAATCTTGTCGCTGTATGTGAGGTCGTAGGATTTCCACGGGGTTGGTTTCGGTTATTAACTCGATAGCCTCGTCGTCGGCAACGGAATCAACACTACCAGATAATTGCGGCACATCAGGTATGCATTGTTTGTCAGGAATATCTTGTGGTATTGTGGTGGTAGTAGGTGCCGCCTTCTGCGCCTTTGTCTGGACCGTCTCACAACAGAGAGCCTCCCTTGTCCATAACCGCCAGCTGAGATTTTCTAGTCTTCGTCCCTGTTCCACGGATTCAGCGCATCTTGAGAAAACTGCGCATTGGGTTAGTTGCTGCAAAGCCACGTTGGCGCATGATATATGCTGAATTTGGACGTACCAGTCCACATGCTAAAGAGGTTATGAGGGTTGTTGGTGTCGACTTTGTGGATGACGTTCGGGTCCACCGTGAGAACCAATCCTTCCGCTTTACCTGGCATTCTGGCCAAATTCCGTGCTCATGGAGAGGCGCAGAAAGGTTGGCGAGCGGCAATGCAGTGCGTTGATCTCGGCAGGTATGATGGCGCAAGTTGGCGGATACAAACAAAGTCTCTCAAAAAGTATCGATCTGGATACTCGTCGCCGTGAGTTGGTGAAGCGGGGCGGGTCAATTCTAGTAAACCGTCTTGCGTGCGGTTGTGGAGTTTGTCGTCGAGGAAACTGGTGACGATACTGGTACAGAAGCTCTGGTGGTGATGGCACCGTACGTATATTCGACGTCAAGACTGAGATATGGGGTGGTGAATAGGGCTGATGAGGATCAATGCTGCAACAGCCACCGGTATTAGCACCTAAAAGTTATGTTGAACGTACGAGGTTCGGAATATGTATGGTAGGTGGTGTGTAGGGAGTTATGGAACGAAGCGAGGATGTGGGTAGTTGTACATATTAATGTATTTGATAAGAGAGGCTTCAAGGCCTTACACAGTAGGGAGCAGGGTGGAAAGTCGGGCCCTGTAAGTAGTGGGGAAGTCAAAGGCGCGGTCTGGCAGGCCCTCCTCTCCAATCTCTCGGTACGTACCTACCTTGGTACTTGGATACATGGGTACATGTCTACAAGGATACATCTTGATCATGTACTGCCTGGAAGTACCTGAATAGAAAATCTGGGCCTTTGACGGGCCTATTTCCCAGGGGTGGGCACACAAGCTTGCGGGTGGGGATCTGTGGCGGTACTAGGATTCACAGGGCAGGAAAATCCCTGAAACGCCCCTAGCTCCTCGCAAAGTTATAGGTTACAACACGCTACGCTCCAGTATACGTACCAAGCCCTCCCTTATGAGGAGGACATTTCCTTCTGCCCCACACAAAGGTACCTAGAACCACACATACAGCGTACAGGACGCTACCGCTAGCACAAACGAGTACACATTACAGTACTATATCCGGCGGTCTGCTCTCTTTTCCTACACATCCTAGCGTATAAAAGTAGTGCCCCAATTAGTCTAGACTTTTTGTTAGCGCAAATTGCCAGGCTCAATGGAGTACTACTCTCCTAATGAGGTATTTAAGAAATTCTTAACTATGCCCCGCCGCTCGGCCAAAATATCCAGTGTTCCGGGTTTTTCCTCTGCCTCCACATCCAAACAGAGACAGAGACCCACGATATATTCTGTAGTCACCAGTAGCTGGTTGTTTGCAGTAATTTTGAATTTTGGAATTTGGTTCACAGACACCCTTGTGACCAGGCAGGCAAACGGAAGAATACATTCCAAGGAAGCTCTGAGCACCATTGTACGTAGTTCACAAGCACGGTTCATCATTACATTAAAGGCGAGTATGTCGCTGAACAGGATGGGGTTTACACATTTGTGACGTGGTGTCGAGTGGCTGTTGACGAGGTTGGTGACCAGGACAACTACCTAGTTGTTGTGTATGACACAGTTGGTTGCATGGATTACTTGCAGTGAAGTTATGACTGCGGATCGTGACAACTGAGACAGCAGTTACCGAAAAGCTCCTAATAAGTGAGGTTGGGGTTAAAAGAATGTCGATCTCTCCGACGTAGTAGTATAATAATGTGACGGCACCCACTATTTGAACTTGACTACCTCACTTCAGCACTCAGGGTCATTCGTTAGGGGGCATTTGAAGCGTAAGTTGTTGGCTTTAACACGATTAATACACATGACAGGCAGCACATGGAACGAACAATCCTCGCATAGCCTAGTTATTGGAGCTGTGCTGAGTTCAATGAACAACATGCGTAGATTTGATGAGATGACCACAGGCGCACAACCGACCGGAATGCACCAAAGCCAAAGCCCAAGACCAGAGCCCCAAGCCCCAGGTTCAAACAGGACGGATCCCGAATGCGAGTCACACTAACAACAAAACAGCGTGGGCTGGTGATTGTTGATCCTGGGGTTTCTCCGCTTCCGGCTAATCATTCACTTCCACCATCAATTCTAGAAGGCAGGTAGGTACAGAGTATTAGGTGAGCTTCGTCTCGACGGATTCACCGAGACTGGCCACTGTAAAACGAGGCCATATTAGATGGCCTCGCAACAGTAGACCCCGTGATGATCTCTTATTTCCGCTGTCGTTGTCCCATCCGAGCAGGATCAGTCATTTGGGCCCTTGTGCATGGCAATCTCTGGTAACCGGCGGTCCGGGTCATCCCCAGCCAGCACTGGACGCGTTTGACGCTATCCAGAACGTGCCACGATCATCTAGACGTCTCTCTATGTCTCTGATCAATGCGCCGAGGCAGATGAATTGACTAGGCACGACTCACGTTGTGTCCCGGGCCGACCTATGATTCCACCGCAACAGACCAGGGCAAGCAAGGTCAGGCTGTCGATGATCTCTCTATGCGTTGGCATTCTGCGTGTTCCCGTGAGCAGTAAATGACGCGGGTAAAGTGGTCTGTAATAAAGGGCCGGCTAGGTAGTTGGTTACTTAGCACAGCACTCTAGGTTACTATTGTTACCTACAGACCTACATGTACCTAGGTACAGTGCTGTATGTTACGTGCCCACGCTGCTACCCCATCACCTGCTGCCACTGTAGGTCTATGCCTACAATAGGTATGCTTTAGGGGTTTTAGACTAAGCAATACTGCAGATTAGGTGGCCCTACTACCTATATCCGTTTTGTTTCTTTTCGCCTCCCATTATTCCTGGCATCTAGGCATTTCCCCTTTGTGTCGGATTTGATCAGGTGAGGGCTCAGCCTCGGCGCTATCAGCTAGCAATTGCTCGTCTTTCGAGTCCCCTCTTCCCCACACTATAGCCGAGCCACGGTTTTCCGACCCCAAAATGGTGTTCTTTTCGCCACCCCCCAAACTCAATTCCAATCTGCAAGCGCCACTGTTCATCAGTCACATGCCGCTGTCCACGACTCGGGCACCAATGCCATTCCAGAGCGCCATTGATCCCCCTCCGATCACGAGATACCCGTGAACAGTAATTCGCGCCAGCCAACCTCCCGGACACAGCACTGTATAGGGCTATCCAATTGTCAATTCGCCAGGGCTTTACTTACGCATACGTACAATATCACGCATTTGCGACGACTCCATCTTGGTGATCTATTCCACCAGTAATTCAATTGGCAATTGATTGTCCATTGGCTGCTTGCTACACAACGCTGGCTCCTGTGACTCCTCCCATCTATGCGAACTAATTGCCATTGGGAATGCCAGCCATGCATGAGTAGGATTAACAGGTAGGAGGTAGGTATATTCAAAATACCCGACCAAATCCTGCTGTGACAGATGTACGGTAGGCCATGTGCTAGCACCCTCGGAGATGTAATATTTAGATAGTCGAGGTTTGAAAAGGTACCATACGTAGGTCGAAGGTAGGACTATGGAGAATGGCCCGAAAGCGAGGACGAAGTGGCGTGTTCAACAATTATGCTTCCCTTCTTTTGTACATATGTAACACACTTGTGCACTACTAAGTACATACGTCCGGGCCTGGTTCAACGAGGGGATAGGTATATCGCTGTTGCACTATTGATGGCGCAAGGGTTTTTTTTTCTCTAGCTCTTCTAGAAACGCAAAAACACACTTCATAGCTGCCGCAAGAATCAAGGTCTGTGATAAGACTACCTCAATACGGCAGGAGTACTATATGACTATCAGCCGGGTATACATAGTATACGTAGTAGGTAGTAGGTACGTCTATGGTGAGGTTCTCATTTTGACTCAACTCAGTATTCATCCGATCCATGATCTACTGTGAGGCGTATACGAGGACTGTGGACGGCATATTTTTCTGTGAAACGGTAATATACAGTAGGTAGAGCATCCGACGCGGCCGTAGATTCTAGGTATTTGTCACACAACAGATAGATATATAACCTTTGAAATTAATGCAAAGTGGGATACGACCTCGCGGTTGAGAACAGGGTCGTGCCATCGCGCCGGGTGTTGCAGCGCAACATTGTGCTTCCCATCGGAAGATATTCATCGTTTCTCCATCTGATCAGTATGGACCCCCTCCACTGCACGCTTGCTCGCTGGTATTTCTTGACATCATGATCAAACCCGCATCTGTAGCCACCTACTTCGGTATTCGGTATACGGCCCTTGGCAATGGTTGCGACTAGGTATCTACGAGGCAAGCAGCGATTCAGAAACGCGAACCGCACACACGTGCGACCGGGGTTTTCTGCAGGACGATTCCTCTCGGTGAGGTTCGTTTCAATTCAGTAGGTCGAAGCACATGTCGCTCGACGCGGGATGGAGCTAGGCATGCTGCGTCCCCCCACGACTAGGTACTTGACGTGAGACGGTCCATGTGCCCCCAATCTCGATAGGATTCGAGCTGAGTGAATCGCACTGTCGGCTACGCAGGCAGGGTGCGGGAGCTCCCTTCTCACTTGACCATCGATTGTTCATTTCCTACAATCGTCACATCCTTGGGTGCTCCGAGCCATTGTTGTCCAATATGCCCATGGAAATAGTAGGAATTAGGCGATTACCGGTATCATGCGACTAGCTGCACAGTTTCCGACGAATAAATCAAGCATTCCAAGCTGCAGGCCGAGCATACGGCTAGTCAATTTGATCGTCTCCAGATCACGATAGAGTCCCAAGATGGAGAGGACCCTGTCGTATGTACTAAGCTAGGTCAACCACACACACCCCCATTTCGATTTCGGAAAATGTCCCGTTTCTGGAACATCGCGAGAACAAACCACCATTGAAATGTCGTCTTAGAGGAAGCTAGCGACATTCTTCCTATTTTGGAGGTTGGAAACCTTTTCAACTGCTGTACAATGTAACATGTGGTGGTATCAGGATCCCATGTACCTGGTTTCGTCTGTCATCAATTGTCAGATATAAACTAATCGATAGAGGATAAGTGAGATAAGATCCCTACCCGGTGCATCTCAGCAGCTTCTTTGTGCCACATTTATTATTGTTGCTTATGTACCTTTTGATCAGGTAAACGGGTGATCATTTATGACAACTGACCGGCCACGTTCCCCGGAACCGGCGTATCGGACAGGGGGGAGGCCTGTGGGGTCAAGCCGGGTCACGGGGTGCTTCCCGCTCAGAGTGTGGGGCTCCAGGATTGAGTTTATAAACAGGGTATATCCATCCTTTAGTTGCATGGCAGGTAAGAAAGTATTCCGTTTAAGTGAGATGACAAGACCTTATTTCGTGCCTCCTCACTGCATCCCTACCTACATACTACCTGTCAGCATGGTCGCTTTGGTCACTTTCTATAGGATACAAGGACAAAAGCCGTGAGAAACGAAAGTTTCACTCTAACAGAACTATCAAAACCTCTGATTACGGTGGTACAATTTACATAATCATAGCAAGAGTAGCATTCTTCTATTGTACGAGAAGGTCAGCTTTGTTATCCATTAGGTTCAAGTACCTAGTCGCATCTGTCTATAGATTATAATTAACTTAGCATTAAGTTAATTCTTCAATCCATGCCATCTTCAAGTTAGGATTCCCTTTCCAATTCTAGTAATATTACTTGTCACAGCTGGTGAAAACCAACCGCAAAGCCATCCGTAGAGATGATGCCTGTAATATATTGGTCAAGCACCTATTGCCCCAATTTCACCGTATACTCTTGGGAAGATTCTGTACTTGACAGACGGATACCAATTTATTGGACGCCCTCTCGGTAGTTCGATAATAGGGCTAGCCCTCTATTAATCCAGGCCGATGTTGAGCAACACAAGACTACTGTTTGATGCTTTTTTTGTCTAGCGGAACTCTTCCGACCCTTGCAAACTTCAGATTCAGACAGCAGTAACGTGCATCATACTACCATTATAGATGATGCATAATAATATGGACTTGGATGTTCATATCAGCTGTTGGTAAATTTTTTATAGTTATAGCAACACAGGTACTTCAAGAGTTTGTCACTTTCATTTCTTTTCCTCTAACGTTGCTCACCTTTTTTTTTTCAATATTTTAGATTTATCATCAGTGTGGCTGAAATGCAACAAATGCGTGTCCAATGGCGTTGCATTGTCACAAAATCTAACAACATGCCTCGAGTTTGTCTCGGCCGTCTCCCTATATGTATAATCCGATCTCGAGTTAGGATAGTGTCTCCGAGGATCTAAAAATCGATACCCTATTCTTTTGCGATTCAACGCCTCAGTAAAATTATCGCTACTAGGCTGCTATCGAGTGCTTCATAGCGACAATTCAGGTGAAGCAATAGCCCCCGGTTCCGCCTTGTCTCAGCAGCTGAACCACGCCTAGCTTAGAAAAAGGAAAAGAGAATAAAGGAAAGTCCCAAACCGTTGGTTACATAGAAGTCCGGCTAATACAACATCCGTTATTACGCTATTTTTTTCTTTATTTTGCTCTTCCTTGTCCTTCCTGGACCATCTTCTTCCCCTCCTTTCCCCGCACACTACTTCTCAACGTGTCTTATACAAATGCTATGTTTATACGGCATAGCATTATGCTTTTGTCTTAATTATAAAGCTACTTCTAATTCTGATATTGAGTAGCTTAAAACCTTTAATTTTCAGAGCATTGCGTGTACTGGATTGAATCGCCGGGTTAAAATGGGAACTTTAAACTTCAGCAGATTGGTGATAAGTGTAGAGTTAGTATTGTGTCAATTAATGATAGCTCATTTTTGAAAGATGCAATCTCAGATTGTCAAGAGCTACCACTGCAGACCTGCAGCCAGTCGAATCCCTGGTTGCAGGGACTTAAGTACAACCCACCATCCACATGATGTAATGCGTTCGGTAATCTATACCCTCAATCAAGGTTTACAGAGATCTAGTGTTAGTGCCGACAAATTATTCTGTCCCATACCTATAATTCAAAACAGTAGCCTATTACCAAAGTGCTAGCTATCTAGTTAATATTGTACCTACTTAGCTACTGAAAAAAATAAAGTAGCAGTAGTTAGAAATTGTTACCAGAGGTAACGTTTAGGTCACAATGGAAGAGATCTCGGAGTAGCGGGGAAAATCGGCTAGTCTCGGTAAGCACCAACAACATGGATATACATGTATCATAGTCAAAATACTAAATACAAACCTCTAAGAACAAACAGTGGTTAGTCTTCTAGGGAGATAAATTTGTCCGTCGGGTTTCATCAATCCTTCATGTGTGCTTTCTGTCTTGTTTGTGGTAAAAAAACATCAACAAAAATGTATTAGGCTAGACGGTACATAAGGTTATCACGCTTCACTTATTTGATTTCCACCAATGAGAGATAACCAAATGTTTTACAGTACGCATATATATACGCATAATAAACATCCCACGCTTAAGACAAAGCAACATAGCGCTATTCCAAGTATGGTATCCAAGCTGCAGGAAGGGTCCATCCAATTCAAGAGCCTACCTACATTCTACGCGTACATACTAGTCGACCTAGTGATTAGGTACTCAAACAATGCGGAAAAAGGCTCGGTATCACAGTTCCTTGACGCTACGGCAACATATACTACAGACTCCCTACCCCTAGCTAATGCTAGTCTCTTGAGTCCCTACTGTAGTTAGGCATTGCAAACTGTACCTGGAGTGTCCGAGCATGACTACCCTGTACACACTAGTCTACCATGCACATAAAAAGGGTACATATCACGATCTCACATATTGCTCCACAGATCTACAAATAGACCTTTCTCGCCCAAAACCAGCCGGTAGTTTGCCGGTAAGTTCGCTCCGAACTCATGATTTGCTTGGTCCGCACGAATGGTGCATCGAGACAACCCGAGTCGAGACTTTACGAGGCGCAAAGGTCGTGATTGACATGAACCACGGCCGGAGTTAGCTGGCGATGACTTCGCTCCACCTTGGCACCAAGTCTATTAGGAGGAGCCGGGCCGGATAACCTATACCACCGGTCAACTGGTCACGGGCTGCAAATCCAATGAGCCAAAGTCATGCTCATATCCCCTCCCCCCAGGGGAGCCTTGCCGGCGCCTCTACACAGAACTGATGGCTGAATTCAAAGGGTCTGGTTTCCCTGCGCACTAGATAGTAAATGACACCTTTAGCTAGTGAGGTTGGGGCGCAGTGGTACCTGGCTGTAATGGGGCTCCGCCTAATCGTGTACGCATAACAAAGAAAGTAAATATAACTCGCGCGGCTAGCTTTTAGATTAGGATAGATAGTACGTGGACAATTAAAAAAAGGTACTGTAGATAACCGTAAGTTCCCCCTTATTCCTCTGCTTAATCCACGACATCACCTCACAATTAATCCCCTAGGACCCACATATCTTGGTTATAGCGGACAATGCCCCCTACTGTAGTGAGATTAGACCCTGCACATCGGTGCTCTAGGTACATAATTTAAAGCACAATTAATCATTATGCCACCTACCTACGTACGTGTACGCCAGCTCTACCACTTATACAATAGAGTGTACCTAGAGTCCGTTTAGCCATCAACGCCAGAATATTGTATGTGCAAGTATGAAACTATTGACAAGTGACCCGTCAAAGATATGTCACGTGGATTTTCTAGCAAATTACCGTCGAAGTTTTCGGGGAGTCTGCCCTAGCCCTGTCCTAGCTTGCGACTAATAAGCAAAATCTGCCTGTTCCTCGCTCCTCTCAATCGGATCAGCAGATCATCGAGGTCTGCCAGAGTCCAGGAGATTATCTCCACTACGGACACGATACCTGAGTTGCTATTATCCGCTCCGCTATTCGTCGGCGCTATGGAACCTGACACTCTGACACTCATTCTTGTACAGTAGGTAGATACTTACCTAGGGAGGTGAATTGGCCGGCCGTATGGAGCCCAAACTCTCTTGCCACAATTGCGCCAGCAAGCTCTTCAACCCACGCGGACAGCGCAGAAGCCTAGGTCTAGATAGGACTTCCCCTCACAACGATCATCCCTTACGCCCCTCATTCCTCACTCAGCAGACGGTTCGCGAGTACAGTACTAGATCCTGTCTAGACCAGGAAAAGAAACGGTCCATGACCCCAAAATCCGGGGCTCCCATGATCAGAAAAGGGCCGGCATGCCTAGCACCCCGCGATTTGCCAAGTGCGCCCGAACCTGTACAATCCAGATTCCAGGCCTCGCTGGTCCTACAGCTGTACGCGCCTGTCTGTCTTACTTTACAGGTCTTGGCGAGAACATGATCTTATAGGTAGGTATGGCATTATGCGAGTCATCATGCCGCGTGGCCCTCTCACGCCCAAAATTATCATTCTCGTTGCTTCTATTTGCAATTTGATATCGTCAGGTTTAGTCCCACTGCCGAAGACATACGCACTCTCTTGATTCCTTCGCATTGGAGCCGACAAAGGATCCAACTGGGCAACATCTGACCACCTACCAAGCTGTATAGGCAAGGTTCTTGAAGTCCGTAGGTACTCACGAGCATCGAAGTCGACTATGTTGTTGGACGTAACAGATTTGGCGCATACTCACCACCCGAGAATGCATTTCTAGGTTATTTTTGGTCACGCCGAGAAGCTTCTTGGTCAGCGCCACCGGTTTGTAGGTCTTCACATCGTCTGGCAACCTGCAGTACACGACTTTCCCAAGACCGTTCGGTTCCGGGAGGAGATGAGACTGTCAGCCGGCCGCACGGGTCTGCATGTCAGAGGGGAAGGGGTTTCTGATCGCACGACTCCCCTTCAGCCCTGCGGCGCGGCAATAATGGTGCGTCCTATATGCGCTGACGTATACGCAGCACGAGCCCGCGAATAGAACCTGGCGTGGAGAGCCCGTACAACACTGTAACCCTCCTTTGTCGTCGTCGTTTATCTTTCCTCTCATCGGCGCTTATTTTTGTCGTCTTTCGGGGCTCGCGTTCGTGTGTGTCACATACCTGCAAAACTCTCCCTCCAAGCGGGTGCCCGTAGGCTCTTGTTGCGGTTTCGCAATTCTCATTCATCACTCACCGTATAAATTGACGCCAACGTCGGAATGTGACAGAGTAGCCACCGTTGGCCTGGAGCGGACATGCGCACTGGCAGATTTCCGTCTCGGACATAAATATAACTCCGGCATCATACCACTACCTACTTACACGTCTTCTGTACGTAGTTTAACACAGGGATCGAGCGCGATCAGGCCGCACACAACCTGTAGGATACGGTTTGTCCTCACTGGCTCGCTTCTTGGCTCCGCTTTCGGTCATCCTAGGGATGATGGATTTGATGGCATGGCACATGAGACACGACCATCGAGAGCGTACCACGGTGACGGATTCCAAAACGCAGTCCCTTGCTTACCTGTCCCTGTTCTTATCTTCTGAGTGTGGGTGTGCCCCTCCCCCGGAAAAGACTCAGCAACCATGTTCTTTTTAAGGAGAATCGCCATCTCAGGTATGGAGGCGTGTGACTTGATCTGTGGTAATGTGACATGAATCCTTCTCGCGTAACCCCTGCCAAACTACCGCTTCACACTCCCTTGCGGCCCGAAAGCGGGAAGATAGTGTATTTAGTGTGATAACAAAGGTATTCAATGGAAATATTGTGTTGGATGAGGTCCTATATCGAGTAGGAAGGATTTAAAGGTTATGCGAAACCAAGGCGCAATTGTGAGTTATGGTTTACGCGTCTACATTTCTGCATGGCACTTTTCTTAGAACACAACATCGGATGATAGGATGAGGCTTTTCACCTTTCTATGTGAGTTACCCTACGTCTGTTGAATTATAGATTCTGCTATACCCAAATGTTACCTTGTCGCTTGAAGTACGGGTGGGGCGTTGCTTCAATAGCCATACGTACATAGTATACAAGGACTAACTATCCCATCAATCTGGGGAAACCACGCGTAAAGTCAATGGCCCATATGTTAAATCCAGCCCTACGCGGTGATGTGACGCGACGCAACCAGGCAGATGTTTCCAAACATAACCCGCGTTCACACAACGTTGCAATGCTTATGGGGAACTCATCGGGGCTGTTACCTTGGGGGTGCCCTAATCGAGATGAAACAACTGCGATGAGCTTCTCTTTTGGGGTATGATGGCTCTTTTGTTCTTATTATTGCTACGCGATCCTGCAGAGGTCTCTTCACCGCTTCCTGGCTGGAGGCCGAGCGGTAGAATTGGGGGGCGGGGGGTGGAGGGAGGGAGGGTCAGCCGTTCCCATCCTTCCCGTCTCCGCGTCCCCTCGGAACGTCAGCGGTCTGATCCGTCATGCATGTCACCTAATATGTCCTTCGGTTGGTGTTCATGACAAGCCGACTGAGAATAAAGAGGATTGATCGTCATAGGTATACCTAGCCGAAATAGTTGGTCACGAGCCAGGGAAACGCTGAGGATTATCTGTTAGGTAGTACTCTGTATGCTTTCATTTCCCGTCCTCTAAGCCTCGAGCGATCGAATTGAAAGGCATTGCCAAATATAACCGATGGCAGGGCGTAGTAACAAACAGTTGGTCTATGCGTGGTGAATGATATAGGTTCATAAACCGTTGTAGCGAATGAGACGACAGAGCAAAATAGCCAACGGTCGGAAAGATACTGCAAATTTTACCAACATGTACTCTGTAGGACTTGTGAAGGAGCCTGGAGTTGCACCTTTGTAGCTGAAATATCGGATCTAGTCGTGCAATAACAGCCGCGCCACTAGATATAGACAGCCGGCGACCTTTTCAAAAGATAATATTCTCTCGCGACTAAGGACCCCGTGACTACCTAGTGTAGGTAGTGGAGTTTTCATGCTCATCATACCGTAGGTGAGGATCGATCTGTATGTATGTACGCATAGGTGCGCGCCGCCCGGCTGGTTGGCTGGCTCGCCTAATTACCGCGTTTCCCAAAGCGGGAACGCTTTCCTATTTTGTGATATCATAGCTATTCGAACATATCTCGGTTACCGTGTCCTAGATGATCGTGTATATCGCGATGACTTGGCTGAGGTTCAGTCTTATCCGCGATGAGTGGCGTTGGTCGGATGATGCAGCGATCTCATTTCAACGTTGTTTTCGTGAAGCAATTCAGCTGCATGAACAAATTATTGCGGCATCTGTGACGAAGGCGACGCACCTGAGACCCAGCCCAATATGCAAGTTTCCAGGTATCATAGTAAGAGTTCATAATGGGTGGGTATATCTCGCCAGCTAAGAGGTAAGACATCGAGATCTGGAGAACACGTGAAGAGTAACGACACTCTACCTAGCTTTTGATGTAATCCTTATGTATGGCTACTCATATGGGGAAACTGACCCCACGAACGCCGTTACTGTTGCGAAAAGATCGGCGTCAATCTCTAATCGATCCTGCATGAGGCAATCGGGATTGGCGTTTTCTGTGTGCCGTCGATCTCGCAGCGTTGCCCGTGTACTATTCAGTCAACGTGACAGCGTTTTAATAAATGTCGGTATGTATTCCTTAATCGGACACTTGGGTGAGTAGGGGGTTTGGCGTATGATGTCATCGCCGAGACTTGTCCTAATGACATGCTGGCGATATCTCCATATGCGTATTTGGGTGTCGAGAGCCCTCAGATTGCAGTAATGCTGGAAACTAAGCTGAGTATCTAAGGAAAGAATTAAAGAATTATTGGAATCTTACTATAGAACAGCTAGAGTAATAAGTAGTGGCACACCCATCATAGAGCTACATAGCTGTTAAGTAGTCTAACAATGGTGTTGCAGTAATTCATGTAGTCCCCCTACCTAATCCTTTTTGAGTTTCAAGCCGGTATATAATCGGTAAGAACTATTTAGGTAATTATAGTTATTGGGTGACGTTATTCTCTTCAGGTATACCTAGTATAAGTGCCTCATATTCCTATGGTAAATGAAGGACTTACCAAGCAATAACAATAGAGACTAGCTATGCCCGGTGGTGTTAGGAAGAGGCTGGAAATTAGAGTTTACGCTCACTACAACAATAACCAGCAGGTTGGATCTTCCGAAGGTGGCGTAAGTATTGACGATCATTTTCTCAACTATGAAGAATAAATAAATAAATAAATCCTAGATAAATTGATATTAAATATTTTTCTTTACTTGAGTTAGTTTTACGCCTTTGCGCTTACTATCTACACTACATAGATTAGGTAATTCGGTAGCAGGCCAAGATCTACATGAGACTGATTCCGTAATCCTGGACTTTCGATATTGAACAGTCTCAAACTCGCATCGTATTATCTACTGGTGGATATTAATGGGGCAATGTGAGTAGTGCATTGCTCCATGTTTCTTCTAATGGGGTCGCTGACGAGAGCGGGATGCTAGAGCGGGAGGGCGACAAGTCGGGACTGAAGTAATCAGACACGTGCTCGTCATCATTGGCGTCGTCTGCAAGTCATATGCACGGGTACTATGGCTCTCATCAGACGTGCAATAATGACTGTACTTGGCTGCATTGCAGAAATTATCATTTACCGGTCTAGTTCTCCTAAGCTTCATTTCCTCTAGATGGTGAACCCCCTATTCAGTCTTTGTTTAGGGTAAGCCGGATGATAGGGCGCGATAGAAGCTATTTGTGAGACTCTGAATATCTGCCTGGATTACGAAGCTCTGTCGAGATCAACTTGCGGCGATAGCTATTGTGTGTCAGCACCTATGCCATTCATAATCCTAGTGCCACTATCTTAGAGATGTAGACCAAAACCTATTTGCCCTTATCATGTCGATATCAGCTTACAAGCATAGCGTGAAATAGGAAATTTGCGAAGATCTCATTTAATTGCCACATCTTGAGTTTCGGCAGCCTTTCCTCTCTGTTTAACCTACAATTATCTTCTAATATTATCCCGCTGAGAGTCCCTCATACACTGCTTTAACTGCTTCAAATAGGGGTATAAAGGAATATGGTATTATGTGAAAGGTCTTGGAAAGTGGTAGACTTCCGACTGTCTCACTGATGGAATACATTCTAGCAGAAGCTATTCCATCCATGCTTTGGAATTCTGTTCGAGAAAACTAGTGTTTGAAATACGAATGCCCTACCTACTCTGAAATTAGGTCGGTTAGACTTGCTTCTGGCGGGCCTGACTTTAATTTTCATGATCAAGTCTCGGATAATCGAAAACACTCCCTAAAACTCCCTGAGGCTCATGTCACATGACTCAAGTATGACTGAGACAATTACGTGCGCCTGAGATTTACTAGGTACCCTTTTGCGGTGGATATTAAGCTACTGGTTGTGTAGATCGTATCTGTCGGATGAGGTCAGCAAGGGATAAAATGGAATTTGAGATTTGAGGCGGTAGATATCGTAATAGCAGGTGCCATGACAGTCAGCTCGGCGGAGTCTTTAATAATGCTTCGGTACCGCTAGATCTACTAATCGCGTATCCTACAAGGATTCCCCGAGAGCGATCACGCGCGCCTCCTCGAAGGCTGGGGGCCAAACCGGAGACATCATGGAGAAGATACCTATGCAACCTAAGGATGACCTCAGCCTCCACCGAAGAACCATTCGGTGTTGCCCCAAGGCTATCCTGTAAGCTCAGTGCGCTATAAATGATATCTATTTTTTGTTGTTTGTTAGTACCTATCTCTTCCTCTCCGCGATGAATCCTTCACTTGGCGGATGTGTACGTAGTAGTTAAACTTCATTACAAACTACGCCGGTGTTAGTAATAAGATAAGCGCGTTATTATCACTTACTGGTATAGACATGAGACCATATAGGTACTACTATAAGTACTAGTATGGTACGCTCTCTCGGCCCGTCCCTCGATATAGTGCTCACTAGCAAGTAATTAAATGCTATAACTAAAATCCGAACAGTTGATACCTAATACATGAGTACATGCGTTCATAGCACTCTAGTTAGCTTTCCATACCAACTCAAACGATTAATTTTGCGAGTCTAGTTGACAATCATTTACGATATTGTTACATTTCTGATACATAATTTACTAATGCGAAATCTATTTCGAAACGAGTGCTAGGTATTACAGTCTTCAAAGATAATGAAATATTCAATAGACCGCTCATTCATACTTCAGAAAACTCCTGAAGGAATAAATGCGCCAGTAGCAGTCATCCTGTATCTACGCATAAGTACCAGTATACTATGTATACTATGTACATGATTCTCCTGAGGGTTCATTTCCCTAGCTAAAACACCAAGGGTCCACCAAGCCAGTTGGTCCGGTACCTATTCCGTCTTCCGCGTGGCTCTCGTATAAGCGCTGACTGGTACGTAGACTTAGATAGATAGATAGGCATGTATAGGAAAATCGCCAAGTAGTTATTATGAAGTAGAAACTGATCGAATCACAGAATGGTAGGTATACTGTGTTGGTATTTCAATATGCAAACCTAGAGGGTCTGCTATTACCGAGCTTTTCGCTATTAATTTTGCCCACCTAAGTCCTTCACCCCCGCGGGCGGTGCAGTCGCCGACATTGTTCGTCGGGGTTTGCATGGTCTCTCAGGGATGACGCTGCAGGGTCTTCTGCAGCTCGCTGCGGGACACAACAGTAACTTGCATTTCGTGGGGGACGGAGGTAGGACGCGGTTGTGGCGGTATTCAGGCAAGAAATCAAGAGTGTTAGCAAACCCAAGAAAGAAATCACCACCCTCACGCGAAATAGAAAAATACCAAGTTGCCCTGGTCTGACATACATATCTTGTTCTGGAAATAAGTTGGACGTGGGACGTGATCGCAATCACCTGCTCACACCATCCGGCGCTTTCTCACGCATTGCATGCAAGGCTGCTCCTTGTGCCAGCGCATCAAGTCGATCAGGCTCACTGTCGGAGGTGTAGCATATCGTTCATTTCGATGAAGGATGGCTGTCGCAGTACGTGCAGAAACCAGCACCCCTTATTCGTCCGGCGCAGTCATCCTGCCTCAATACATGGGAAGAAGTATGTATTCAATTACAGGAATGAATATCTGTGATGAGGTGGCGGTAGGACCAAGGTCGGTAACTAGGTCTTGTGATGGAATGACTGTTGATACCATCGGGCTTGGCCGCAAGCCTGCAGCTGTTTTGCAACCGGAACATCAACCACATCGAAGCATTTTCTTTCTGCACGAAAACCAAAAGTACAAGGACAGGGCTATGATCTACTGTATGGTAAATGGCCTAGCCTAGCGCCTGTTCTTTTGGGGGGAGGGAGGGGGGTTCTACTTGTCAACCGACAATACGGGTAATCATGCGAACGACCATTTAGCTCGCCAGATTTCCTAGCCGCCCGTTTGCCTGCATCTCGGGTTTGACCGCGCATCTACACCAGCTTTCTTCCGTGAGTAGGTACTATGTAACTTCTTATCGGAGTTAACGACGCTCAGGATCTTCTTAGTATATTAATGTAGCCATAGCGCCGATGAGCACCGTAATAAATATCTTGTATCAGCCTCTTCCCCTGTCCATCAAATAATTACATGGACCGCGACGATCGGAAAACGGAACGCCTGCAAGCTTGCTAGCTACTACCATCGGGATAATCTAGGTATCTATATGATAATCCTCTTCTAACCCGTTATATTTAATTGTAGCAAGTCATAAACTAAACAGCGATGAAAGCGTACGTTTCTGTCTACGGCCGAATATTCACCTACGAATAATGTAGCGAGCAGTTTACAAATGAAGGTACTTACAAATACTGGATGATATCCCACAACCTTCATATTTAAAGCTAGGTAGTGAATCATCTTGCTAGAAGCAATAAGGGGCACAAATGCCGCCTTGTAACGTGATGTACGGAGAATAGTGGATAGTAACCTTGACTGAAAATACTAACCATGTGGGAATACAAGGTATCAGCTCCGCACTCTAATGTCCGAGAATGAGACAGTATTATTTCTCATCCCAATAGGAGGCTTGGGGAGACCATCTATTGCAACAGATTATTCTCATCCATTTGTTCATGTACGTAAGCTACGACACGCCTTGTTCTCCCCTGGGAACAAGACGGTTGCATTAAACCCCCAACTTGAAAAAATTACTTATTATAAAAAGTCCTACGGGTACATAGTATGAATAAGGTGAACAAGGACCTTACAGAGGCGAAGATCAACAGTCTTCCGGTAGCTTTTGTACCGTTCCCGAGTGTTCGGTTTCGGGGTTCACGAGCGGGTCGGCCGCCGTCGAATACTACCTACCCTTTACTGACCCTAGGTTTTAAGCTCCCGAGATTCACAGTGTATATGACCCGAGAAACGTTGCTCAGTGGTTAAACACACTCACATCAGTGGATAAATACGCCGGTTAAAATGCTTCTAGGTAGTTAGTTTAAAGAAGAGGATTTGCCCTAGTCTCAGTCCTAGGAGAAGTCGAAGCGCTTTACATAGACTTATTAGCATTCCTGTTCACTTTGCAGAGGCTGGCCACCGGGGATCAGAGCCGTTGCAGGTAGGCCTGTATGTTGTTGCAGTGACTTATGGGCTTATTATTGTTCCTGTACGTTCGGCAGATCGGCGTGTGGTAAATTCGACCCCGACCGCCCTTTTCGCTCAAGTAAGCCCGTTTGGTTTTGTTTCGTATCATTTAGCGATCCGCCTGGGGAGCTGTCCTGCCCACCATATTCAACAGGGAGACGCCTTCGACAAGGAGGAACCCGGAGTTAGGGCAGCTTCACGGACGCGTACTGTACAGTGCTGGATAGGTACAGAGTAGGCATATCTCCCTGTCTCAGGCATCAGGTTGTTTAACCCCAGAGCTGACACTCACCAAATTGCCAAGCAATCACTCCAAAGAATGGATACGGCAAACGCGAATGCATTACCCCGTAGTGTGTATCGATTGGTCATACACTTCTTCGATGTAATACGCCATCAAATTGGACTTTTCCGTGAGGCCACATCCTCGTCCCGACGACTCGGTCACGACTTACAACCCACGCTTCACTCACGCTACCACAGCTTTTCGCCCAGCCCAGACCCTGGGGCTGGATTCGGACGTGTGTCGTGTGCTCCAACTACCTACCGCTAACACTCCAATACCGAACCCTACAGTAGCTTAGGTACCTCAAACCCTAGTAGCAAAGACAGCTGGTCCAGGACTATTCTTGCTATAATAAGATACCACTCGTATCAGTTGCAGCGTGCACAACACTCGAGGCACAGGCGCTACCTTCATGATAGGCAGGTGGGATTAACGGAGCGAGGTGATGCTCGTCAGCTAGCTGGCTCGCTTCGTGCCGTCCCCGCATACCCAAATGTCACGCGCGCAACGCCAAAATGTGTCGAGGCAACAACAGCCCCTGGCGCTCAGCTTCGATACAACCAAACTGACCGCTCCTCCTTTTCGATTTCATAATCACAATTCTAATTATGATGCCGGTTACTTATTTTCAACCAATGGTCAGTACACCTGATGCACCCCAATAACGTGGAAACCGCCTACATGAGTCGAGCGCGTGAGCACTAAATGTGCCAATGTTACTTACAATTAATAGAAGGAAAAGGATCTTTGACGAACATTCTATTCGCAACCTTGAATATTAGACAGCATACCTATTTCCCAGACCGCGACTTCTATTATCAAAGGCTGTTGCCTACTGAAAATCTGTTAACTTGGTACTGACTGATTCACAACCCGCAGAAAAGCGTGTCTATGGTACTTAGAATGCCAATAATGGTTTCATAATATTCGTCACGTGGGGGCGAGCGAATTCTCTCATCGGACACGAATAAGTTCCTGTTGACCCAACAAGGCAGTACCTGGAACTTTACGACAGCTGGCTCTGTAACGTCTGAAATAAGCAGGTGGGTTGCCTAGGCCCTTCTGTAAAATGCTGTGGATGAATCCCGAGTGGCTTTCCCTTGCTCATGCTAAAGGGAACTGTACTCGCATTTTTGAGTGAGGCGGTAGTTTTGAGCGGGATTGTGCTGAGGCATGTCGGATGATCTCGTGTACAATGCACCTACCACGGTCAACGTGTGGTTTGAGAACACCCCTCACGAATGAATGAACTGACTTGATGTACCCTTAATACTTTTATACATGGAGGTTCTTTGTTTAGGTAGCCGCATGCATTGGATTCATTTATAAGTCTAGAACCCTAACCCTAGCTTCTATTTTCATGCATTAGTCGATAGTGGCCTCTGGAAACTGTACAATTTGGTTCACTACCACTTAGTTGCAAACACGAAGACGTCAAACTTGAAACCAATACGACGCTCTATTTCGCTAGTGTAAGTGATTTACCCGGTCTAATGACATTCCCACAGCTATACTATCGCCTAATTCACAAGGTGGTGTGGGGGTGAAGGTGTTCATACCGGCTAGTTCCACCCGTTGATGAACTTAGGCTCCGCCCCCGAGCCCGCCGCCTGAGTCTACCTCACCGTCCGGGACGCGTACCGTAATCCCATCAAATTAGTCAAGAGACGGGCTCGTATTAAGTGTAGCCGGGATGGTGGTGTTGCCACTCCGATCTCTTATAAACTAGTCAACACATAATGTGTCACTTTCTAAATCAATGTGTTCACTTGAACGTTGTTTATGAAGTTAATGTAAATACTATCTTCGCGTAAAGCTAGCTTGACGTTGAAATCTAAGGGTGATGCTATTGAGGCAAGTTATTTATACGGCACACTAATTATATTGATTAAGTAAGGTTATTTAAAAAGATATCTCATCTACGAGCAGCAGTGGCAAAGTAATGAGTCAGACAGTCATTGAGTTGTCAGTCTTAGGTTCTGACTGCCATGCTTCCGCAAGGGGCTTGCAAATATCTCCTTAAGCCAGCTCCTATCTCCGTGCCTGTTGCTTCCCTTGTTTAGATGTAGATAGGCACGAGAAAGATTGGGATAAATAGTAGCCATTTGATAGTAAAAGATAGGTTATTTATAGCGTTGGTAGCTTCATGATGGACAATAGTGTCATAGCTATCATGCATTATGGAAGAAAGAGTATGCAATTTCCTTGCGCCCTGACGATAAATTATATTCTCCCCTTGAAAGGCTCAGACGTAATGACTGAAGTGCGGATATTAATTTAGAGACGCTTCTAGATCTCCATTGGCTCTCTTAAAGTTAATTTTCTGTGCTGGTAGCATAGCTTTATTCTACGTATGCTGGATTACAATTTTAATTCCGAGCACTTAAACAGTTAACGAAACCTAGTTAACTTAGTATCATGTTATGGCCGATGATAGGCCGGTATCATAATGCTTTAGTTTTGTTCTGTATTGATGTTCTTTAATGTACTTTCAGTAATAGTAGTTTAGAGTGCCATGCACTATAATAAGTAACTGGCAGGCTACAACTTAAGCCATGTTTAAATTAACAGAGATGAAGATGAATCACCTAATTTGAGGATCTCCTCTCATAGCTGACTGAAGGGTCGATAGTAAGGAGTAGATAGCTATCATCGCGGCCTCAATAGCCACTTCAACGTGTTGTGACTACAGATGGCTAAGTGCCCGGCTTGAGAGTATTTCACATTTACTATTTTTTATTGGGTAGACCTATCAAAGGCCTACCTCAATATTAGACGTCGAAGCAACCAACCTCTACGCAGCGAACGCTAAAATTTCCCTAATAAAACATAGTTAGCAAGGCCAAATATAAGTTCATGACAATGAAAGGAGTTGCGTCGTTCCTTGCCTCTGGCAAAGCATTTTAAACTGAATTTGGCAACATGTGTATTAGGAGATTACAAAATGAGTGTTCCAATAATTTTAGAAACATATAAACATTCGTTGCTTTAGAACACCGGAGTTCAGAAATCAATTAACCTATCTACTGAGCTCTATGCTAGTTATAGACTCTCTACCTGTTTTGTGGTCAATCCCCCTAACAATATGTGCCGTGAAAGGGGTTTGTACTACAGCTGGTAACCTACTACCTCAAATTTTATTTTATTTTAATTCTGCGCTCCTTAAATCTACCAGACATGTTGTATATAAAACCATACACGAACAGTATAGACGTTACTAGGCCTATTGTCTCCCCTCGTGCTCTATGTGTATGTAGCCTTTGGCGTTAAAAGGGTTAATGTGAAGATAACTAGGTAACTATACGAGTTGTATCTACCATACAGAACTATTTCGAAACCTATCGATCTAACTGCTCGTCCCTAGGATATAGTATATGTATTGATGGCACGCCGAATTCAATTTTGATAGGTAAAAAATATGTGAATCGGATATGGCGTAATGGTCAAATACACCATACGGGACTCTCCACATCTTCTGTCTATATAAAGTACTACATGTCCTAGGTCCTTTAGATGGGTCTTTTACTACTGATGTACATCTTGACTACACCCACTATGCCATCATCCTCTACTATCCTTGATAGTAATGCCCCCATCTAGTAAGTATACTATTGAGCTGCGTGGAGATGTACAAGGTAATTTATAAAATAGAGCGCATATATTCTTTTGATATTTCAGCAGAGTTACGTCACTATTATTAGAATGCCCCGTATTCTAGCGAGGCTAAGCTTATGTATATAGTTCTACGACGATGAAAATACTAATAAAGCTAGTGCAACTACGCTAAGAAACTCAGTTCTTCTATAGGTGAGCTTAATAATAGGATTGATTTATATAATACTATAACAATAATCTCGTCCTAAATCCTGTGAGTCGAGTTAAACATTGTCGTGACTATGGAAAACTCGAGCTTAAGAAAAGTCAGCTACAATATCTCTGAGAAAAAGAGAGAAAAGGGGGAATGAAGATAGGGGTTTTCAACAAATTCTATTATGCTTGTATAGATATCAAGCGATTGCCGTTGCAAATTTTAAGAGATATACATAAACTACGCGAGATGGAAATATGGAAAGTTTTTCAAGAAAAAAGAAATTCTATTGTGTATATATTAAAGCGTTACAGTGTCTATCTCCAGACTCACTGCTATTTAACAGCGAATGAAAAAGAAAAAAAAAATTAAAGGTTATAACAACAAGCGGCTAATAGATTAATGTTTAGTTACCTTACATGTTACCCTTCTTCGAACTTGAAAATGGCGGCATTGAGAAAAACGCCCTTATGATGACCGATGTGTTATCTAATGGTGGAGCTTTTTCATCATCATCACCCGGACTGCCGGGGTCGCTAACGCCTCCTTCCAGAACACGATTTTGTTCACGTGGGTCGATATTGCCCGGATCGGAACGTAGTATTCCAATTCAGGATAGAGATCAACACTGCGTTCCCGCATCACTCCACTTATGCGCTTATATCGCGAGAGACGGTTTAGGACGGGTAAGTTCGTCGCCTAATTATAGAACTTCTGTGTTACAGTCCTTCCTTTACATACATGCAGGCGGTCAAGTTCCCAACTCAATTACATTCTAGTCTTCGCCTGATGTGCAGGTATATTACAGTAGACTTGTTTCATAGTACGAGTAAGGCTTTTACTTGGTAATCAATCGATTCCCGAGGTTTCGAAGCCAACTCCTAGTGTCAAAAGACCTCCTGAGAGTTTATGTAAGTGTTAGGTGGTATCATGGCAGGTGACAATGTAGAAACTCTTGAGCACCCGAGCTGGTAGCGATTTCAACAGAAACCGGCTCAATGTTGCCTTCAATTCTTGATATACTATTCTATAACGAGAGTTCTCTGGAACGATGCATATAGAATGTATAGTTCCAAGGCCGTGCTGCATCGGCTGCATGCCAAGGCATAGCTGCAAGCGCTAAAATCCGGATTCCGCACCAATATCATACGGTTGACATTCACAATAGTCCTCCAATAGATCGGAACATGATCCTTTGTCACGGAAAAGAACTGTAATACCATACAACGACACTACCAAAGGTATAGCGGTTTCCAGTTTGGGACTTGAACCACTTGCACCTACCGAACATGCAGTTACATTTCTTCATCACGAAGAAAAAAATGTCTCGTATCTTCTACTATACCCGAGTATATAACAACTGACCGCGCCTCCTTAAGGCCAAGTTTCTCAAGGTGATAGTGTGCATCAAGAGCATCTCACCATGAAGTTCCTACCCTCAATCGTTATCGCTTGCGTCGGAATGACTTGGGCCTTGCCATCTCATATGGAGAGGCAGCTCTATATTCCTTGCAGCAGTAGTGACATTTTCAATACTCCATTCTGCTGCACGCGAGGCTTGCTTGGGAATGTGTCCAGGTACGCTTTTACTCTTTCGGTGCCTCTTAGGCGCAGTTTCCCATATTGGGGTTTAGAGACTATAGACTCGTGTGAAAGCTGACTTTCGATTTGAACAGTTGTGCATTACGTCAGGGCTCCCTTTTCATTAAAAACTTCCTCGGTACTGGGCACAAGATGTACTGACTGATTCAACAGCCCTGCTGCCTTTTAGCGACCAGAACTTCGAAGACCAATGCACGCTGTTCCAGAAAACAGCCGTCTGCTGCATACGCCCTCTTCTACTTGTGAGTGAATTTAGTGGTCCTCTGCCCTTTGGGAATTAGGTCTAATTGCTATGGTATAGGGCACACCACCAACTCTCTGTATCCCCGTGACAGCTTCACTCACTGCATCCGAGGACGAGTAACTCTGTAGCTCGAAGAAAAGAGCGCAATGGGTACATGTAGAATATAATCTATATTACCTAAGGTTGATGGTGGCCACTAGATCATGAGTGAAGATTACAGCTAGTCAAATATGCTCTGTTATCATTGCCCTCTTCCTCGACCGTGAATGTTTGGGACTGTGAGAGAATAATGGTGATTTGCCACAGCAAGCACGACTTTAGTTATAGAGAGTTATTAGAGCTATGAGAATGTCTATAAAAGCTTGTTGAAAATTAATACGTGTATAGACTACGCAAGATACTAAATTAAAGCCCACCATTTTATTAGGACCTCCACGCCTGAGCTAGCTTCGGGCTTCATATTGCGTCATTCGTTTAGTTTACGATAAGAAGTTAATAGCCGGCGAGGCATCCCATTAAATTATAGAGGTGTATTATAGCAAAAGATAAAGGGGGATATAACAATTCAAGGAAGAGTTAAGCGGTGCCCCTATAGTTTCTAGCCTCATTCGCTTATTCTGGACATTAGATATAACTTAGTTGATGAAGAGGTGGGTAGTTCTACGTTCTTCATATGCTTTCAAACACTTTGAGACTAATGCTGTATGAATGGCCTTAGATATTAAAACTCCCTCTACGAATAATTGAGGAGGCTACATAAACCCACAAGAGTTGATGTCCCTTAAGAGATATTTGCCTGAATGTAGATCTCGAGTAAGCGGATTAGGGTAGAAGGGTCTAATAAGGAGGAATCGAGGCTTCTCGATTGGATAAACTACATTAGACTTAGTAATTGGACGTATAAGACGGACCAGCCCAGCTATTGTCTATACTAATTTTAGGAGAGGTCTCAAGGACCAAGCAAATACTAGAAGATATAGCATACCAAACGTGCTTTATAGGATTTAGACTTGACTCGATAACAAATTTGATTTAGTAAGCCTCACTAGCTACTTTCTTGTGTCATACTATAGAAACTGAGCTAAGTTGTGATCGTACCTTGGCAATATGCTGATGCCCTGAATGTTGCCCAATATATACCATGTTCTGACGAGATCTCTTTATAAGTAGTGGGCTAATATAGGCAGCGAAGACAACACGTGTCTCAGTTTACTATTTCGAAGAGAAATAGTACACGTAGCGGCTACTTAAAAGTAAAGTAAATTAACCCTTTTCACTATAATTCTGTATATTAGCCCGTTGCTATACCTTCGATAGGTCAAGCTGATCATACTAATTTGAACTGCTTCAATTTTCGAGTGCCTCCGACCCACGAACTATAATTTCTGCCGAAACCAGAAGAACAGCCACCGATAACTTCGTATAGATCACCCTTGGGGCGGAGGACAAAAGGGAGATTTGAACCCTTCAACATACACACCAGATCACCAGCTTCTACCCCAGTGTCTTGCCTCACGAAATCAAGAATATTCCCATCCCCAAGCAATATTTTTCCATATGTCATGGAAGACTTAATTGTTTTGAAGAAATTATGCGAAAAGTCGAGATGCCTGCTATCTGCGTTTTCCTGTTTGAAAAACCATGTAAGGTCATCAACTCTGCGGATTTGAACATCCACAAATTCGTTTAGCACCGATTTGAAACTTTCGTTCTTTAATTTGGCTACCTGCTGCACCAGACTTACTATCACAGTTTGGAAATAGTGCCTTGCATCGAGATCTAGGTCTTCCTCTGTACGGTTGTTGATAGTTGGATTCCAAGGAGGTATGTATTCGATACATTGCCCTATCAAGCTGCCTTGCACAGTCAGCTGGTTCCCATCACTTTCAAGCGACGCCATAGACGGAGTTTCAGGCATATCGAGAGTATGAATTATCCCGAGGTATCTAAAATCAGGAACCCACGAAGGCACACCATGGAGCTTATTCTGGCTGCAGAGTAAAATTCGCAAGTCCCCAGTCCAGCTTATAATGAACTGAGCGTAGGTAGTGCACACGCTTTCATACGACAGTAAGTAGTTGGGCTGCAACTCTTCGGGGATATCTCGAGGAGGGGATGGCACCTGTGCTGCGAGAGCGAGTAGACCGTAGATCCTGTCGTGCGGCACCGAGGCAGCTATACACCCAGTGCGCACTATGAGTTCTAAAAGAGCGGAAACGACATTTAACGGCTTTTCGCTATGTGTCGTGCCCAAGGATAGTTGATCTCGGAACCACATCCTTCTGCCAAACATGGTGCGCATCTCGGTCTTGTTCCGGCTACTAGTGAAGCTGGCCAGCCCGGCGTTGCCACAGAGCTTCAAGGCGCCGACTGTCATCGAATGCGCGCCAGCATAGAATATCGACGAGTCCCCGGCAAGGCAGAATTCCTGGACTGCCCAGATGCGTGTAAACCACGGTCGGCGGCTCATAAGAGGCCATATATCTAACGTTTCCTTCTCAGCCTCGTCCAGTTCCGGATGTATATGTTCATAAGACCAGTCATCAAAGCTTGTACCAGTGCTGGCGATGTCGTGTACGTAGAGCTCGTGCAGTTTGGACCTGCATTCGAAACCCCGTCTGAAGATTTCTTCTTCTTCGGCGCTATTGCGACCGAGCCATATAACGACACGACCAGCCATGCTGTAAATGTCGGCCATGCGGGGCACCTGTTTAGACTTTTCGTCGAGATCATTCTGATTGATGCATATCGCATCGACCCAGATCTCTTTCTCCAAGAATTCGTCCCCAGCCTGGCGAAGCTGACGTAGTGCATCATTCAAGTTCCTCGTGGCGTGGAACTTCTGCCCATTAACGAGAATTGGTATGGTGTCAGCTGGATCCCCCCATACGTAAGACAATGCCTGATAGTTTAGGGACCTGTTCTGGCGTGTGAGGTTGACTTCTTTCAAGATGCATTGAATCGGGTCCTTAGGTGCGCCTGGTAGAAGCCGTAGTGTCCGAATGAGCGAACCTTGCAGTCTGCGATACAATGGGAAGTGACTGTTTTGGTCAGCCATATTAAAGCCTTCCTGGTTCCTTATTGAAGCCTGAGCTGGTGTAGTGCTCTGCTTTCAGCCAAAGAGGCGGGTGAGTGAAATAGAGGGGGATTATGCGCTATGCTGTAAATTATAGCGCTAGTAATCACACGCCTTCACTATAGTGCGCGGTTACGAGATTTCTACCAATCCGTGAGCTATTGAGCAATGCTATTAAGCAAGAATATAATATTGCAATTCTATTTATGCGCTATACTTGACTGAAATTCCCAGCTTCGTTATTTTAGATATTCTTCTGGGGTTTATTAAAGCACACCATATCATGCTCAACATACAAGGCCTGCACTGCCCCTGAGATAGGAAGAGCTGGCGCAGTTTTGTAGCCGGTGGCACAGTCACAAATACTGTGGCTTGAAGTGGCTTCATCGTCGTAAAATTAACAGGCCTTTTTGCTATCCCGTTATCCTAGAATCTTCTAGTCTGCATAAAATATGTGAAGGATGCACCAGCTATAGCATCCTCAGGCGCGGCACGGAGCTTGAAACCATTCGGTACTATCTAGTAATCGGCTTCAATAGGTGCTTTTGGTGTATTAGTTTCTATTTGCCATTTATATCTGGTGAAGAAGATTGTAGCACCTTTTAACCCAGCCATGTACGCAGCTCCTGGCATTCTCTACTAATCTTATCTCCTTCATACTAGGCTCGGAGGTGTAACCTGTTGCTTCTCCCCCAAGTATCTCGCTTTATCTTCTAAGAATTTCTCCTGCTCAACCTGACTCTTCTTAAGATCAACAAAGAGTATCAAAACTACACAGCTGACAAGACTCAATGCGAATAGGAAGTAGAACGGAGTCCAGTTGCTATGTGACGGGGTCGCATCGATTACAGCGCTAGAGACCAGAGGTCCGATGAATGAGGACGTCTTGCCGACGATGCTGAACAAGCTGAAGAAGAGGAACTCGTGGCCTCGGGGAGTGACTTCCGATATCATGATCTGAGAGTAGCTGTACCACGGGCAGACGAGAAATCCGTAGTATACCTGGTACAGCTGTTTCGGCGCAGAGAGGTCAGTGATTATGTGTATGCGTGTAAGTATGTGTGCCATTTAAGACGAAATTCAAGCAGAAAGAGTTGCATACCCAAAACTCCCACAGGTTGTGGAAACCGAACTTGTCAGTCCAGATGCCGATTACGCCCCAGCCATCGAGAACGACGATGGCAATTGCAATTATATTGAAAATGGTCTTAGTTCCGAGCCGGAAACGCTCCTGGCACCGCCAAAACGTGAAAACTCCTAAACCCTTTTTTGGTAGAATCCTGGGTCAGTCGAATCTATGACGGCAGAATATCATCACTAACCTGGGCAGTGATTCCGGCAAGAAGTAGGTATGTTAGCTCAAGACCGTCATAGGCGGCGCTGGTATTTTGCAGGGTAGAAACAACCGTGAAAGTAGTGTTGAAAGAGTCCCCCAGCAGAAAGTATCCTACATTCCTAATTAGCTACGCAACGTACATCATACCGCCGAAGCTTCTTGGGGCCACGCCATACCAATTAAGTATATCAGACTCTGCTTCAGCTTCCATATGGCCTTCGCCGCATGCAAGATTTGCCACAAGCCCGCGACGACGA
Organism: Nemania diffusa; assembly: GCA_038501195.1. Lineage (NCBI taxonomy): Eukaryota > Fungi > Ascomycota > Sordariomycetes > Xylariales > Xylariaceae > Nemania > Nemania diffusa. The sequence continues at coordinate 1,737,793 of JBBPUQ010000008.1, forward strand.
TGGATCGTTTCCCTGGGTCTTGTCCAGGCCGACGTTTCTCGAGGAAGAACCAGGGTACGGAAACGACGAGCCATATGGCGGAACCAAAGGCTATGGTGACGCTGAGTCCCCAGTTATTGTTGGCATCACTCTCCCTGGTTTTCAATCCAAACATGATGCCGATGACGATAGCCAAGGTGATGGCCTCGGCGGCGGACTGGATGCAGTAGGCAACGTTGGCTAGTCGACCGCGCATCAAACTATCGGCATAGTCATACTCATCGCGGGTGATGTCCCCGGAAACGTAGGCGTCAGCCTTCGCTTTCATTTGGGGAGTATTGCGTGCAAGACCTGGGAAGGCCGCGTTCCAAAATGTAAAGGTCATCTGGTAGGCGATCAGGCCAACAATATACAGTCCCACACCGACCTGCCACTTATCCCCATCGTGAGCGGCTAGCCAACTGAAGCCGATTGCATAGGCGATGAATGACTGCACGATTAGGATATTGGGCCGCCAGTAACCAAAGTCGGCAAAACTCCCGAGTATTAGGAATAATACAATCTGGATGGCGAACGAGATACCGTTGCTGAGAAGCACGATACTGTTGATGGAGCGGGCTTTGCCGGCGAAGGGTAGCAAGCCATCATTACCAGCGGCTTGGTTGAGGAGATTTTGGAAGGCAGAGGGAGCAAAATCTATCGAGCCAAATCCAAATAAGCCTCTATCTCTTTATTTCCTTATTAGATCGCTCAGGAGAGAGGAAGAGAAGTACTAAGCAGCGTGAGCCCATTGTTGCCAATGTAGCAGCTATAATGCTTATTAGAGTGGCTAGTTTATTCTCCCCATCATCTTCTTCCCGAAATCCTCGGCGAGTAGTAACGCACCAGTAGTATGCATAAATTTCTTTCTTCGTCGTGCGATAGCGCTCATCGAATTTGTCTGGGACGACTCGTTCTTCTAGTTTGTCGGGTTCTGTCTCTAAAATCACTCCCGATTTCACCTCCTCAATGCCTGACGGGAGTGCATCCATATTTTCTCTAGCCTTTTATCGACTGTATTGCCAAAAAGTTCATAGAACCTCAGCAATTCGCGGTATCGTCTGATAAAAGAAGGAGACCGAGTTAAGGTGGCTAGGCACAAGGGGTGCGGGGAAGGAACCTGGGCTACTTGAATCGTTCCATGAGCAAATGGCCTCTCTCTAGACTAGGTATCTAAGCAGCCGCAGCTCAAGGTAGTTGCCATTCCTCAGGAATAGCCAATAATCAAGCTTGGCCCTATCAGTGCTATACGGTGAGAGGTGTGGCATTACGCCGTGCCCTTGGTTTTATTAGAGGAATGACTTAAGTAAAGTGAAGGCTATAATTCTTTTCGTTGAGTCCTCTTCCCCGGCTGTGCTACTTTAGTCTTTATTTACCGCATCAGAAGCAAAAGCAATCATTGCATGTCACCTTTTAAATAACTCATTGTGTTTATAACAAGTAAGCCACGATGGCACCTCGATTCAGTTCACATTATTTTTTCTAATGCCAGCCTCCTTTCTCTCGATCCCTATCTCTTAAAAACTCTTATTCCCACCCTGTAAGGAAAATATCAGGACATACTCTTTCTATCAAGCCAAGTGACCTCTTCAGTTATTTTCTTTCATCTCAGCTACGTGATTATTCTCCATGAAGCCTTCAAGTCTAATACCAAGCCTTGTTTCAACTAATTAAGCAACTAAACCCATAAATTCACATGCTCAATTGTAGTTTCAAATGAACTTGCTAATAGACAACATGTATGATGACTTAGTATTAATCACAATCACGTGTGCCGCCAGCAAGAGATCTGTTTAGTCCCAGAATATATTCTTCACCCCGTCAGCATAATAATCTTTGGCCCTTTCATGTGACTATATCATAAATAAGACTTCAGTGCTCATGGTTATCGGCGACTGCTAGACCTGATGAGAAGTGGAAAATACTGACAGCTCCGGTATTGGCTGTAGAAAAATAAATCCAAGAAAAGGGAGGAAGGACAAAACACGGCTCTAACGAAGCTATACATAGACGGCCGATTATTTAGTCAAAGATGGGGTTCTAATCCCTGGTGATCTAGACACTCCGTGAAAACTGGCGACGTGAAGCAAGAAGGAGAATTCAAGGAGAAGCCGAAAATGGCCACCAAAGAGACCTAGCAACATGCATCATGACCACTGGAGTCTATCGGAGCCTTCATATTTCTGCGATTGCTGAGTACAGAAATGACGTTAAGCACACTACATGGACTAGAAGATGCACAGGGGGACCACCAAGTAACGGCTTTGCCCTCGTTCTAGACTCTGCTTCATTTTGAATGCGAACTAGTGCTCGATAGCAAGGCCATGCATGATAGGAGCCGAGCGCCGCAGCCATAAATCGCGTCGTCGAGGAGGTGAGACTCGAATCAGCGATGATAATAATACAGAGCATGCTCGAAGCTAACAAGAGCCCTCCATACTGCCGGAGGATGAGCTTCGCAGCGGGTGTGCAACCGGGGAGTTGTCCTTCGGGGTGAATAATGAAAGATAAGCCTGCAGCTGTCTCGATAACAGCATGCATAAAAAAAGGTAGCTTCTCTAGACGCATTATTTTTTCTGTCGGGATGTCGCCTCGATGAGAGTGAGTACCTAGGTATAGATAGTATCAAGTGCTCACGTGTCTATCAATCTGGCTTACTAGCGACAACCACAAGCGGGCTATCTAACTCTCAGCGGAAACGGGATCCTGATCGGGACCGAGGGTCGTATATCGGCTAGCTGAAATTTTTATAAGAGGCAGAAAATGTGTATAAGGATTGTTTATCTTGTGGGCTTTGACTTGGTAGCTTCTATGTTTTTGTGCCCCTGAACATTCTATAGGACGCTATGAAGCGTCGCCGACACCCTTAAAACGGTGGTAATATAGAGCCCGAGATCGGGGTCGGCACTGAAGCTAGGGATCTGCCTAAGGTACCTAAGGTCTGCTAAGGTAATAGAGGCTAGACTAGATAGGAGCAAAGTTACCTATCTACAGCATACTCCAAAGCATTATAATCGCAGTAGGTAGAACTTGTATTAGGGGAGCGTAAGTATAGTAAACTAATTTATAAGTTATAAATAAATCGATAGCTAGATATAAAAGCTATAAATATTATAGTAAGTTTTTATAATTAAAACAATAAAGCTTTATAAATTAATTTAAAATAACTTAAATTAAAAACAAAAAATAAAAAACTAAAAATATAACTTATTATTTTAATTATTAATTTTTTTTTTTTTATTAATTATAAAAAAAATAAATAAATAAAAATAATATTATAATTATTATAATTATATTTTAAAAAATATATATTATAATATAAAAGTTATATAATAAATTTAATAAATTTATAAAATTATTTATTTATAATATATTTTAAAATATTATAATTATAATAAATAAAATTTATATTAAAAAAATATAAATATAATAAATTAATTTATAAGTTATAAATAAATTAATAATTAAATATAAAAATTATAAATATTATAATAAATTTTTATAACTAAAATAATAAAGTTTTATAAATTAGTTTAAAATAGCTTAAATTTATATTTAATTTAATTATTTTTATTAATTTTAATATAATATATATAAAATTATTACTATTTTATATTATTTATATTAGTTTTTATTGTTTAACTAATATTATTTTTTATTATTTTTTAATAATATAAATAAAAATTTTTTTTATTTTTATTAGTTTTTTTTATTTTATTTTTATTTTTATTAATTATTTTAATAAATAAAAAAGCTAATTTTATAATATATTAATAATATATTAATAAATAATAACTATATTTTTTTTTTTATTTATATTTATATTTATTTTATATTGTTTTAATTTTAAATTATTAAATTAGTTTATTTTATTTTATTTATTTATTTAAACTATAAATATTATATATATAAAATAAAATTTAATATATTATTAATATTTTATAATTATTATAATAATATTTTATAAAAATTTTATTAATATTATTATTACTGCTATTACTATAGTTACTATTATTTATAAAAAAATATTTAAATTATATAAAAAAAATAAATAAAAATAATTTTTATATATTTTTTTTATTTTTATTTTATTATTTTTATATATTAGTTTTAATTTATTAAAACTATATAAATTAAAATTTATTATAATAATTGTTTTAACTAAATTATTTAAATAAATTTTATAAGTTTTTTTTAACTTTTTTATAATATATTTATATTTTATTAATATTATATTAAAAATTTAATAATTATTATATTATAAATATTAATTTTAAATTTAAAAAATATATATAATATATTATTTTTTATAAAAAAAAAAAAAAATAACTATATTATTATAAATAAAATTAATATTTTATATATTATATATATTTTATTAATATATTGTTAATATTATAATAATTAAATATTAATAATTTAAAAGTTTATATTTAATAAATTATTTTTATTAATATTTAATAAATTATTTAAATTAAATATATTTTTAAAAATATTTATAAATTTTATAAAGTTATAAATAAGTTTTATATATTTTTTATATTTTTTTTATATTTTATAAATTTATTGTTAATAATTTATAAAATTTTAATAAAAATATTTTAATATATTGTTTATATTATATATTTTAATAATTTTTTTAATAATATTACTATTAAAATTTTATTTATTTTTAATAATAAAGTTTAAATTTTATATAATATAAATATATTTATTTTAATTTATAAAATTAATATTTAAAAAAATTATAATATATATTTAAATTATTTTTAATTTATTAAATTATAATTTATAATTAAATTATTTAATATAAATAAATAAATATTTTTTTAACTTTAAATTAATTTTTTATATTTAATATAAATTATTTTATAATTATAAAATTATTAAAAATAAAATATTTTTAATTTATTAAATTATAACTAATAAATTTAAACTTTAATAAATTTAATAATAATATTTTAATTTAATTTAAAAAGTTTGTTTTTTTAAATTTATTTTTATATAAAAATAAATTATATAATAGTTATAAATAATTTAAATATATAATTTAATTAATTTATTAAATTATATTTAATTTAATTATATTTTTAATAATTTAATAAAAATGTTTTATTAATTTAATAAGTTTTTTTTTAAATTAATTTTTTATATATAATAAAAGTTTATATTATAATTATAAATATATTAATTATATAACTTTTATAATTTATTAAATTATTTTAGTGTAAGGGGAGTGCAAGGGCACTAGAGGGCGCGAAGCGCAGGGCCGAAGGCCAAAGGCTGTACGAAGCAGTAGAATTGGTAAAATAGTAAGATTGATTTGTTAGAAAAAAGGTAGGTGGACCTGGCAGGGCTAGGGTCCTTGGCTATATAGGTTGGTGGGCTAGGCTACAGGCTAGTCAGGTGACTGCAGGTCAGGTGACCTGTTGGGTGACCAACAGGACTGCAGGCCAGGTGCCTGACCTATAGGTCAGGCAACCAACAGACCCCCTTGGGTACTGTAACAAAATGCCGGGCAACAAATAAAACCTTGGTGACCTCACCAACTCTAATTAATCCAACATGTCCTATGTCCCGACGCCAGCGTCCCAACGCTGCCGTCCCAACGCTATCCCGAAATTTTGGTTCCATGTCTTGGTCCTTGACTGTATAGCTAGCTGTACCTGCGAGTAGGTCTGCAAACAGGTCTGTGAATAGGTCTGCAAACAGGTCTGCGAATAGGTCTGCAAACAGGTCTACGAATAGGTCTGCAAACAGGTCTGCGAATAGGTCTAGTCGGCTAGAGGTCCTAGTAGGTTTGTAAAGCTAGGAAGGTCTAGTAATAGGTTTGGTGGCTAAGTGACTTGTATAGCTAGCCGAGTCTGGTTGTTGCGCCGATTGGTCTGCAGAACTAGCGGCGACGCAGAAGAAGTGGTTGAACAACCGCGTTCAGGTCGAATCTGTAAGTCGAATTCGTGGTTCTACAACTTCAAAGCCGTCGAGCGGTCCGATAATGCAACACGTTGTCATTATTAAGAGCTGCACACGTACTAGCCCACCCGAAACGTTGAAATAGTCGACCAAATGCTGTTATGTCTAAATTACCGTAGTAAAATACGAAACGCCAACACGTTGTATGTACGTAAAATACTGTAGCAAAAATACGAACGTATTATTATATGTCCAAAAAGTAAAACAACAGGCACTAACACGTTGTATGTCCGAAGCAGGAAATGGTTTGGTTCTAGTACGAACAGCTAGCGAAAGCGTCGCAAATAGTAACTACTTAGCTAATGTTATATGTCAGTCGGCTAAAAATATTTCTTACAACAGTAGCGAGCAAGCTATATATGTACTAACTTAGCTTACAACTAGATTTATATAAAAAGATTCGCTAAGTTTATACAAAAAAATGTCAAACACGCTTCAAAATAACGTTTTGTTGTATACATACAGGGTTTTCATTTATAAACAGCAGTTTTAAACTACTAAATACTCTAAAGCTATTGTTACTAAAATTTTTGCAATAATATATTAACAAAAAAAGTCTAAGTAGTAGTTAGCTTAGATATAAATTAGTTTTAATCAACTATTTTTATAAAAGCACTATTTGTAAAAAGAATATAAAAGTACTAAAGGACACAAAATATAAAACTAAAAACTAAAAGCTATATAAAACAGTAAAATTAATAAAATAATAAAATTGATTTGTTAAAAAAAAAATAAGTAGATTTAATAAAGCTAAAGTTTTTAGCTATATAAGTTAATAAGTTAAGCTATAAGCTAATTAAATAACTACAAATTAAGTGATTTGTTAAATAATTAATAAAACTACAAACTAAATGTTTGATTTATAAATTAAGCAATTAATAAACCTTTTTAAGTACTGTAATATTTAGTTAAAATAAATTTAATTAATTTAAAAAAAAATATTTTAATTAATTTAATTAATTATTATTTATATATTTAAATTAATTATTTATATTTAATATAAATTATTTTTTAATTATAATAAGTTTAAAAATAAAACTTTATAATATTATTAAATTATATTTAAAAATTAATATTTTAAAAGTTTAATTTTTATTTTTAATATTTTTATATTATATATATATTATATAGTGCTTTTTTTAAAACTATATTTTATATATATATTATAAAAAATCTTTAAATTTATAAACTAATTTTATAATATAATTAATATTTTATATTTTAAAAAAACATTTATATAAAATTAAAATAAAAATATATTATTTAATATATAATTTAAATTATTTTTTTAATTAAATAATTTATTTATATAATATATTAAATATATAAAACTTTTTATTATTTTAATTATAATATTTATATTAGTTTAATTTTTATTTATTTTATTAATATAAAAAAATAAACAAAAATAATTTTTTAAAACTAAAAATTATATACAATTTTTTGTTAATTTAGTAGTTTTAAATTTATAACTATTAATAGCTTTTTTATTTATATATATTATTTTTTTAAAATATAAAAAGTTATATTATATTAATATAAATATTATATTAATAATTTATATATTATATATATTTTTTTTATATATTATTTTATTATTAATTAATTATTTTAATAATTTTAATAAAATTAGCTATTTTTTAAAACTATAGTTTAAATATAAAAATAAATAAATAATATTTTAAATTAATTATTAAATATAAAAACTTTTAAATATTATAATATTAAAATATAAATTTATATAAATTAATTAAAAAATTAAAAAATATAATATTAATATTAAATTTTAAACTTTATTTTATATATAGCTATATATTTTATTAAATATATATTAAATTAAATTTTTTTATATTAACTATAATATAATATTTTATTTTAAATATTAATTTTTAAAATATTTTATAACTAATTTATATATTTAATAAATTAATTTTATTATATTAGTTTATAATAATTATATATAGTTTTTATTTTTAATAAAATAAACTATTTATATTTAAAAATATTTTATGAAATATTTTATAAAAAGATTTATTAATTTAAATATATATTAATTATTATTTTAATATTAAAATATAAAAAAATATTTATTAAATTATTATTAATAAAAATTATTTAATAAATTTAAAAATAAATATTTTAATTAATTATTGCTATTAATATATTATATAATATTTATAATAATAATAAATTATATATTAATATATTAATTAAATTAATTTTTATTATTATATTATTAATATATATAATAATTATATTTAAAATTTAATAGTTATAATTTTAATTATATTTATATATAATAGTTTTTTTTTTATTATTTAAAAATAATTATAAATTTATTTTTTTATAATAAAAAAATATAAATATTAATTTTTATTTAATAAATTTTTTTTATATTAAAAATTATTAATATTTATATTTAATATATTTATAAATAAATATATTAATAATTTTTTAATATTAAAAAGTAAATATATTTTATTAAATTTATTAAATAAATTATATTATTAATTAAAATTAAATATTATATTTATAAATAAAAAATAAAAAAATATATAATTATATAATTTTAAAATAATTTAAAAATTTATTAAAAAAACTTTATTAATTAAAACTATTATAAAATAAAAATTTAAATATTTTATAATATATTTAATTTTATAATATAATATTATTTTTTTTTAAATTATTTTATTAATTAATTAAAAATTTTTTGTTATTTTTTATTTAAAAAACTAAATTTTTATTAATATTATATTAATTTTAATTTTTAAAAGTTTTAAATATATTTTTTTGCTGTTTTTTTTTTAGTTTTAAATTAAATTTAAAATATTTATTAATTAATTATAAATTTAATATATTTTAAATATTTTATTTTATTTTATTATTAAAAATATAAATATAAAATTATTTAAATAATATATAAAATATTTTATATTTAATAGTAATTTAAATATTTAATAAAAACTTTTTATAAATATATTAAATAAAAAAAAAGCTATATAAAAATTAAATAATAAATAGTTTTTATAAAAACTAAATAATTAAAAAACTAAATAATAATATTATAATTTTATTATTAAAATAATTTAAAATATATTTTTTAAATTTTTTTTAATTAAATATATATTTTAGTTAATTTTTTATATTAAATTAAATATATTTTATATTATAATATATTTAAATATATTATATTTAATTTAAATATAGTTATTTATTAATTTATTATTAAAATAAAATAAATAATATATTTTATATTAATTATTATTTTTTTTAAATATTAAATTAAAAAAAAAGCTATATAATAATATTTTTATTTTTATTTTAAATAGTTAATTTAAATATAAATTTTTAATTATTTATTTTAAAATAAATTAATAATTTTTTTTTATTAATTTTAAATTTAAAAATATTACTAATATTAATAATAAATTATATTTTAGTTATATTTTATATTAAAAAAATATTTATTATATTAAACTAATAACTTAATAAAACTTATATATATATATTAAATATATATAACTAAGATTTAAACTAGGATCTTTATTAAATAATCAAATAAATAAAAAATATAAAAACTTTTTAAAATTTATAAAACTTATAAGTTTTATATATATATATATATAAATAATTTATATATAACTTTTTTAATTATATTTTTTTTAATAAAATATATATATAAATTAATATAAAATTTTAAAACTTAAAAACAAACTTTAAACTTTATAAATTATTTCGAATTTTTTTATATATATATATATAAAAAGTTTTATTAATATTAATTAATAATTATAAAATATAATTATAAATTAATAAAATAAAAAAGCAAAGTTTAACTATAAAGTAGCTTTTATATTAGATTTTTTATTTTTTATATAAAAAATAAACTATTATTTAAATTAATTAATAAAAAAAAAATTAAATTAACTATTAAATAAAAAAACTTAACTATTATAAAATTAAGAACTTTTTTTATATAATATTTAGTTATTTTTATATAAAAATTAATAAAACTATAAATTATTTTATTTATTTATTTATTTTTATATTTTTATATTTTTTTTTTTTATAACTATATTAAAACTTGCAATAAAATTAGTTATAGTAGCTATAACTATAGTAACTAAAACTAACTATTTTAAATTTTCGAATAAAAAACTATATTTATTTTTATATAAAAATATAACTAAAAAAAACAATATTAATATTTTCAAATAAAAAAATAAAACTGATTTTAAATATTAAAATATTACTATTAATTTAAACAATTTAATTATTTTAATATAAATGTTTATATATTTTATATAATATTTAAAAAAATATATATAACTAAAAATTAAAAATAAATAGTTTATATAAATATTTATAATAAACTTCAAAAATTAAATAAAATTTATATTTATAAATATTATTTATATATTTAAATATATATTTGTTATAATAGCTATAAACAATAAAAAAATCAAAATATATAAAAATATATATAACAATAAATTTATATATATATTTAAAAAATTTAGTAATAATAATAATAATAAAAAATTAAATAATAATATATTTATATAAATAGTTTTAATATTTATATTAATAAATATATTAAAATTTTTAATTATATAAATAAACTATTTAATATTATAACTAGTTATATTAAAACTAATAATATTAATATATATTTTAATATTTAATATAAATAATTAAATATTTAGTTTTTTTATATAAATAAAAATTTAAAAATTTATATTTATTTTTAAAATTTTTATTATATATTGTTACAAGCTATATAAGCTGTTAAATCTAGCTTGTAAATATAGTTTTAAATAATCGCTAAAACTGTATTAACTGTATATACTAAACTATTTAGCTGCTTTAAAATATAATATATATACTAAAAAAACTTTTTTTTTTTTTTTTTTAAATTAAATTATAAATAGTATATATTTATAGCTACTAAGTTTTAACTTATTATATATAATTTAATTTTATTTACTTAAACAGCAAATATATAGCTATTTAATTATATAGTATTAAAAATTTATAAAAAAATAACTTTTATTGTAAAAACAAAAAAGCAAAAGTAAAATAAAACAATTAAGTATATAAAATATTGTTTTTAAACTATTTGCTATTATAAAAAAAAAAATAAAAAAATAACTAAACATTATAAATATATTTTTAAGTTTTTTAGTTGTTAATATTTAATACGAACTATATTATTGTTTAAATAGTTTATAAGCAGTAAATAAGCAGCTTAAAGTTAAAACTTCGATTTTAACGCTGACCTTAACGTTAACTTTTAGCTTTTTTTTTTTAACTTTAACAATAAATATATTTAATATATCGATTAAACAAAGAAAAAATAGCTTAAATATAAATAATTACGAAAATATTAAAAAAAAACTTTTTATTTAATTAAAAAAGTTTTTAAAAAACTAAATTAAGTTTTTTATATAAAAAACAGTTATTAAATATAAATTAAATAAAAATATTAAATTTATTAACAATAATTAAAATAAATTTTATATTATTAATAAACTATTTAATAATATAGCAAAAGTAGTAGCAGTGTTATTTTTTATTACAAAAAAATATATTAATAATTATAATTTAATAGAATTTTTGAATTATTTTTATAACTATTACTTTGATATAAACTATTTAAAAAAAGCAATGTAAAAGCTACTAAAATTCTGCTAAAAAAAAAAGCAATTTTTTTTAAAGTTTTTTTTTAGCTAAAAAAAAACTTTAATTAATATAAAAAATATGTTATAAAACAATTTTATTAAACTAGTTATATTAAAAAAAATTATTTGCTTTTTTTTAATAAACAAGCTAATATTTGTTTTGTTTTTTTTTAACTATATAAATTAAATATATAAAGTTATAACTATTGCTAAAAAGTTAAAAAGTTGCAATTATATTATATATATATAAAGCTTTAGCTAAAAAAGCACAAGCTTTTATTTAAATATAAAGTTAAAAAAAATAAATATAGAAAAAAATATTCTAATAATAAATATAAACAGTATTAACTTTTAAACTATTAATAAATAATTAAAAATTTAATAAATATTTAAAAAAAAAAAAAACAAATAAAAAAAGAATAAAAATTATTTGTACTATAAAAAAAGTAGCTATTTTGTAGCTTAATGTTTGCTAGCGCTTTTTGTGTGTAATATTAACATAAAAGCTGCTAATATATTAAAAGAAATAAAAAAACTTAAAAAAAAAATTCAAAAAAAAAAAAAAAATAGCTTTTAATTATAAATATAATTAAAAGTAAATTTATAAATTAATTTTTATAAGTTTTAAAATAAAGATTTAGCAATATATAAACAATATATTTTTTATAATAAACTTTATTTGCAATAAAACTTTAGTTGTTAAAACTTTAGTTGATTAAAGTTATAAATATATATATACTATAAATAGTTTTTTTGTTAAATATTTGTAGCTATTGCATATTTTTATTACTTTTTGTTACTTAAAGAAAATAGTAATAAAATATATATAAATTAAAAAAATAATATATATTAAAACAAATATAAATAAGTTTTAATAAAAAATATTAGTTTATATAATTTTATAACTAAAATATAATATTATTTTAAACAAATTATAAATAAAAAAATTAAAAATAATTTATTTTGTTTATAAATATATAATTAATATTAATAAAACAAAAAGTTTCAAAATATAAAAAAATAGTTTTATATTTTAAATTAAAAATATTATATAAATAAAAAAAGCTTAATAATTAATTAAAATAGCATTTAATATAAAAATATAATAATTATACTATTTAAAAATAAATAAATTTTTAGTTTTTGTTATTATATTTGTAAATATTACTAAAGTTTTAATATTTTTTATAGTTAACGCAATTAAAAGTCGACTTTTTAAAAAATTAATACTATAAAAAAACAAATTGCTACTATATTATAAAAAAACAAATTATAAAATACTTTTATTTAAAAATAAAAAAAGCAAAAAATTAACAGTTTTATAAAAGCTTTTTTATAAAATATTTAAAAATAAATTAATTATTTTAAAAAAAATATTAATAAAATTATTTAATAAAAGCTATATTTATATTAATAACTTATTAGTAAAAACTTTTGTACTATTTATAAAAAAACTAAAAAATAGTTTATAATTTTATATTAATTATAAAGTATTTAATATTATAACTAAAATAAATAAATATTTATTTTTGTTAATAAAAAAAACTTTAACAAATTTTTTAAAAGTTAAATAATTTATTAAGTTAAATATATAAACTACTTTTTACAAATTTAAAATTAAAAAAAAAAACAAATAAAAAATAATATTTCAAACTAAATTTAAATTTTTCGAATAATTAGTTATACTATTTAAACTTTTTAAAGCTTTAGCAATATTTTAACGTTATATTAATATTATTTTATATTAATACTTAAATATTTTTATATTTATATATATAAACAATATATTTATATAATTAAACAGTTTAAAAAAAAACTATATAAAAAAAATAAAACAAATATTTAGCTTTTTAAAAGCTGTAAAATTACATTTTAATATTAACAAATATAAATTTGCTATTATAAAAACTAAATATTTAAGTTTTATTATAAAAACAAAAAAAAAAATAAAAATAAATTTTAAAAAAATATATACTATTTATAAATAAAAAGCTTTTAAATTATTTAAAAATATATACAGTTTTTTAAAGTTTATAAACTTTTATTAATAATTTATTAAAAATTATTTAAATTTTACTGCTTTTTTTTTTGTTTTAACAAAAAAAAGTACATTATTTTAATAAAAAAACAAAAAAGAAAATATTTTTAAAAAGTTTAAAAGCTTTTTTATATTAAAACTAATATTAACTTAGTACAATTTAAATAAAACAATAGTTTTAAAAATAAATTGTTTAAAAATAGCATATAAAAAATACTTGTTTTAATATAATAAACAAAAATTTTTTTATTTAATAATTTATTATTTATAAAAACTATTAAAAACTAAAAGTAATTATAAAATTTATAATAAAAAACTATTAGCAATAATATATTATATAAAAATATAAAATAATAAATTATATAGTTTAAAAAAACTGTTTTAAATATTATTTAATTATAAAAACTTTAAATATTTTATAATAATTAAACAATTTATAAAATAACAAATTAAATAATTAAAATTTTTAATTAATTTTTAGTTTATATTTATTTATAAAATAAAAACTAATAATAAATAGCTAAATGTTTTATTAAAACAAAAGTAAAACTTATTTTTAAAAATAAATAAATAAATTTAAAAAAAAAAGCTTATATTTTTATATTATAAATAATTAATTTTTAAATTAAAAAAATACTGCAATATTAATATATTAAATAATATAATAAATAATTTATTATTTAATTGTTATATTTTTATAAATAGCAATTTATAAATAATATAAAATATTGTTTTAAAAAAAGCTTTAAGCTATAAATTAGCAGTACAAACAATATAAAAAAACAAAAAAAAATTTCTGCAAAAACTTAAAATAAATAATAAAGCTTTAAATGTTTTTATTATAAAGTATAAATTAAAACTAAATAAAAGTTTTTATTATAAAAAATATATATAAATATTAAATTAAAAACTATTTTAAATTAGCTTGATATAAAACTATTACAACTTTTTGTTAATTAAATATTTAAGCTATAATAATATAGTAGCTATATTAAATAAAAGCTATTTTTAGTTTAAAATATATTAAATAATATATTATTTTATAACAAACTGTAATATATATAGTAAAAAAAACATTTAAAAATAATAAAAAAAAAAGCTTTTTAAGTTTTTACTTATTTTAAAACAATTTTAAAGCAAGCTTTTAATAAACTTTATAACAAACTTTTTTGTTATAATTTTTAAAAATTTTTTATTTATTATAATAATTATTAATAAACTTAATAAAATAATAATTTTAAAAGTTATAAAATTTATAAATATAAAAGTATATATAAAATAATTTATAAATTGTTTTTAACGATTTTATAAGTTTTTAAAAGTTATAACTAATAATTAAAACTTAAACTAAATAAAAAGTTTTTAATAATAACTTTATAAATTAACAAATATTAAATAACAATTAAATACTATATACTATTTAAAAATAAATAATATAACAAAAAAAGCAAATTAAAAAATATTAATATATTTTAAAATTTTTATAATTTATATATAACTTGATTAAATAGTATTATTACTAAAAATAACTTTAATAATTAATAATAAAAATTTATTAATTATTAAATTTAACTTTTTTTTTATTTAATATAAATATTATATAAACTTAATAAAATTAATAAAATATTTAAATATATTTATTAAAAAGCTGAAAATATTAGCAAAAATATTTATATAAAAATTAAAAAATATTTAAAGTTTTATATAAGCTGCTATAGTAATAATATAACAAAAAATAAAAAAAACTATTAATAAAAAATATAGTTTTATAAAATGCTTTTAAAAAAATAACTAAATATAACTTAGTTTAAAAAATATAAAAACTAATTAATTTTTTTAAAAATTAATTTAATTATATTTAAAATATAAAATAATAAAAATAATAAACTTATATATAGTAAAATTAAATATATTTAAAAAAATATATAGCTACTTTTATGTTAATTTTTTATAATAAGCTATAAAAAACTTTTTACTTTTTTAAATTAATTTAAATTTTAAATTATTAGTTATAATTTCAAATAATAATAAGTTTTAAATAAAAAGTATTTTTTAAATATATATTAAACAAAATAAAAATAAAAGCAGTTTTAAAAAAAAACAAGTTTTAATTAAATAAATAAACTATTTTTAGTTGTTATAAAAATTTATAAAAAAATTTTTAAATATAACAGTATTAAAATAATTTAAAAACAAATATAGTAATATTAAAAAGTACAATAGACTTAGTATTAAATAATAGTAATACAAAAAAAAAAAAAAAAAAAAAAAACTATATATTTTTTAATAAATTATATATAATAATTTATTATAAATTGTTAATATTAATTAATAACAAAATAAAAAAAAAACTACTTTTTTTTTAAAAATAAATTAGTAAAACTTAAATTAATTATATTAAATTAATATATATATATTAAAACTTTTTTTATTAATAATAAAATAATTTTTTTGTTTTTTATTTTAGTTAATTTTTTTTTATATTATATTAAAACTATAAAAAAGCTACAAATTATTTTTTTTATTTTAACTTTTAATATTTTAACTATTATATAGTAAGTTTGTACTATTGAAATTAATACTAAAAAATTTATTAATTTTGCTATAGTTTTTATTAAAGCTTTTAATATAAAGCAGTATATTTTTAACTACTAAATTAATTATATATTTTTTAATATCGATTAAATGTTTTTTAATTTTAACTATATAATTTAAAAATAGTATAATTAATTATAAACATTTAATTTTATATTTTTTAGTTTTAAATTAATTATTTAATATAAAAAAGCTATATATTGTTTAAAAAATAGCAAATTAAAAACTTATATCGACTTTATATTGTTAAAACAAAAAGTTAATAGTATTAATACAAAAAAAAATAAGTTAAAAAAAATAAAAAAATTTATTAAATATAAAATTTAATAATTAGTATTATTATATTTTAATATAGTTTTTAATTAAAAAAAGTATATATTAATTATTAGTTGTTAAAAAAAAAGTAAAAATAAAACAAAAAAAAAATAAAAAACAAATTTACTAAATTGAGTTAAATTATAAACTTTTATAGTAAAAACAAGCTTTTAATATATTTTAATTATTTATATTATATATTAAAGCTATATAAAAGTAATAAATAAGTAAAAATAAAACAGAAAAAAAAAAAAAACAGCTATTTATAAACAAATAAATATAACTAAATTTATTTATAAAACTTATATATAAAAAATAACATTTGTTAGTTTTTATATAAAATGTAAATAGTATATAAATATAAAACAAATAAATACAAAAAAAAAAAAAAAAAAAACTTACTTTTTATATTTATATAAAAGTTGCAGAAATTTTTAATTAAATAAAAAATATATTGTTATTGTTAATAAAAAAAAAACAAAAAAAAAACTATAAATTATTTATTTTAAAATATAAAAAAAGCTAAAAGCTAATAAAATTTTATATAATAAAAAAGATTTTGTTTATAATAGTTTATTTTTGTTTAAAAAAATTAAAAAAAAAAAAAATGCTAAAGCTAAAAGAAAATAAAGTAAAAATAAAAAAACTAAATATAATATTATTTAATTCGACAAAAAAATAAAAAAAGAAAAAAAGAAAAAAAAAAAAAACAGCTGTATAAAAACGAAATAAAAGCTGCTTGTTATAAAATTAATATAAGTATAATAAAAATAAAAAAAACAATAAGTGTAGCTTAAAAAAAAAAGCAGTATAAAAGTAAAAAAAAAACAAAAAAAAAAAAAAAAAAAAAAAAAAAAGGAAAAAAAAAATCAAACTTACAATTAAATATAAAAAAAAAAAAAAAAAAAAAAAAGTTAAAAAAAAAAAAAGCACTTTTATATAATATTATTAAAGCAGTAAAAAGTAGTAGTTAAGTTAGCACTGTTTATATTTTAAAATAGTTAAAAAAAACAATAACTATAAACAAAACTAAAAAATTAAAAAAAAAAAAGCTTAAAATTAAAAAATATATAAAAAACAAGTTATATATTAATAAAAAAAACACTAAAAAAAAACTAAAAAAAAATAGTATAAATATATTAAAAAATAATAAATTATTTTAAAAAAAAAACACTATAAATAAATAGTTTAAAAACAGTAAAAGTATAATTAAATAAAGCTGCTTTTTATAAATTTTGCAATATAACTAAGTTTAAATATTATTTATACTGTTTTTAAATAAATACAAAAAAAAAACAAAGTTATTTTTGTAAAGTTTTATATTAAAAATTTAAAAAAAAAATAATATTACAAGCTATATAAGCTACTAAATTTAGTTTATAAATATAATTTTAAACAATTATTAAAACTATATTAGTTATATATACTAAATTATTTAATTGTTTTAAAATATAATATATATATTAAAAAAACTTTTTTTTTTTTTTTTTTTTTTAAACTAAATTATAAATAATATATATTTATAACTATTAAACTTTAGTTTATTATATATATTTTATATTTTTATTTATATATAAAAATTAATTATATAAATTTTTTTATATTTAAATTATTTATAATAATTTAATTAAAATAATTTAATTTATTATATTTATTAAAATATAACAATTTAATTAAAACTATAACAATAAATTATATAATATATTATATAATAAAGTTTAAATTTTTATTTTAATATATTATTAATTTAAAATTATTAAAAAATAATATTATATAATATTTTTTTTTATATTAAAAAAAAAAGCTAAACAATATTATTTTAATTATATTAATTTAATATATAAATAAAACAAAATTTATATAATATTAAATAATTATTTTAATATAACAATTAATTATAATTAATATTAAATTAATTAAACTATTATTACTTTTATATAAATAAAATAAAACAATTTAATAAAAATAATATTTAAAATATTAAAAATTATAATTAATAAATTTTAATTTATATAATATATTTTAAAATTTAACTATTATAAAAAAATATTACTTTATATAATAATTATATAAATATATTTTAATATATTTAAATTTAAACTTATTTTAATTAATTAAAAATTTATATATAAAACTTTATTTTTTAATTTATAAATAATATTACAAATTTTTTTTAATTAAAAAATAAATTATTATTATATAATAAATATTTATTTTATTAATAAATAATATAATATTAAATATTTAAAACGATTATATAATTATAACTTTAAAAAAAACTTTTATTAAAAGTTATAATAATTATATAATAAAAATAATAAAAATAATAAAAAATATTTTATTTATAAAAAACTTAATTGTTAATTTATTAATTACAATTAATAAAAAAAATTTAAAATAAAAAAGTAATATTTTACTATATATAATATTTTAAAATAAAAAACTTTATTATATAAAAAATATAATATATTTATATTAAATTATAAAAATAATAAAAACTTTTTATATAATAATAAATTTAATAATAATTTAAATTTTAAAATTAAAAATAAAACAGTTTAATTTTTAATAAATTTAATATATTTTTATTATATAATAAAAAAAAATATATATATTTAAAATTAAATATTAATATTAAATAATTTTTATTTAAATAATTAATATAATATAAAATATTAAAATGTTTTATAAAATATTAATATAATAAAAGTTTTAATTATTAAAAAAGTTTAAACTAAAACTTTTATATAAAAAAATGTTTTTATATAAATAAACTAAATTTTAAATAATATAATAATTTAATTTAATAATATTAAAAATTTTAAAATTATAAATATTATAATAATTTTAATATTAATTAAATTAATTAAATTTTATATTTTAAATATATTAATTTTGTTTTTATTATTATTATAAAATATAAATTAATTATATATTTATTTTAATAATATATAAAATATAATTATATAATAAAATAATATAATAATATTAATTATATAAAAATAAAAATATTTATTTTTTAATATTAACTAATTAAAAATTATAAATTATTTTATAAAATAAAAATTTTAAAAATTATATTATTAATTTAAATACTTTTATATAAAAAACTTATAAAATTATTATAAAAAATTAAATATAATAATATTAATGTTTTAATATTTTAAAAAATTAAAAAGTTTTATTATTATTATTAATTATATAATTAAGTTTTAAAAAAATTTAAATTTTTATTAAAAAATAAATATAATTTTAATTATAAAATTAATATTAATATTATATAAATTAATAAATAATTAATTTTAAATATAATTAATATAAATATTTTATTTTAAACAGTTAAATTTTTAAAATTTTTAAATATATATAATATTTAAAATATATTATATTAATATTAAATTTTAATATATTAAAAACTATTTAATTATATTATATATAATTTTAATATAAATTTTTTATTTAAAAAATTTTATAATAATATATAATTAATTAAAACTTTATATAAAAAAATGTTTATTAAAATATATTAAACTATTAAAAAAATTAAATAAATATATATATTATTTTATTATATATTTAATATTTTATATAAAAAAATTAGTTATTATATAAATAAAAAAACAATATTATAAATAGTTATAAAAGTTTTAAATAATATAACTAAATTAAATAATTTTATATTTATTTTATTAGTTTTTAAAATTTATTTTAAAATTAATAATAATTTATTTTTTTTATTAAAAATTATTTAAAAAATAAAAGTTATATAAAAAGTTATAAAAATATTAAAAAATATTTATATAAAAGTTAATATTAATTAAATAATATAAATTAAAAATAAATGATAAAAACTTCTAAAAGTTCTAAATAGAAAAGCTTGTATGAAAGTAATGCACCTCTAAAGTGGGCTATACTAGTTAGCACTTGTAGAAAAGGTAACACCTGCATACACTTGTAGATTAGATAAAGACCCACGGAGACCCATAAAGACCCACAAAGATCCATGTATACACCTAAACTTTAAGTTTTAGGAATTGCTGTAGGTCCTTTTTTCTATTCAATTTATATTTTACTTTCTACTACTATTTTATTTAACTACCTTTGATTGCACTTATTAATAAACTAATATTATTATATAAAATATTTTTTTTATTTTTTTAAAATAAAATTATAATATAAAAAAAATATAAAAACTAAATAAAACTATATAAAATTTTTATAATTAAAAATTATAATATTATAATCGATATAATAAATAAACTAGCTAAATTTTATTATATATAAATTAAATTATATTATTAATAAAAAACTATATTTGATTTATTATATAAAAAAAATAACTTTTTATATAATTTTTTTTAAACTATTAAATAGTTATAACTTTAATATAAAAATAAACTAAAAAAATTATTTATATTTATTAGCAATTAATACTTTATATTAAAAAAAATCAACAATTATATTTTAATTATATAATTAAAATAAAATAATATAATTATTATATTTAATATATTTTTTAAATAATTAAATATAATTAAAATAAATATATTAGCGATTTAAAATATATTTTAATATATATAATATAATTTAAATTAATATAATTAAATAAAAAATTTTTAAATTAAAAATAAAATAATTAAACTATATAAAAAGTTTAAATTAATTATATAAAATTATAAAAATAATAATAAAGTTTAAATTTTTATATAAATATTAATAATTTAATATATAAATTAATAGTTTATTATAACTTTAAAATTATTGCTAATTTAAAACTATAATATATATATAAAACTATAAAATATTTTTTAAATATATATATAGTTATATAACAAATTAAATTAAAAAATTTATATTTATTTATTAAAAAAATTAAAAAATAAATATTTAATAAATATTATATTTTAAATTATATAACTATTATATAAATTAGCTAAATTCAAATTATATTAATATAAAATTTATTATAAATATTATTGCTAAAAATTAAATATAAAAATATTTATATATAATTTATATTTATTATATATTAAAAAAAAACTTAATAAATTTATAATTATAAAATTTTAAATAAATAATATTTTTAATATTATATTTAAAAAGTTTTTATATAAAAAAAAAAACTAAGCTATTATTTTATATAAAATTAAAAATAAAATTAATATTTAAATATTTTATTAAATTTAACAAAAATAAAATTTAAATAAATAAATAAAATTTTTTATTTATTTAATAAAAATAAATTAAATAATTATATATTATTAACTTTTATATAAAAAATTATTTTTAATAATATATTATTTAATAAATTTAAAATATATATATTATATTAATATATTAATTAAAAATATTATATAATTTATTAATTACTATATAAATTTAAAAACTATTAAAAAATAATATTAAAGTATTAAATATATAAATATAATAATAAATCGATAATATATAATAAAAATTATATTATATATTTTTAAACTTTAATTATATAAAAATCTTTATTTTTATTAATAAAATATTTATAAATAATAAAAATTTAAATTTTTAAATTAAATTTATAATTATATTAATTAATAAAAACTATATAAAAAATATTTTTACAATTAAAAATAATATTATTTATTAAAATTTAATTAAATATAAATAAATTATATATAATATATTAATAAATAAATTATATAATATAATTAATAAATTTAATTATATTATTATATTTAATATAATTTTTTAAAAAATTATTTATATAATAAAATTATTAATTATATTATTAGTTATATATATTAATTTTAAATTTTTATATAAATATTTAATTAAATTAAAAACTATATAAAAAAAACAATTTATAATTAATATTATATTATTTTAAAAAATATATAAAAATTATAAAATTATAAAAATATATTAAATTAATAATAAAAATAATTTAATAAATATTTATATAAAAAAAATATTTAATTAAATATTAAAAAAACTAATTAATATAAATAAACTAGTTATATAAATAAAAGTATATATAAATTAATTAAATAATAAAAAAAATAACAAAAAATTAATTAATATTAAAACTAAAATTATTATATAAAAAAATTTTTTTTTAATATTAAATTAATAATTTAATAAAATTTATATATATATATTAAATATATATAACTAAAATTTAAATTAAAATTTTTATTAAATAATTAAATAAATAAAAAATATAAAAACTTTTTAAAATTTATAAAATTTATAAGTTTTATATATATATATATATAAATAATTTATATATAACTTTTTTAATTATATTTTTTTTTATAAAATATATATATAAATTAATATAAAACTTTAAAATTTAAAAACAAACTTTAAACTTTATAAATTATTTTAAATTTTTTTATATATATATATATAAAAAGTTTTATTAATATATTATTAATTTATTTAAAATATTTAAATAATATTTTAATATTTTTTTTTAATTTTTAATATATAAAAAAAATAATAATATTTTAAATTTTAAGTTTTTTTTTAAAAGTATTATAAAAACTAAAATTATATTTATTTTAAATTATATTATAAATAATAAATAATTTTAAAATATTATAATAATTAATTAATTTTTATTTTTATTAAAATTTAAAATTTAAATTATTATATTTAAATTGTTTTTTATATTTAAAATAGCTATTAAATTTTATATTTTTTTTATATAAATTAATAATTTATATATTTTTAAACTATATTTATTATATATATATTTTTAAATATAATATATTAAATTAAAATTTTAAAAATAAATTAAATTATTTTATTTAAAATAATATTTTTATTTTTTATAAATTTTATTATAATTATTAATAATTTATTTATTAAATAATTAATTATATATAGTTTTATAAATTATTAATATTAAAAAAATAACTTTTTAATTTAAAATTTATTTAATTTAAAAATTTATATTATAAAATATAATATTAAATATTTAAATTTAAATTATTATTAAATTAATTATAAAATAAATTTTATATAAAATTATTAATTTAAATATTTATTAAATAAATAAATTTATTATTTATATTATATATAAATATTTTTTAAATAAATAATTATAAATTATTATATATATTATAAAATAATATATTTATAAATTAATATTAAAACTATATATTTTTAATTTTATTATTAAAATTATTATTATTATTTATTTAATTATATAATTAATATAAAATTAAAAAACTATTATTAATATATATTTATTTATTTAAAATTTAATTAAATTTATTAAATATAGTTTATTTTTATATATTATTAATATATATTTTAAATTAATATTAAAAAACTTTTTTATTATTTTTATAATAATAAAAAAATATTTATAAATTTTTTAAAATTTAAATATTATTTTTAAACTATTAAACTAAATTAAATATAATATTTATTTATATTTTTATATTATTAATAGTTTTTTTTTTTTTTTTTATATTTTAAATATTTTAAATATAAAATAAATTTATAATATATAATTTTTTTTTTTATAAATAATAAAATATTTACTATATTAATTTATATTTTTTTTTTAAATTAATAAAAAAACTTTTTTATATTATTAAATTTTAATATATTTAAAATTATTTTATTTTTATTTATTTTTATTTTGTTTTAAAATTAATTTTTTAATTTAATATTTAAGTTTTTTATATTTTAAATTAGTTTAAATAAATCAGTTAAAAATATTTTTTTTAAATATTTTATATTTTATAAAATATATAAAAACTATTATAATTAAATAATTTATTAAAAAAAAAACTAATATTATTTAATAATATAACAATTTTAATTTAAATAAATTGTTTAATTTAATATATAAAAACAATGTTGTAATCGCTGCAATTGTGCTTTGAGAAGTGTATGTTGTAGTGTAGAAGTTGTGTGGTGGGCCCAGTAGGCCTGTAGAACTACCTATCTAGGAGACTCAATTGGACCTCATTTTCTATTTTGGGCAAGGCGACGTTATATATGTATACTAGGTAGTCTAGATCTCTCATCTTACATCTTAACTATTTCACTGCTAATCTACCTACTTATCTAATTGAGGCTCTGCAATGTTTTTTCTCTCTCTCTATATAATCCTTACCCTTTCACAGTCGATCATTCTCGGCACCTTGTGATATCTACCTACTTATAGTTACCGAATACGACCTAGTGAGATAAATAGATGTTCACTGCATGGACGTTTCAAGCGTTTGATCCGCCCACCGATTGCGGTGTAGCCTCT
The DNA here is from genome assembly GCA_038501195.1 of Nemania diffusa. NCBI lineage: Eukaryota > Fungi > Ascomycota > Sordariomycetes > Xylariales > Xylariaceae > Nemania > Nemania diffusa. The sequence goes on from JBBPUQ010000008.1 coordinate 1,762,667, forward strand.
ACACTTAGCCGAGTCCCCGAACCCCTTAGGCCTTGATAAGCGACGTGAAACGAGTGGCTTAGCTACCAAATCGCTGTAGCTTACGCCGTAGTGCAAGAGCCGACCTTTATTTCCCGATCCTGACAATGTCAATACGAATACAGAGTACTCGTACCTACCTACTACCGACTTACACCATGTGATCTACAGCGTATTCTGCATTCTGTATACTGTTGTCTGCTGCCGTGGCACGGTTCCTGCCGAGAGGCAGCCAAGCTAGACCTGCACCAGATCGTGGGTTCAAACATGCAAGTGAGTAGAGCCGTCATAGATCGGTCATTGCCCTGCCATTACCTATCATTTTCCTCATCGAGCAGGTATACCCAGATATGTTTATAGGTAGGTTCACCGTTGATACTATCACGCTGCGGCTTCTAGACTCTAGAGTAAGGTAGTGCAACGCCGCATCGCCGCATCGCCGTATGCCTCTCTTTCCTTCGAAGTACATAACTACCTCCTAGACCTACCTCAACTGTGCCGTGATGCTGCCTGCCAGCGTTTTTCCTACATCCCCCGTTTCAACGAGCCAAAAATCCTGCTGCATCTACCTCAGCTATCCCAGTCACAGCCTGCTTCTCTTGACCAACTAGATAATCCAATTGCCCCTGATCCTTTGCCTGAAACGGCTTATGTCATCATATCACCTATTTATTAACTCTGTGTTGACAACGAAGCGTGTGGACGTCCTAGCAACCATCTGCTGCTTTGCTGCTAAACCGTCTACATCATGGCAACTAACAACACGTTTGGGGAGCTGGGCCTCTCCATCATAGGCCTCGGGGCTCAGTATCCGCCGAATAAGCTCAAGGCGGACGAGCTGGCCAAGCTGGCCGCCAAGTTCCATCCTGAATCATACGCGTGAGTTCTCGTGACCAATAACTAGGAAAGGAGATCATATGCTAACATGTATATATATCTTGGCAGGATGGAAAGAGTGCTCTCCATCAACCGCTTCACAGGGATTGAGACACGCTCCTCAGTCGGCACAGCGGAGCATCCTCTGGTCAACAAGCCTGCTCCGCCAACAATAGCAGAGCTACACGAGACGTTCATGAGCGACGGTGTGCCGCTCGCCGTGGAGGCCGCGCGGAAAGCGATGGCAGAAGCTTGTGTCGACGCGTCGCAGATCACCCACGTAGTCTCAACTACATGTACTGACAGCGCCAACCCGGGGTTCGACCACTACGTCGCCAAGGAACTGGGACTGCTGCCGAGCGTTGAGAAGGTGCTCCTCCACGGCGTGGGCTGCGCGGGCGGGCTGGCCACATTACGCACGGCGGCGAACCTCGCGCTCGGGCACCGGTTCCGCGGCCGGCCGGCGCGCATCCTGTGCGTGGCGCTCGAAGTCAGCACGACGCTCGTGCGTAGCGAGCTAGACAGCATCGACAAGACGCAGCAGACGCGAATCGGCGCCTGTTTATTCTCAGACTGCGCAAGCGCCGCGGTGCTGAGCAACGGCGTCGGCGAGGAGGGCGGCGCCGCCCCCGTATACGAGCTACTCGGCTGGGACCACCGGGTCATCCCGGATACGGAGGCCGATCTGGGCTTCGACGCCGACGCCGCGGGGTGGAAGGTCGTGCTCTCGCAGCGCGTGCCCTCTCTCACAGAGAAGGTCCTCGCCGGCGCCTTCACAGATCTCGTCTCCGGCGTTTCGCCCTCGCTACCCCCGACATACCGCGCGGCGCCCGACTTCGACTGGGCAATGCACCCAGGCGGCCTCACGATTCTGACGAACGCGGAGCGCGCACTGAAGATCGCGCCCGAGCACATGCGCGCCAGCTATCACCGCTACATGGAGCACGGCAACTCGAGCTCGGCGACCATCTTTAGCGTCATGGACCACCTGCGCGGCAAGGAGATGGACGCCTGCACCCCCGGCGGCCGTGGGCCCGCCGAGTACGTCGTCGGCTGCGCCTTCGGCCCCGGCATCGCTGTCGAGATGTGCATGCTGAAGCGCAACTTAGGGCCTCGCGGCCTACAGACGCCGCCTGAGACCGATAGCGAGGCTGGCCGCAGCGAGAGCGGCGAGGACGACGAGGATCGCGCGAGCGTGGATAGGGGGAAGGGCGCAGGCTCTGCCCCGTTAGAAGAGAATGGACACACGACTACGGCTCTGACGCGGGAAGAGGGGTTTGTGACCGAGGCGTTGGCGAGCGTTGAGCTGGATTAAAATAGAGGCTGTTTGTCAATCACTTGAAGACTTGGGTTCTCGTCAGGCGTTGCATAACATGGCTATGGGTGTATGGATAACGCGTATTAGATATCCGGATTCATCACTACTAGAATTATGATTGCATGGATTTTGCGATGGGGATGGAATAATTCAGCGATAGTGTTTATTGTGCTCGTGGTAAAAGGTGGTTGAGGTTATTTCCTGTATAGGTAGATCAGGATGTTAGATACCGCTCGCATTAGACGCTTGCTAGATAATATTCCTTCTCTCACTCTACTTGCTTCCTTAGATCGTGGATAATTGACGAGCCCCTAACTTGTCCACGTACATTATGTGTAGAGAATAAATTGTTGATCCTGAGCACCGCTCGAGTTCAGATAGCTAGATTAAACAAAATAGCCCATTGGGTTTTCGATCTCAAGATCTAATATATACTTCCTAGTAGGCTGAAGGGGATAACTTGAGCTATACATATTTGTCACGAGGTGAATTAGAGCTCTGAACCTCCATTAAGAGGCGGAACGCTAACCACAACTGTCTCATTCATGCTGCCACCCCGATACGCATACGTGAACGTCCATCCCGACCCCGCGCCGCCGTGCTCGCCCTTGTTGTTGACAACGACAATGCCGCTCTGCACGGCGGGATATTTCTTCACCATGCGTCTGACGGCGTCTTCAGCCGCTGCCTTGGGGCTCATGCCTAGCCGGAGGCTCTCGACGGCCTGGTAGCACGGCAGGAAGCGCATCATGACTACGACGCCCTGAGTTAGCCATCGTCATCTCTAGTGTGATCTACATTGGGTTTGAAGGTATAGGGGATTCTCGGGGTTTGATTCTACGTTGGAATGGAGCATATTCGAGAATTGGGGGAAATGACTAGAGAATAGACTCACTGTCTCCGTCTCCCGTGGCGCCGCACCCGCCCACCTCGCCATCTACATACGAGCCACTACCCGTGATCGGGCCGTCGCCCACACGACCCGGCACCTTGCGGCTCGCGCCATTCGTCGACGTACCCGCGGCCATAACGCCGGAAGCATGCAAAGCAATCATAGAGATCGTATCATGGCCCTCTAAGGTGGAGCGGCCCAGCAGTCTCGCGTCGTAGTCGTCCGCGCTCGAGTTCAGCGGCAAGGGGCTGTAGGGCCCGCAGGACTCGGCCGGGTCCGGCGTGGCGTTGATGCGGTAGTTGGGCTGGCAGCCGCCGGCCTTCCACGCGGCGCACGACGCCGCCGACTCGGGCGTCGCGAGGTCCTCGGCCGCGAACCCGTTGGCGACGGCGAAGTCGGTCGCGAGGTCGCCCGCGAGCATGGTGTGCGTCGTGTGCTCGAGCACGGCGCGCGCGACGCCGACGGCGTTCTTGACGCGGCGCAGGGCCGCGACGCTGCCGGACTTCATGGTCGTGCCGTCCATGATCATGGCGTCGAGGGTCGTCTGTCACTCGCACTTAGCGCCCCATGTTCGCTTTACACCTCTCTCTCTCGCTTACCTCGCAATTCTCGTCGGGCGAGCCACCGAAGCCGACGCTGCCGTCGCACTGGTTCGCCTCGCAGGTGCTGCACCCCAGCTCCACGGCGTCCAGCGCCGAGGCCTGGCCCGCGAGCAGCGAGAGGTACGCGGCGTCGGTGGCGGCGGTGAACGGCCCGCCCCACGTGTTGATCACCATGGGCAGGCCCGGCGAGTTGCTGCTCGCGTGGTTTGCGTGGGCCGCGGCGTGTGGGAGCGCGAATGCGAACGCGGCGAGCGAGCTCATGCTGCTGCAGCTCCAGCCCCGGATGAAGGCCATGGGAATAAGCATGGCTGCGAGGATTAGCGAGATGAGGCGCCAATTCCTCGTGAGGAGGGGCTCATTTCGTTCGGTGCCTCTGGCGGCAGCGGGTGTGCACCGACTCCATGGTTGCATTGCGGTGGATGGTGGTTTATTGATTGAGATGCATGAGAAAGCCAAGCCGTCTATCCAGGGGCTGCACAATCTACGCATAGATAGGTACCTAAATAGGCACCTGAGGCAGGTGGGTAGACGGACTTGCTGTAGGGCTGGCGTGCATCAATTAGGTAGGTCTCAGGGGCTTCCTACTCTGTACTCTGTACCTCGCTAACCCACGATAGCACCTCATCTTACTGTAGATAGTCCCCCGCATTCGACCCCGAATCCGAATCCCTTCTCGTGCGATTTTTTCGTGTATCTCCAGTTCTCTTCAATAATTGAGTCACAACGTCTGACTCATTTGTTCGAACTTCTTAGCCAAAAATTTACGGTTTGCATATAGGTAGAGTAGATATTACTCGGGTGTTGGTGCCAAGTCACCTATGAAGGCATCGTCGCCTTGCAGCCTGTGTTATGGTAACGGTAACGTAGCATTGCAAGGACCCATGATGAATTATCCTGGCTGTTAAATAGGCAGACTCGCCGAAGGGTGAAGGCAAACCGCCGAGAATCGAAAGTTCACCAGGCTTTTCAGCAAGGGGGTTTACTCGTGAAGCGTATCACGGAGCGCATACGAGTTGCTTCATTGGTAGGATCGGTTCGATTGCAGAAGTTCGTTGAGAGCCGCTATAGAAAAAAGCACGCCGAATATCCGGTTCAATCCCTAGACACGCGGTGCGATGTGAAGGCCTCTGCGAGTTAGGTAGTTAGGTATAAGTAGTCCAACAACATGTAAGAAGACAATCAAACAATCATGATTGCGCGAAACCCCGAGTTTCAAGACCCGTGGGGACGGATACGTTAGGCTTTAGATAGTTAGCCAGCTCGACTGGGCTTCTAAAATAAGAGACTATATACGCTATGAAGGTGACTATATAATGCATCGCTTCCAATTTTCTTTGTAGCGCCTCAGCTGTTGCCTGATTCAGCTGACTCTCGCCCAGAGGAACGCCATCTAATTAAACTAGGGTCTATAATGCGAGTGATCTAAGTCTCAATCCAGTAAGGCGGCATCTCCAAGCTCTACTTTAGGCTGGTCCGGACTTTCATTTCTGCACGTCGCGTCTTCAATATCGTAGGCAGCTTCGTTGTGTTCCCACCACGGGCAGCACCGTCGTATGGGGGGCTGCTACTAGGGTGGTCTGGATGCAGCATGTTAGACCTAGCCGAGGAAATCCTTCATCGTGTCTCCTAATGGCGTTGTCATGTCGTACTTGAATAAATACCCGTCGTGGCCCCATCAGCTAACCATGTCTCTGCGCCCTGATCTGTCTTCGCCGTCGGCCACGTCCCTGCTATCAAGATGCGTTTCACCAGAATCGCCGGACTTGCTATCCCTCTTGCTTTAGCGGAGAAGCTGGTGATCCCAGCCGTCGAGGAAGCCGTCAGTTTGCAGCTCGCCGAGTTCAGCGAGTATTACGCCGACGCAACTAACGAGACCTTGGATTCCCTAGCTACCCAGTCACCTCACGATGTCCGCGGTATCGAGGAACGTCAAACCAGTACTTATTGGTACGAGACTATAGTTCATCAGGGCATCTCTGCGTTCAATGCCAACCCGACAACGTACAAGGTCTACCGAAACGTGAAGGACTACGGCGCCAAGGGGTATGAAACCTCCTTATATCGAATCAGGTTAACATAACTAACATAAAATAGAGACGGAACGACAGATGATACCGCTGCAATCCAAAGTGCTATCAGTGACGGGAACAGATGTGCCCCTGGAACTTGTGCCTCAAGTAGCACAACCAATGCGATTGTATACTTCCCTGCTGGAACTTACCTTCTCTCTTCATCCATTGTGAGCTACTACGCAACTCACCTGGTTGGAAACCCCAATAGCTTGCCCATTTTGAAGGCGACTGCGAACTTCAATGGATTCGGAGTCATTGATGGCGCCCAGTATCAAGCGGGCGGCGCATTGCCATATGGTGCTACTAACATCTTCTGGCGGCAAATCAAGAACTTCATTGTCGACATAACCGCCATTCCCGCGACGACTGCCGGCACTGGCATCCACTGGCCAACCTCCCAGGCCACCAGCTTGCAAAACATCATCTTCAAAATGTCTAGCAATGCCGGTACGCAGCATCAGGGCCTCTTCATCGAGGATGGCTCTGGCGGTTTCATGAACGATCTCGTCTTTTATGGCGGTAAATACGGTGCTGTGTTTGGAAACCAGCAGTTCACCGTCCGCAATCTCACCTTTTACGATGCCGTTACCGCCGTCAGCCAGATCTGGAACTGGGGCTGGACATTCCAGGGCATCTCCGTGAATAACTGCACTGTCGGCCTCGACATGGCGACGCGGGCTGACGATAACAAGGAAGTCGTTGGCTCTGCCACGTTCTTCGACAGCTCCTTTACCAACACGCAGATCGCCTTCAACATATCCAGAAGCACGACTTCGCTACCCGTTGCCGGCGGCAGTCTGGCTATCGAGAACGTCGCCCTCAGCAACGTCGGCACCGCAGTCAACTACGGACCAACTGGGAGCACTCTCCTCGCGGGAACGACTGGCACAAGCACCATCGCTAGCTGGGTATCCGGACAAGTGTACCACCCCAACGGGCCTAACAAGGTTGCCGGCACCCAGACACCGTTTACTCGACCTGCCTCTCTCCTGAGCGGCACCAAGTTCTACCAGCGGTCTAAACCCTCATATGCGGACTTGACTTCCTCGTCCTTTGTCTCCGTGCGGGCCGGCGGCGCGAAAGGTGACGGAAAGACGGATGACACCGCGACCCTACAAAGCATTATTACCTCGGCAGCTACCGCGGGAAAGATCGTGTATTTCGATGCAGGCACCTACATAGTCACCTCGACTCTCCTAATCCCGGTAAAGAGTAAAATCGTCGGTGAGGCCTATCCGGTAATTATGTCAAGCGGCTCATTCTTCGCCGACATCAACGCCCCGAAGCCGGTTGTGAAGGTTGGCAATGCAGGAGACTCTGGTAGCGTGGAATGGAGCGATATGATGGTCTCTACAAAAGGAGCGCAACCGGGTGCCATCCTCATCCAGTGGAACCTTGCCTCGCCTTCGGGCTCACCCAGCGGGATGTGGGATGGTAAGTAATCTCAACCCCATTTCTTCTCCTAGCTAAGCCAAAACCATGCCTCACAAGGATGTTTGGTGTAGACCTAGAATACCTCTTGATGGCCCTCTAGACCTCAATTACTAACCCCAAATGCTATAGTGCATACACGCATAGGTGGAACTACGGGTTCAGGTCTCTCGTACGCAGACTGTCCTGCAACACCATCCTCCACAACCGTGAACAACAACTGCCGAGCCGGCAACATCGCCATGCACGTCACGCCCTCAGCCAGCAACCTGTACATGGAGAACGTGTGGCTCTGGACCGCCGACCACGACATAGACGACGCCAAGCTGAGCCAGGTCACGATCTACGCCGGCCGCGGCCTGCTCGTCGAGTCCACGGCCGGCAACATCTGGATGGTGGGCACCTCGGTGGAACACCACGTGCGGTACCAGTACCTGTTCCGCAACACGCAGAACATCTACGCGGGCCAGATCCAGACCGAAACCCCCTATTTCCAGCCCAACCCGTCCGCGAGGTCGCCGTACCCGCTCAACACCACCAGCGACCCCAGCTTCGACGTCTCGTGCCCGGTGGCCACCGCCGCGGCGAACTGTGCCGAGGCCTGGGGCCTCGTCGTCAAGGCGAGCAAGAATGTGCTTATTTACGGTGCTGGGTAAGTGATATGCCTCCAACTGGGCAAGATATATTCCTCGGTTATTGGAGGACGACGGGCTAACTCGGGTGACTGCAGATTGTACTCGTTCTTCAGCAACTACGCTTCAGCGTGCTCCGCCACTGGTGCAGACACGCTCTGTCAGCAAGGTATGGTGCTTTACGACGCGGCCGCCACGACCAACTTCCGCATGTACGGGCTGAACACGGTCGGGGCTTACGGCATGATCTACAAGGATACCGTCAGGATGGCGACGTACAGCTATAACATCGACGTCTACCCGAGCTCGATCATCTCGTTTGACAACGCGGTCTAGATCTGTGCCTTGAGAAACTAAATACCATTGTTAGAGAGCATATTCCATGATCTAGATACCCAGAATAAATTAATTGCATGATTTCCCTACAATTTATGGACTGTGTACGATATTGCCGGTGCTGATACATAGGCTGCTATGTCCGTCGCTATAAAATACTGCTGATATCCAAGCGCCTCAACCGTTATGTACCGACCTCAACAGCTTAGGCCACATTCCAACCCTCGCATATACACAAAGCCGCTTATTTTGCTAGGTATTGTCGTTTCAACTTATTCTTCCACTCTTCCAACGGAATCCACTTCTTCTGATTGTTCGCGGGTAGTGGGATATACCCCTTTGGCAGATCCTTAAAGCGCTCTTCGTCCCAAGCGGGTATCTCGAGGAACTTGTGCTCTTTCCGGCATTTGAAAGCTTTTAATTCAAGTTCATCCTTCATGAGCAAGTCATAGCATCGCCGATCGTAAATATGCCCAACACAGTCCGCGCAAGTAAACAGCGGCTGGTCCATGACCGTCCACTGCCCCTCGCACCCTTCACAGGCGACGAACCACGTCGGCTTTGGAGGCGCAGCATCTGGAGCGGCTTCGATGACATCCGTGGCGATCCTTGCCGGTGGAGTTTTAGATCGGAATCCTTCGTCCTTGTGCCCTAGTTCAGGGGCCGATGCCGATGTGACTGTGCGAGCGGGCTTCTCGAACTCTCTCACGACGTCGCCTCCCTTTCCGCCGTTCGTCGCCAACGCAGGCTTTTCTCGGTCTATCGTGAAGATGGAGAGGTTGGAGTCTGCTCGTTGGAAGCCCATGTCTAGCCTATCGGCAATGGAATCTTGCGGTGGAAATTTACCCTTGGTTGGAGAAGCGATGGGCGTCGAGACCCAGTCATCCCACCTGGCGAGATCCTGAACTTGAAACGCGTTGCGCATTGCCCAGGTGATTTTGTGGTTCTCGTCGTCTTCGAGGGTAGCGAAGAGCCTACCTAGTAGCCAGTAAGCGTAGCTATCATTATCTACCGAAGGCCTCTATTAGCTAGGAACTGCAAATAAGGGGGACTGTCTAGTTCGCGTTCAAGTAACGTACCTTCGTCTGAGTCTGAGAGAAGCTCCAACCCAGCGCGCACGATTCGTTCAATCCATATTTTCGCCGACGCTGAATCCGTCTTGAGTTTGTGGTGGTAGCGAATGATGCAACATATGGTTTTAATGTTGCCTAAGGTATCCATCCCATCGCTTACATCCGGTACTAAGGCGGATAAAGCCACTCCCAAGGACTCTCTCTTCTCGTCAGATGTGTTAGGTTGGAAAGCATTGTCGAGATAGATTTGGGCTAAGGCGTCCGTCATTGCGTCTATTCTCGCTTGCGGAAGTGTGTCGCTAGGGTGAGCTCGGATGGACTCAAGGGCCGCGATGCGAGTACTAATCACGGTCTTTTCATCCACAGGACCGCTAGTAAGCTCCAACGTTCGCGCAAACGCTTCTCGGAGCAAGAACAAGAGGTCGTAAGCCTGGGCCTTGTTACCAATGTCTGTCGCAATCGCGAAGAAGTTCACAACCACGTCCCATCGGCCAGTCATGTCAGCCGCGTCTGCGAGCATATCCGAGTCCTCGTCAACGAGGTCGACGATGAATTCATTGACAAGCTCGTCAAAGTAAGCGTCCCAGACATCGCTCGTTTCGTTCAGTTTCTCGATAAATGCGATAAATTCGCCCCACGCCTCCTGATCCTGGTAACGGCGCAGCACTTTCGCATACGTGCTGAAGTGCACGTAGTCATAGCCGAGGCTTTCGCGATGAGTGCGGGCCGCAGCAGGATAGTCGCCGAGCTCCCAGAGTTTATTACCCAAGTCGAACGTGATTCTAGTCAGGAGAGACGTGTTAGCAGAATCGCTCATCCAGGATTTATCCTTCGCACGGATATCATCGACCGCCTTCTTCGCCCTCTTGAGTAGTTCGACGCCCTCTTTGGTACTAGTGCCGGGCCTGCCAGAGATGAAATGGCATGCATGCCAGTTTTGAGGATTGAGCTCTAAAGCCTTCGCCGCTCGTTTCTGAGAAATTTCCTTGTTTTCTTCTTCATTTTCGCATAGCTGAAAGGCTTGAAGGGCACCGTGAATCTCCCAGAGAGACTCGTGAGCAGGTGTGGACTTGGAGTCGCCTAATTCTTTGAATGCCCAAGTCTCGATCTTTTCAAGTTCAGGTACTGAGAATGTGTTACCCTCCCATTTTTCGTATTCTTCCCAGTCAGCTTCTCGGTAGGCAGCAGGGTCATTCGGCATATCTTCACCATCCAGCTTAAAAGCTATGTTAATAAATCTACCAGCCTTATCGGTTATGAAGTCTTACCCTAGCTAAGTATCCTCTTAGGAAACGGGTTGCCGTGAGGAACTGACGCTTGAGAAATTCCACTTCAATAAATAGATGCGTTGCCATACGCCTTGCTACCTGGGATAGGACAGTCAGGTGTAGCATCGTTCCAGATGCTTTAACCGCGGCGACAAAATCCTCGCTCTTCTTTCCCTCGATGTTTTTCGTGACCGAGGAATCTTTCAACCACCTGAATAATAGGGATTAATGATTAGTTCTCCAAGTACGCCTAGACTAGTTTTGATGAGTGGATTTTGATAGAAACAATCAAAGTCTCTTGTCGGTGGGCGAGAAGAGCGAAGATCGCAAACTCAACATGTACGTACCGAAGAACCTCGTCAACCCCAGCGGTCGAATACACCCACTCGTTTCTAGCCTCGCGTAGATATAATGCTTCACCTTGCTCCCAGGTTTTATTACTGACGTTGATATCTAGATTAGGCAAATTTTAGTTATTGGTCTTTACTCAGCATAAGGGGGTGGGGGATAGGATGTTGAAAAGCACGGCCATCTCTAGCATGGCGGAACTACATGGGGGCGTCCGACTCCTAATCAAGCTTCCACCTGGCATCTCACCTCGGACCATTTACTCTGAGCCTACTGCGAAGCTGATGCAGAGCAAACCCAACAGAGACGGTGGTCAGAAGCTCACCTTTACCTTACCCCGAAATTATGCAGTAAAAAAGCTAAAAAGGGGATTGCTTACCAAAACACCAGAATAATGCGTCTATGCCAGACTCCTCCGTAAAAAGTCGTACTAGCAAAGGTCCCACCTGTCCTTTAAGTGTCCGATCTGCGATAGCGAGGTCGACAGCCTGTAAGTGCTCTAGGAGCCTGAACATAGCGTACTGACGTAGGGAGTCACGGAGCCTCAGTTTTTTATCAGTTAGTATCACTAGACAAGTGATAACAATCTTGATCTCTGCATTATCGGGATCGAAGTGTATGTATTCCTTAAGACCGGCGCCCAACTTCTCATTGAAAAAGTCCTCAAACTTGAAACGCTCGTAGAGCTCATCGGGACAGACTTTGTTTAGAAAATGTCGAATAATATTGATCTCGGGCTCTTGGATGCCTTGTGATCGTGTAGGCACTTCATTGCCAATAAGTCTATCCAGTTGACCCTCTCGCGTCGGTATCTGACTTTTGATCTCGGAATTGCGCCAGTCAATTACGCCGGAGTCTGTGATGGTGAATATGGGATACTTCTCTCTAACCTTCTGTGCGAGTGGAAGGAGAGATATTGCCGTTAGTACGTTCGGCTCTTCCGCTACCCCAGGTTGTGTCAATACACTAGATGTCTGCCGCTGGAAAGACAGGTGTTGTTGCCCGCTTCGAGGCGCGGAAGAAGGCCATCTGTGCTTAACGGAAAGAATCGCATCGATCATCTCAAGGGGAAACCATCGGCGTCCATTTTCAATCCAAAGAATGATTTCGTTAATTTCCTGTATTTCCTTGATGGTACGAGTAGTGTTGAGGCGATGCAGTTCGGCTCTGATTTGGTCCATTCGGGGTTTACCGGCACCCGCCAAAACTTCCTCAATGTCCTCAATGAGATCTACCTTGGCTAGAGCATCGAGACTCGTGTTCAGGTTGAAATAGTCACCAGCGCACTTATCTCGGAGCTCAGCCAGAATCACTTGTCTCCATTCGGATATCCCGTGTCTGCTGGTGTCTCGTAAAATAGGCATATTGCTCATCTGAGAAATAATGTACTTCTCAATATCCTGACTATTGCGCTTAGCGATTGGGACTTCCGCGTAGCTTACGCCATTGGCCAGGCCGAGCAAGCTCGTAACTGTTTCAGTTTCCCCCGTCAAGAAGATTCGGACCTTTGCTCTGTCAGCCACTTCGTGATATCTTTGAAGTAATGGCACGAGGTCCTGGAGATCTTGGGGGAGGGTATCAATGAAAAGATAGAATGTAGTGTTCGAATTTAGGAGTTCTTTATTTTTGAAGAAAAGCTGGTTCCAGAGGTCTAGTGATCCGTCAAAATGAGTTGCGCGTTCCACAGCCGATGCTACCGATTTGGTCATGGCCTCGTAGGACGTAGCGAGCTGCCAAAGCAATGTTCTCGAGACCCGCTCGATATATGTGCTTTCGTCTTCGTCGTCTGGTTTTCGTTTATCGCCATCAGCAAAGTAAAAGGCAGCTACCACACGAGACGACGGCGCCTCCGATCCCAACCGCCTTATCGACCTAATTGTATTGGCCATCACTATAAGCATTAACGCGTTAGACGTCAAATACACGAGTAGTTGCGGGCTGGTTTCTATCTGATGAAGACACTTACTTGATGTTTTCCCGGTATAGCCTGTACCGCTAAGAACCAAGAGTGACTCTTTGGGGCGCTTTTCTGTGGCCCAGTGGGAAAAGGTGGCATCTGTCCTCCACCAAGCGCCCGTTCCCTCGACCAGCGAGTTCAAACGAGTGTCTAATGCCCTCTGCCAAGCGGGTACAGGCTCCCCATCACTGTCAAGTAAAGTACCAGGAAAACCCAAAGCCTTCGCTATGGAACGACGCCACCTTTTAGCCTCATCCTCGCGCTTCAACTCTTTCTGCGTCTCGAGGATCAACTGGATATCGCCAGCACTGTCACTGACGAGTCTGAATGTCTGGGCGTTGACTAGAAGCGCTTCTTTTGAATTGAGCTTTTCCATCATGCCCAATAGATCTTGAACTCCGTCATCGCAGAGGAATAGTTGCTTCGTAAATCTGAGGAACCTAGTGTGCTTCTTGCGCAGCTTGATTGTGCGGTCACATATTTCAACGAAGAGTCTCAGATTTTGAGAGGCGAGGCGAGTCAATCTGGCATCCATTCGTCCTTGGTAGGACTGTAATCTTTCGAAGAACTCGACACATCTTCCTAAGAGCTCAGCGAGGTTTTCAAACGTCCCTTCGTAGCCCTGCCACGCCTGAATGACGAAAGTCAAAGCATTATAACACATGCCCGCCGGAGCGAAAACCTAATGATCTATGTCAGTCTTCAATCGTTGACTGAATGACTACATGCAACGTACGCTGGCCACGCCATCTGTGACGATCCCCCCGACAACACCAATGAACTGCAGCGTCTGCGAGACGACGTTCTTAAACGCACCATACTCTTCCGCCTTCGCCTCATCTACCTTCTGCACACGGTCGATGTAATGGAGAACATCGTCAATACTCAATGTTTGATTCACCTTCTTTGGATCGCCGCCCGCTAGCTCTAATACCTTAGCATTAACTTCTTTCCAAATAGCTTCGATCTCTTTCTGGTCCGCTAAGTCGATCTTGGCGGGCTCCGAGCTAGCGCTCATGTTAGTGGTTGAGGGCTGCAGGGTAGCCGGCGCCATCTCGATTAGGTACTCTGTAGGTGACCGAGGTATCCTCTAGGTCTCTCTCTTTCCATAACATAATACAGACCAGTCCCAGTCAGTCATTAGGATTTTACAGATCGCACGACGAGGCTTTATATAAACAAGTTCACTGCCGAGAGCCGGAGTATTTATAGCTCGCTAGAATCGAGCTCCAATATTTTGCGCCCAATTGCATACTGCTTAGCTATTAGTGGAATGGGTTTGGGGCAGTTGTACCAACCGCATTGTCATGATCCACGCTGCCGGCGCAGCTAGTCGAGAGGATTCGCTGTGAGGCGGCTGTGAGGAGCCATGATTAGCGGTAGCTTCGGTAGCCATCTACCAAATCGAGCTTCGTGTGAGGATCGCGTAAGCTCAGGGGCTGTCTCTCTGATGTAGTTGGGCTGGAGTGAGGAGTAACTCCACTATAATCCCACAGGAACCTGCTTATACCGGTCCACTGAATGAGCCTGTTGGTTTATGTAAGTTCTATCCAGGCATCTTCTATCTGGACCAAACCAATGTTGCATTGTGATCCAGCATTCGTGCCCAATTTACACAGGTATACCGACATCGAGATCGATCCATTTTGCCACAGAATATAGAAAGGTAGGATAGCCGAGCAGCTTATAGTGCATGTGATCAGCTATACGGTGTTTTAGGTATTGGCATCACAAAAGGCCAGGATTAAATAATCCTCAACATATACCTACCCTGAAACAACAACGTGGGTGTGCGGCATTGGTTTCAAGTGCCTAGACCTAGCTCACTCAAAACATTATGAATGATACCTTAAACAAGTAATGCAACCCCCCGTCAAACCTAGCAATATACTATCTAAGTGCCGCCAGTAGGCAGTCACTGTATACCTAATAATATTATGGGTGCTGTTGGTAGGGCTGAGGCTAGTATGAGCCTAAGTTTGATCGCCTTGCATGTATGCACTGTTGTCAGGCGAGGGTGACATGGGTGAGAACGGTCTTTTAGAGCCACGGGCACGTCATGTTCGAACAATTAGCGGCATATAATCAAGATGTAATTGATAAGTTAGCAGCTTAGGTACTAAGAAGCAGGTTTATTCTATGCGTCACAATCCGGTGTACACGACGGCTAGCCACTTATCTAGTTGCTATCACACCATCATAGTGAGCTGACATGACCACCTCGTTCCTAACACTTGATAACTGGCACGTTTCCGGGGGCATTGTACGGTTTGCCAGCATTGTCAGGCTGGCCCGTCAGCCCGTAGATGCTAACCAAGATGCTCGGGTCGTTCTGCTTGTAAGCGCCGGGGAAGCTGACGGTCGAGCTTGGCGTGAATGTGCCACTCCCACTAACTCTGATCTGGGCACACGACATCTGCGAAGAATCAAGAGTCAGCAATCACTGTTCATAGTACTCTCATACCAAGGAATCTAAAAATGGCTTACGTAGAATTGAGCCCCCATGTTAGTTTTAGCCGAGTGCAGTGCTAGGATTTCGACGCGCATCAGGTAGTCGCCGGGTGCGATGCATTGCGGCATCTGGAACTTCGTCCAACCTTGGTTCGAAATCATGTTATCCACGCCCCATTTCTTCGTGGATGTATTAAACGTGTCTTCCCAGATCTTGAACCACTTTAGGCCGGTCTTGCTTGCCGTGGCAGCATTGTCAACCTTAGCTAGCCATGCTGTGACAGGGCCCTTGTGAGATGGCGCGATCGGGTTGTCAGGATCGTTCGCAAACTGTGCACCGCCGATCACATGTCCGAAATAGGCTCCAACTGGCGATTACATTAAAGTCAATATTGTCAATTCATAGTAAACACTACTGCGGGTTTCAGGAGCTCGCAGAAGTAGCAAGAGAAGAAAAAGGCTGCTAAAGGTAATGCATGGCTCTCAGACATGCGAAAAAGGGGGACATAAGACTAACTGTTGTCTCCGGGCTTAACACTGATAACCTTGTCGGAAGTTCTCCCCTGCTTCTGGCAAATGATGTCTTGCGAGGTCACATCGTAGACTGGGTTGTTGTCATTCGGGGCACGCAAGCCGACCAGTGAGCCTTGCTTCTGATCATTGACTGAGACTTCCTAGGAATATGGTTAGCAGGTAGCACAACGCCTATTGATAACCTATTATTGTTGACTTACTTGGAAGATGCAGTGAGCCTCGGCTGAGATGGCAAATGCCAGAGCCGCAATGCTAGAGAACTTCATTTCTGCTAAGCGAGATACTAACCCCAGGAGCTATCGTATGCTTGTATGCTAGATAAACTATCTTATCTACATTCAAGCGAGACTAGTGGTCTTTATAGAAAGATTTGAAGAGCTTGCCAACACTTAAGGAGCTTGATAATTACAGCAACCCCAGGGAAATGTATCACACAGATTAGCGATTTGCCGAAGAACGGAGCTAGGGTATCTAGATGGTACTATATCCATCGGGCCTTCTACTCTGGATTTACGAGGTTCTCTCATCCTAGAATGAGTTTCGCCATGTTCATGGCTCTATCTCTTTATGGTCGAGCATAAGGGGGCGGCCCGGGAGAGCGAGGTAATTTATCCGGGTATTTGGAAAGCACCATGTTAACTCGCTATTGATGCCGTGTGACATAATAAACTTGGGGAAATCTTTTCGGCTCGTCTGAGACCGAACATGATTGGGTCATGCTCCTTAACAGGTGACAGTACATCGGGTCTTTGATAGATTGTCTTGGCTTGGTATGCCGTAGTGCTACGGTGCTGATTGGAATGATCAACGCGGAGGTCTCATGTTTATATAGTGAAAACCTGGGGAGCACCCATGCTAGGCGGAACGCAAATGAGGTTCTGCGGATACCGAGCCGAACTTTTAATGTGATTCTTACCTTAAAGGAAGGGCTACCTCATATATGGAATCTTCTACACATACGTGCTGGACGAACTCATGCTGCCAAGCTAACACATAAACGTAATGAGTTCTGTGAGAAAAAGAGAACTACGTACTTATACCAGGAAGGTGCCTCCATTTTGCTAAATTTCATGCCCAGTGTCTCGAATTTAGATTTATTAATGCCTACTAGGTAATCTATATATCTACTCGGGAAGAACCTTGGAACTTCATAATTGCAGACAGGCTTAGGCACTAATATGCGGCGCCTGCAATGGTAGTTCCGTATATTTTTGATGCCACTAGCTTTCCTATCAGACTCCCCGACCTAGGCATGTACGAGCCTGCTTACTGAACCAGGTATTAAGTAGCAAGGTACATTATCATAGCAGCTAAATATATGCGATCGCTCTATCGAAGATCCAAGATTGGTCGGTACTGTCACTCAATAAGTCATCTTATCAATCTCGCGAGAAGGCATAGAGAAGAGAGAGCATTTCACATAACTAGCAGAACGGTAACTAACAACATATGAAAACCTGCCATCCTAAACACAGGGAGGATTGACACGAAGCAAGCCTATTTATGATCACATCAATAGTGCTATAATATCTAGATCGCTACACCTTCCACATCTTCCTTCGTTCACCTTTGCTTAGAAAGTGAACTTTCTACACCCTATATACATCAATGCTAACGAATAATACCTTTGAAACTAGGGTGAACATCAACAACGACGAAGCATAAGCTACAGCTGGTTAGGTTAGCCGAAGACAACCACTGTTCATGAGCTACAGGCTAGTAAAGGTGCTGCATCACTGCCTCTAATGCCGTAGAACGAGAAGCCGAAACTTGAATGCGATTCGGACTGCTCGCAAAGTTGTAGAGTGATCAGGTACCCCCTACGACAGGCTGAGTTGATATACGATCCAAAGCTTGGGGGTGAAAACCAAAATTGTCCTGTCGGCATTTCCATGGATAGGACTCCAATAGATTATAGTAATCAAGTCACGTTTATATTTAGCGTTGGAAGCCGTTATCCGAAAACCAGGCCTGGCTCAAAGAGGGAACTTGTGCCCCGGGCTCCGAGCAACAATCTACACCTGAGAAGGCATTTGCAGATTATCCAATATCCGAGACCTCGTATACCATCAATAGGTAGATAGACGTCGCAGAACGAACTTCCCCTGATATGCGTTGCCAATAACCTCAGTACGAAGGTAAGTGAATCTAACCAACTTGTAATTAACCTACCCTCCTCTTTGCCTCGTGCTTGTTGCTTTTTCTTTTCTTTTTTCTTTTTCCTTTACAAGAAACCCAATCATAACTCCTAGTTAAACATCATCTTCGGATATTAAGAAGAATACCTTTTTTTAATACTTTAGCACGGGAAAAATGGTGTGAAGAGCGAGGGTAGAGCAACCGGCCGTCCGAAATTTTGAGAAAATTTTGCGTTTTATCATATGCTCATATATAATGCTTTCTAGTCTAGGTATCCAGGGTTGCAGCGCACGTCTAGGACCAAGTCAATCCTGCTTATAATTATATTCCAATGAAAGTTACAGAACCGAGTCTTCGTTGAGAAAGACGATTAAAACTGTATGGTCTATAAAAAGGCCAGTACCGCACACAAGCATCTAGGTTAATCAAATCGCAAATCCCGCTAACGCTACCAGTCGGACGGACGTCCAATAATTCCCAAGTCATCATCCCCTCCGACAGTAACAATTTACCAACAGTGACAGAATACCAATATAACGTAAGTGAGGGGAAGAGCAGACCCATTGATTCCTCAAGGCTTCCAGCGGAAACCAGGGTGCCTCCACTCGAGGCTCTCGACCTCCGTCTGCGTGAGGCCCTGCAATTCCGCCTCGACATCTCTGCCGTCCCTCCTCTTATTGTCCCACTTCATCCACACGATCTGCAGCGCCGAGACGATGAGGATGAGGCTCGCGGCCGCGAGGTTGAGGCCGTTGCCGATCTTGTAGTCGGGGGCGTCGAAGGGCAGGTACGACCAGGTGGCGATGAGGCCGCCGATGTTGCCAAACATGACGTTGGTACCGATGGCGATGCTGCGGCTCGTGTCGCTCACGACGACGGCCGACGCCTGCGCGTTCGCGAGCGGGCCGACGGCGAAGCAGCTGACGGCCGTGAAGAAGGCGGCGGCGTACCGCACGCGGGGCACCTCGCTCGCCAGGAACAGGATGTACCCCAGCATGGTGAAGGGCGCCGTGGCGACGATGAAGGCGGCGCGGCGGTCGCAGCGCCAGCTGCCGAGCGACAGGCCGACGACGAAGATGGCGCCCAGCACGTACGGCGGGACCGTGAAGAGCTGCTTCTCGATGGTCGTCTTGGTCGGGTAGATGGTGGCGACGATGGTGGGCGTGAAGAACGCGAGGCCCTGCACCGTGATGTTGTTGAGGAGGAAGATGAACGCCGTCGACAGCACCATCGGGTTCCAGAAGCCCAGCCACAGCTTGCTGTTGTCGGGCTTGTCGAGCACGCTGGCCTGCGCCATGCGCTCGGACTTGACGCGCGCGATGGCGAGGTCCTTCTCCTCCTGCGTGAGCCAACGCGCCGTCTCTGGACGGTCGGTGAGCGTGAAGAACGCGATGATGGATAGCCCGATGGTGATGATTCCTTCGATGCCGAAGATCATGCGCCACGAGTGCAGGCCTCCGAAGTGGTTCAGTGTGAGAATTCCGGATGCCAGCAGGCCCCCAAACGCGCCCGCTAGGGGGGCCATGACAATGAATAGTGACAATCGGAATGTCAGTTCTGATCTACGATACCAACGAGACAAGTAGTAGGAAATGCCTATTCGTAGTTAGCGCATATCTCCATATATTCATTCGTCGCTATCTCTTTATTTGAGATACACGTACCTGGCATCATCCCGGCCTCGAATATACCGAGGATAAATCGAACGCCACAGGCAGCAGCACGGTCATGTACGAAGGCGGTTCCTAGCGAAGAAATACCGAAACCCAGCGAAATGGCGGGTAGGAACCAGCCCGGCCCGATCCATTTGCACGCGAGGTTGGAAGGGACCTCGAAGAGGATGTAGCTAACGTAGAAGATAGACAAGACCGTGTTGTAGTCGTACCCTTTCAAACCCAGATCTGTCTCGAAGCCGGCCAGACGAGCATTTCCTATATTTTCGGTTAGCGAAGACTCAAACGTGCTGGAGATTGCGGGCGAATAGCCATACCAATATTGGCGCGATCGATGAAGCAGAATAAGTATAATATCGACACCGTGGGAACAATCATGTAATCGAGTTTATTCCGCAACTTCCTTTCGGCTTCAGGATCGAACTGGACGAGAGACTCGCCCCGACTGCGAAGTATGAGCCCATCTGTACACAGGCAGGTGATCACTTAGCCTAGCTTACTGGTCTGTTGCAACGAAGCCTCTCTCTGCAGCCCCATGGACATTATTCCCGCTATGTTTCTCTGCGTGTGGGGATACTGCCTCCAAAGTTTCCGATTGAGCTTTATCAGAGTCGCGGTTTGAGATGCTGGTGGCGTCCATGTTGACTGTGTCTCCGATTGACTAGCGTAACGAGACGCGATTGAATGGAGGAAGCCTGAGGAGCTAAGTTAGCTCGAAGCGTAAGTGATGTCAACTTCAAATACCCATCAACACGGAGATTTTAATATCACCTAAGCCGCCCGGGGATGTAGTAAACTTTGCGTACGCGTGGAGATATGTCCTCTTTGGGACTGGCGATAGCGTCTAAGATTTGCCCAAAGAATGGAGAAACCGGGAAGCCGGGGTAGCGCTGCCGGGGTTCGAGCTAGGGTCGGCATACGATGAAATTTTGGAGAAGCGCGGGGGAGGGATCAACTAAACTACGCTGAGCAACAGACGCGTACGCTAGTAGGGAGGTTATATGAAGTGTTGTACTTGTACTGCACTGTAAGTACTACTAAGCAATACGAGAAATTTAGATTTTGGATCAAGAGCAGTATTCGTTGCTCAAAGGCATTGAACCCTCATGATATCCAGACGTAACCTCATGCACGGGCCTGTCAGAAGCCTCCAATCATGACCTGACTTTCACAGGGGCTTATTGCAGTTAACCAACAAGGATGTGTAAGAATCGGCAGTAGGTATCGGGATGACTGTGCTTCGATCTGCACTTCACAGCCGGGCTGATATATCAAACGGACGTGGAAGGGCCTCAGCGTGAGTGACTTCAAAATTCAACAATCTAAATTCAATCGTTATAATTAGGTAGGTACTTGGAATCTAAGGTGGAAGACCATGATCTTGGCACAATACCAGTGTTGTGTGTTACCCATGTATCTAGTTGTCAACTCCTGTCTCAACTCCACATTATGTCTTCGATACGGCCTAGCACGGCCGGTAAATAATTCATCCACAACTTTAATCCCGGTGACTGGCGTACGTGCACCCTAGTTTGAAATGCTACGCGGTGGGTGGTCGAAATCCCCAGCATATCAAATTGGTAACCTCTCCTTCAGGAACGCGGCTTTGCATTATTAAGCGGTGGTGAGAGTGTTTCGGGCGGGATGTTGCTAATCGTGGTTATTCATACAAGATTGGTACAATGACATATCCGGTCATAACATGGCGATGCCAATTCTATTCAGGGTAATCTTTCGGCCGTTTAATGGGTGGATAGCTAAGAAAAGCCGAGATGACAGGGAGTCTGACTGTCTGTGCTTCGCTTTATAGCCGCTCATGAATAGCTTCGCGTATTTGGCTAGCTATGTGCCCAACACATCTGACTTCCAGGTTCCAATTGATCATGCTCGCGTTGCTGAAGCTAAGTTTTGCCGTATATAGCCCGATCTTGCTCTGGAGTCTTCAGGTAGGGGACTGGGTAGCAGGCTGTTCATCGATGGCCTGAAAGGCGTTCGATGAGAAGTTATTAGCATCTGTGGGTTCGTCCAACTTTGCCGATTGTTCAGGCTTTTTCCAGTCTTGGATTTCGATATTTGGGTATCGTCTCATCCAGTGCTGAATCCATTGCTTGCCTAACCTGCGGCCGACGCCCTGTTTTTGAAGGACACGCTCAGCAAGGGAGAATAGCTCGTCCTTGTGAGGCGGAAACCCAAGCTCCGCTTGTGCAAATGCCCAATCCGCAAGGAGTCTCTCTTGTTGTAATGTTAGGCGGCTGAGCTCGCCCTTCAGATTGCGTGGTGTGCGGCCCCGCTTCCGCGCATTGAGGCTACTAGGCGGTACACCGAACCGGCGGGCAGCCTCACTAATGCTCGCCACAGCACCTTGTTGCATTGCTGCCAAGGCTTTCTCCATGTCGGCCTCGCTCCAGGTGTACCGTACTGTTGCTCTAGAGCCAACCTTCCGCGGAGGCAAATGCGGCCGTTTGTCGCCTAGACGCTCGGCAAGAGTTGTCTTGGGAACTTTGTATTTCATGGATGCTTGCCGCAGTGACATGCCTTCTTCGGTGATTGCCCGCCCCGCGGCAGCCATGTCCTCCTCTGTGTAAGAGCGATATTTTGATCCGAAGCGCGAGTTTGTTGATGGTGGAGTGTCTGGAACACTTGGCTCAGGGGGGTCTTCACCCATTAATGTATCGTGTTGATTACCGGAAGCCATTGTTCGCAGTGTGCTAGACTACCAACGACGTCAAGGCGAGACGAGAGAGATGTTGTTGTAGTGGAGAAGGATGGTTGCTGATGGGCGTGTCCGAAAATGCTTGGTTAGTGTGACGGCGAAAATGCGGGGTTAAAGCATTATTTGTGGGGCCGCCGGCTTGGGACACGCTATTTCAACTTTGATCTTCTCTTAGCTGGTAGAACAACGACGTGAAGTTGCTATCTCTTTCAATAGTATATACTCCTGAGCTCCAAATGCATGCTATCGACCCGAGGTTTCGTCCTGGGTTCCACGACATAAGCCAATGCCAATTATACCCGTTTTTTGCAGCGACTCCATGTCGCACTTTTTGAACCCCACAATGCCAACACTGTCGTCATTTACCAGGGTGTTTTCTCTATAAGTCGACGTGCCTAATCCGACTAAATAAATATCGCGACACCGTCTCATCGGCACCACGTAATTTTCTATTATGATAAATTGGCCGCTTTGGCTAAGACGCCCGACCCCCTGCTGCTGAAAATGCTCATTATCCCAAATCCAACGTAGAAAAGCGCCAGAGGGTAGGCTACTAGCAGTCTCATTTGCCTCATTCTTCCTACCGCACAAAAGAGGCCACTGGCGCTTGTCGTGCACCACATGATGGCCGCCGTCGTTAAGATGTATCCAAAGGGACCATCCATAGGCATCACAATACCCACCAAGCTAACCAACACCAGCGGTAAGAGGCAGTATCCGAGAACACTTGCGCTCCTTGTGAATGTCAACGTACTGCTGAGCTGGCCCTTTGGATCGTCATGGCCGCCGGCGGTTGGGTCACCGGGATACCCCGAGGCTGGTGCGTATGCCGAAGCCGCGTGTGTGGGTGACGGGGAACCCGGTCCATCTGGAGACATCAAAGAAAGAATAATGTGTAACGCAATAGATCCCATTAACGCCAATCCATAGATATAGCCGAAATGTACCTTTCCACTTAGAAGCAAGAAGGTGCCGAAAAGGATGAAAAAGAGGATAGGTCCGGCGAGGTCTGAATCGTCCATAATGTGCTGGTCGATGCGCGCAAACGGATTAAGAACGGCAACAGTCTATGTCCAACGTTAGTCCGATCCGAGTAGGTCGATTGGGGACGCGCGGGCGGCTACGAGGTCTCACCTTCATTTGGATATGTCCCCAGTTAACACCTAATTCTTCTAACAACGGCGGCTCGCCATCGTAGCCGTCTGTGGAAAAAGCAGCTAGCCAACCCGTCCGTAGTCCGCCTTGCTCGCCCATACGCCCGCTTACGCCTGGCGCGCCACCAAAACCTCCATAACTGCCAGGGCCTGGTGGCGGCGCACCGTATCCGTACGGTTGTGTGCCAGCTCCAGACGGGGGAACACCAGGAGAGTAATCGGATGGGTAGAATTGTAGGTTTTGGACAGGAGCACCGCCGCCGTACTGGTTTGCGGGAGGCGCTCCGTAGTATTGCGACATTATCTATAGCCGAGGCGAGAACTGCTTTACCGGGCTCGAAGTAGGCGGTCGAGGCAGAGAGAGAGCGCGCGTTGTTGCAAGGTAGAATAGATCGAATAGGTCACGAGGGGAGAAGCGGCGAGTCGACCGGAAGCTGAAACGAGCAGGGTAGGATGATCGCTAGGCGGTAGGGTCTTTGGATGTAATGACTTGCGGGAGTTGGATCAATAAGTAGCAGGAATCCCTATGGGAAAGTTGGGCTAGGCAGGAAGGGTACCTAGGTAGCTACATCAATCTTCAAAATGTGTCTTTACCGACTGTGGCGCCCAAAGGCAAACATGTGTGCACAGTGGGTTGGAGCTTTCTTCCCCCTGTAATTACCTAGGTACTTATAGCCCTTTAGGCAAGGCGGGTAACCTGGGAGGCTCGCTTCTGTGGCTGACTAGAGAGTATGTGGCTGAGGCTCCCCAAAAACCCGGATAGAACCTTGGAAGCACTGATACTACAAGGGTAGGTAGGTACCTAGGTACTTACATATATATTCTGTACTACCTAGCCCTTGTCAGATCCACAGCTCGATAGACCCATCACGAATCGATTGACTAGATATCGACCTGAGAATTGAATCGGCCCAGACAATTTTTAGCCGTAACGCCGCTTTCTCTTTCAACAAGTCAACGCCGACTTTCCATTTGCGCGCAGTCACATAAAAGCTCAAATCTAGTGGCTTTGTAATTCATACGGTCGTCTGTTCATAGTTAGCCGAACCAACTATATAAAAGCGATGGTAAGCTTCTCCGCCTCTTTCCTGCGCTTCGTCATGATTCCTCGAAGCATCGCATTTATGGGGGAAATATCAATGTCCAAGGCTGACCACGTCGCCAGGCGCATCGGATTATATCGCAAATCGTCGTTACCGGGAGCCGAGTGCTCGGTCGCGCATTTACCGAGGCCTACAAGCAGGCCCAAGCATCATCCAACTATGCACGAGCGCAAGCCAAGATAAACCCTAATGGTCCCATAGCGCGAGGTGGCTCAGGTCGCATGACTCTAGACGAAGCCTGCAAAATTCTCAACGTCAAGCCGCCCCAAGGTACCCAGACGAACATAGAGGAGGTCATGGACCGGTTCAAGAAGCTCTTCGATGCGAACGATCCTCAGAAGGGCGGCAGTTTCTACCTACAAAGCAAGGTCTTGAGGGCAAGGGAGCGCATAGAAGCGGAAGTGCGGCCAATAATGGAGAAAGCCGCTCAAGAGGCGGAGATCAAAGAGGGTTTCAAGCCGAAGGTGTATAAGGATCGGTAGTGGGACGGAAAAAGGAGCGGGAGCGGCGCATGTCCTCCAGTTGTCGACACCGACGACATCTACCTACATTTTCAGGCGCATCACCGCCAACCAGGGGACCATTCGGGAATACGGATTTGGCCGCTGGAATAAGCATCTTCACTCGACTGTTGCATGGCCCGGCGTTTCTTGATATTTCAATTGTTTATGGAGATATCTAGCGGCAGCATACACGGGCGGCTGCCTACGGTACCACTATAGACACTGTACAAATATACTTGTAAAATTTGTTCCAATTACCCTCATCCATCCGGTTTCGCTTAGCAATACCCGATGTCAGTTCTCCCTAGGTACCGCGATCTCGGCTGGTTTATTTACACACTGCGTATCGCGGATATTCTATAACAGAAAGGACCGGGTTTAGCATCCATCAGGGATTTGAGAGCCTGGTACTTCATCCAACCCTCGCAGGAAACGGGACTTGCTGAATTTTTCCTGCGCCTATCTGCATGATTCTCACTTTGAGATGATCGTTACCGCCTGCTATTTGATACTCGCGTCTGCTCGGGCAACCCTACTTATCTGGTCGTACCTGATATATCGATAAACGCGCAGTAAATATCCATAAAGCTCCCCTCTATCAGTCTGTTGTATAGCTCCTTGCATGAGATATTAATGTTGCTCATCAGACATGCTCTGATTATGGAAAATACAGATATAATATGACAATGGTTTTATTCCGACAGAAATAATCTAGCAGATAGCTCACCCACGACTTGATAAACATTATATAGGCGAACATATCTTGACACTGTTCTTTTCTTCTCCTATGCCGGTCCCAGGATTGGCGTATTTGGTCTTAAATTAAGCTTTGAAGTTCCATGATGTCAAGAAATCGAGCTGTCGAACTTAATAAGACCGAGGACAGAACCGATAAGTAGCAGAGAGGCCTCATTCATGAGCACTTGTCCATGATATTGACCCTCTCCAGTAACACCAGTGGACCATGTCACCATTTGTTCTATATCGTGAGTACTAGACTAGCATGTCCTGCTAATCGCATACTACCACAGGCTTAATTAGAGGGAGAGTCCGGACCAGAACTATCTATCTAGGTGTGAATTAAGCACAACTCATTTAAGCTATATCATACCATTACTACACAACACGAGCTTGTCGCAGTTGCGATATGTCCATTGGCTTACCCTTAGAAACTAGGACACTTAGATTGCTAACCTCGACAAATAATAGTAATATCCTCTACTATATCTTTCTCTACTCCGGCACGCACTACCTACTCCCTCGACGCTGTCACAGCTTGGCATTTTAAGGCTCCATACTTTTAGTAGATAGTATGACGTGTAATTATTTATTCCATGGTTGATTTCATAAGTGCAATAACGTTGCTATCCAATCCCAAACATTCGTTTGTGATTTAGACTTAGCCTCAGCACCTGAGAATGTGTTTCCTAGGAATCTGCCTTCAGAAAAGAGCTGGTCAAGAGAGGGCATCCCGGGGAACCTCGATATAATTCACGAGGTTGCTGTCATAATCTACCGCGGTGGGTAAATCGGGCGATACTAGTAGTGAACCATCTACAAGAAACTTTAGATGATGGGTCCCAGGGAGTATAGATACTGTAGTTGCAAGTATGCCGGGTTGACCCTTACTGTTTATACCATGTTAATAACTCCGCGCTCGAGTTTAGGGTACCGATCTGACTGAATAGACCGATACGTTGGAGCAATTACTCACGCTGGTAGTAGTCGAGCCTTTCTGTTCCACTTAAACATAGACCCAGTTACATAAACTTTATCCCCTCCCTGTCTCCATTCTATTTTTGTTGTGACAAGCAGCTGTCTTAACATAACGCCAAAGTGAGAATTCCGAAAGGTGTCCGCCTCCTTGGCGATTAGCCGTACACGTTGGAAGTACCCCGGTTCGTCGCGAATAACTCCACCCTCAGACTGTGTTTCGAATTCCTCATCGTCGGTCATCTCTTCGAGAATGCCTCCCCTGAACTCAGGACGACGGGTGCTTTTGGCATGTTCTAAGACGCGAATCCACATGCCGCAATTCTCATTCCGACTATATGTAAAGAAGGGGCTTTAGAAAATAGCTAATCAGGCGTTGCTAGTAGCTTACCATTGCGCATTCCTTCCCACTGTCGCCTGCGTCTCGGTATCACACCGTGGACAGAAGCCCTCGAGAGCAAAGTCAGCAAAGATCATACTCATATCGATTTTCATGCCGCGTCGCACGGCCGCATTCCAGGGAATCTGCCTATTGATATCCTTGCCACTGCAGCTTTCTTCGAGTGCATATTGTTGCCGGATAACCATTTCATGGCCCCTTAGGCCTTCAAATTGGTGCTCAAGAAGAGAGTAGAAGAACTGCGAGTGTTGATGAAGACTTAGTCTCGGATCCGACGGCTGGGTATTAGAATACGACATGCAGCTTCACTGACCTGCCAACTATGTATTAGGCCCCAGTTAATGTCGACCCTATTACCGAGAGCGTCTTCGATGGTAATTCCTTTGTGTAGTGTAGGATCTGGTGCAGCGAAAAATTGCGAGTCTGTCGCCTTGTATTGCTGGTCGATAACGAACCGGGATAAGGCTTCAAGCAAATCCTTAATATACAGCACTGACTGAAGAATTGACTTCGATGTCATAAATATGGTTCCAGATGTTTCTTGTTGCATAGTCAAAGATTTATTCATGGCCACAAGCATTTCATTTTGATCTTTAATAACTTGGAGTGCCTGAGCTTGACGGGACTCTATAGCTTGTTCAACCTCGTTAATGCGACGCATTAGTATTACATTGTCGACACGCGCAGATTTCCTAGTGGAGTCAGTGAACGGCAATTAGAAGCACACAAAGGAATGAAGCATATCAGAGTTAGAAGGAAAAGAAGATGGCGGGCTGACTGTGAAGTGAGTGCGGTTAAGAGAGACAGTCGTGACGTGCTAATCTTTAGCTTGTTCTGTAGCTTCGTCACATTGTCTTTCTCCCACAACCACTGGATTTTCCTGTACGTGTCCTTGACACGATTCTTTGATCCACCAGTTGTAAGACTTTCGCGGTACTTATAACTCCATCCATCGAGGGCGTCTTGCATCAGTGTTGTGCATTCATCTACGACTGATTTCGTAGTAGCACTGAGGCCACACAACCACGGCGACTGTTCATATTGTTGATATGTCGCAATTACCTTAGCATTGTCAGTCTGGAGAGAGGATATGGCTAAATGCAACAGACAAGTGTTAAAACCTTGACAAACCCATCCAAATCCTGTCGTAGGTCCTGGTATTCTTTCGCACTGCCACGTGAGGAACTCAGGGCCCGGCCTAGCTGCACCGCAACCTGAGTGAGGGCTATGATGTCGCCAAAGCTACCGAATGTGAAGGAAGTCGACATACTACGAGGTTGTATAGCGGCTACAAGAGTTCGTATCAGGAATTCTTTTGGGGCGATTAATAGATTAAAATGTCATGAACGACTACCTCGTCCAGCCCTATAACTGCTGGTTTCTATAAGTGGCAGTGCATTCTCACATCTCTGGGTTGCTTATGAGCCGGTTTTGCCACATGTGATAGCACTGCAACTGCTGGCAGCTGGTATGCGACATGGAGTTATCAGGAGGTTGTTGCCAGGAACAGGTAAGCCATCAGTTACATACCTACATGTACTGTCTGTGTAAACTTCATCTACTACCTCATTAGGTACTAGGGTGTTGAGGTATATGTTGTGTGTTGTTTTATGTATTGATCTTGAGGTTTTTATTTATTTACAGATTATATATCTTGTATACATCTATGTAAGAATTCTAGCCTAGGAGTGAGATCAATGTTGTAGAGGCATTGAAAAACGAGCCGGCAGACTTTGGGAGGGGTTCTCCTATAGTATTATAGTAGACGAGAACTCCAGCTAACTCTGTAAGTTAAAATACCTACTACATATCACCAAGTACTGCAAGATCACCACAGACACATATAATAAGGAACGCTATGTCAACGATTTTGAAATCGTAGATATTCGCGGTGTCTGAGACTTGGTCATAGATATGCAACTATGCCTATATAGTAAATGCGCAGAATATCCGTTATCACTGAGTGATCTGGGACGCTTTTCAAAACCCGACAGCCTCTAGATGAACAACCCTTCTAACCATAAGGGTCGGTAAAAAAAGCCTGCTTGCGAAGCTTCACGAATTTTTGATAATCTAATTCACAACCGCCTCTATTTTTCTGTATGTTTTCCACGCAGTGTGTCATATCTTCCGCTTGACCAGGCCTCTGAAGAAGTCAAAGCTGTTTTCATCACTTTGCAGAGCCCACATCTTGCCGGTCGGCTTGTCGTCTCTACCGAGCTCTTCAACTTTGAGCATGCCCCAGTCGGTGGTGATGCCAACGATACGAGCCTTGACGCCTCCCTCGGCCTCGAGAGTGACAACTTGGCGACCATGCAGCCATTCATCATAGTAAGAACGCTCTAATTCCCTCGTAAAACCAAAACGGACAAATTTCTTATATAGAGTTTCCAGTCGCGTGAGAATGCGAGCAATGAGCTTCTCAATTCTGAACGACGGCAAGTGTGGCGGCAGGAGGGCATCAAGAGATGTCGTCGGCCGCCCGTTAGTCGTGTTAATGCCGATACCTAGCACGATCTGATATGATCCTGAAGAATAGACGCAGTTTGACAATATACCGCCGATTTTGACATATGTCGATGGATTGCGAGGGTCTCGGGCGTAAATATCATTAGGCCACTTCAGTTTCACGGGTAGTTGGTCGTATCCTGTATCGTAAGTTTTGATGGCTTGGACAATTGCGACCGCAGCCAGGTATTGAATAAATACAATAGGACGGCTCACTGCGAGGTGTCCAGGGTGGTTAATCACTGTAGACATGATTAGAGATCCTGCGGGCGAGACCCAGACGTTGGTGCCGCGACCCCGTCCTGCGACTTGAGTAGTAGCCGCCACTGTGAAACCAGAGGGAAGCTTAGAAAGGAGCTTAAAGTTCTTTTCTAGGATAGTATTGGTGCTTGTCAAGACCTCGCCATACATCAGGTAGTTCCCCCACTCTTCAGCATCGGTATCTGTCTGACGATATTCTCTCAGACTCGAGTAAAATGCGTGATGGTTAAAGTAAGGGGTTGCCTTAGCCTCGGGCCATGCTTGCTCATGAGTGGTAATGCGCTTGACGATTGTTGTGTAATCAATCAAAGCTTCATCAGTCGAACTAGATGGCTTGGTAAGCTCACCCGTAATCTCATTGACAGGGAGTGTATCTTTCAATTCGTTCATACACCACCTAGTTTCAGGTTTCTCAAGATGAAATATATCATGCTCTGCTCTGATATACTCCTCTCCATCTTCCTTACTGATGATATCCTCCCAGGAGTACAGCAAATCATCGACATTGCTGCTGACGATAGAGGACAAATGAAGGCGGGACAGGGAAGGCACACCTGATGATTCCTGGCTTACTTCGAGGCCAAGTTTCGTTAGGCAAGCCTTTAAGAAGCTTACCCGATCGCTGTCGCCTGCTTGGAGAGAAGCGATCAAGTCGTTGTACCCATCAATGTCATGATGAGGGCTGAGGTTGGCGGCAGCGAACTCTGGGTGAGTTCCGGTAAGGATGGCAGCACCCTGGCCAACCCGACAATATACAACGGCTACCTTTTCCGCGCCCCCATCAACGTCAAGCTTGTCGTCATAGCTAGCCAAGACCTCGCCGTCGTTGTTTGGGTCATTCGCGTCGACAAAAACGCCGCCGCCGTTGAAATATGACGTGACGACCTCAGGCACCACACCTGCGCCCTTGAATGCATCCTTTTTAACGTTGATCCTTACTGCCCTGGCTCCCGTTTCACTGTTGTACTGGAAGCCTTGAAAAGCGCTACCCCGGCAGGTGCCGGGAAAGAAGGCAAGCTCCCTTGACCCTATAACTTCCATAGGTGTGTTGCCAACCTCGAACTCACACTTTTTGCAGCCATAATAGGCGCCGGCGCAGAAGCCGAAATATTTTCCACCGCGGCGCACGTACTGGGAAATAATAGAGTTCCCCTGGCCGTTCAGTACGCGGCAGTAGCCGAGGTCAGCGCCGCCGGGAAAAACCAAGAGGGCACACGACGGGGCCCACGGCTCCTTAAGCAGCACGGCATCGGTGACTGGTATGACGGCGTAATTTGGCGAAAGTAGACGTCGCAGGGAGTAGATGGCATGCTTCACCGATTCGACTGTAGTCCCCGTGCCGTTATACACGAGGACATTCAGTTTACGGGAAGTCATAGCTGGTCCGCGGTCAAATTGGCTTTGAATTCGGACTGAAGTGGAGTGTTGGAGAAGAGGTAGGTCCGTAGATGGTGCTGTACCGGAGTCTCAGCGCTGAAAGATGTACCTACTAGCCCGAAGGTTGCCGGACTTACACCGCCCGCAATTTCAACGGAGGTACCAACTATAACCCGCTGAAGATCGATCGAACGTTGCACACTCAGACACCCGCCCCTATCAAAAAGCTTTTATAGAGGCCAACTAGACTACGGATCAGCCAAGCAGCCACATAGACAATCAAATATACACACGATGTCGAAGAAAGAAGATGCAGCCCAGCAGAACTCTACTGTACCAGTAGATGATGATGAGCCCGACGAGTGGTACGAATCCAAGCTTACTTTGCGCACGTAAAATGGTCCCAAGAACTGACGTTGAATTTATAGGGATAAGAGAATCTTTAGCACAGGTTGCGCTGGTAGGTTGGCGAGAGAAAATACTGCATGAGGGATTTTCTCGTCCTCCTTGAGTCAATTAACAGAACTAACGAGCTTACCCGATGGCTAGATGAAAACGCCAACTTGACAGACTGCTACTGGAAAAAGAAAGACTGGCGTGCTTGCAAAGAAGAGGTAGGCTTTAGGTATTCTGTACTGCTTCGGCATCCCCCACTAACAAGCCCTGGTGGGAGATGCTGTAACGTTAGGTACTGCAACTAACTGGCAATGTAGTTGGCAATCTTTCGGGCATGTTGGAAGAAACACAACAACGATGAGAGGACATCAACTAAAGATAATACTGACGATCAAAAGAATTTAAATTAAAGGAAAACCAACCAGATTCCCCGGAATTATTTATCTCCCTGTATTTATAGCTCTTTGTATAAAGGATCCTTAAGGAGGACGGCCAAAACACAATTCAACTCGCCTACATTTACCTACCACATTTATGTAAACTGACAGCTAATTAGACTAATTGTTATCCGAAACTCTTATTTGTGTCGCACAGGTCTTATTTATTTTATTTATTAATATGAGCTGCACGAAGCCAGAAGCAAGACTCCATGCAAAAGAATAATAGGTCCATAAGCCCGTACCCCAGTGTTATTCCTTACCTGGGTACCTAGGTACTGTAGATAATAGATAATCTATCTTAGTACCTACCTACCTAAGATAAGGAGATAGCGTACCTGTGACAGTCGTGATACAGCAAAACCATTTCTCCAAGCCTCTAAAAGCTCCCTCCTACAAAGCCATACCCGCCATCACCACAACCTTAAAATCCCCTCCTGCAGCAACCATGGCCTCCCACGCCATGCATCCGATACGCTCAGCTAGTCGAGGCATACATTTCGTCCCCCGAATCGCAACGTTACCAACCCAATGCGCGGCACGAAGGCTGGTAACAACGTCGAAGGCAAGGGCCTCGTCCTCAACACCCCCGTCCTCAACCCCCCCATCCTCAGCACCCCCGGCCTCAACCTCCAAGGCGCCGCCCCCCGTCCCTCCACGCTCATACGCTAGGACGCCTATCGCGAAAGTCGCCACGCGCAAGCCCATACCCGCCGTGTCAGGCGAGCCTCTCCCCGACGCGCCCCCAGCCACGGGAAGCCCAGACGCAGCAGGAGCGGCGGCGGCGGCGATGGCGGCGATGGCGGGCAACGGCAATGGGAACGGCAATGGCAATGGCAACGACAACGGCAACGGCGAAGCGAAACCGATCGACTGGCAGAGCTCGTACCACGGCCTGGGCACCTCGGCCTTCTCCCCCGAGACGTCGACGGTGCTGCAGGCCCGCCTGGACCCCTTCGACATCGAGGTGAAGCCCGACGGCATCATCTACCTGCCCGAGATCAAGTACCGGCGCATCCTTAACACGGCCTTCGGCCCCGGCGCCTGGGGATTGGCGCCGCGCGGCGAGCTCATGGTGCAGGACCGGCTGGTGACAAGGGAATACGCGCTCGTGGTGCACGGCCGGTGAGTCCTACCTCTTCTACTTTGTCACATGTCACCTAAACTCCCTCAATTGAAACTAACAAGTCCCTCCAAACACATAATCCCCCCCTCCCCTTACGTAAGAGACTTATATGACTAACGGGACCTCACCCCACGAATAGATTCGTAGCCCAGGCGCGCGGCGAGCAGCAGTACTTCAACGAAGATGGGGTGTCAACGGCGGCGGAGGGCGCCAAGTCGAACGCCTTGATGCGGTGCTGCAAGGACCTAGGTATCGCGTCCGAGCTGTGGGACCCGCGTTTCATCCGTCAGTTTATGAAAGAGCACGCCATGCAGCAGTGGGTCGAGCACGTCAGCACGAAGAAGAAGAAGCAGATCTGGATGCGCAAGGACGACGAGGTCCGCTACCCGTTCAAGAAGTCGTTCACTTACTAGTCTCATACAATCGCGAGCGAGAAGTTTCTGGGACGATGCAGGGCGGGAGGAAAAGAAGGATTGGAAACGAGTGCCATATGATATACACGTGTATGAAAAGCTCTAGAGGCGTCAATGGCAAGAGGTCGGTGGGATAAACCTACGACAAACATGTACATTTCGGTCTGATCAGGACATAGCGTTCATCAACGATACGCACCCGGCGCAGTCACTTCACATCTAGGTAGCACTGGCACGTGGCACAAAGGTCATGGGCGGGGAATATCGAGGATATAATAATTAGAAGCCGCCCAACGAGGTACGACTCCCAACTCCCAAAATTGTGTGAGCGAGTCGAATCTTCTGAATACCAGAATACGATCGTGCCATGTCCTGCCCCTTGCAGGGCTTCGTCTACTAAGAATATCCCTCGACGCCGCCCAATGAACCATGATGTAATAATTCCAGAACTCCGTGTCTCAATTCGGTGCCAGTTCCACAGTTGCGGATATTCATGGCTGCTGAAATCCCGTGCTTTGGCCCTGGCCCTGGCTCTGGCTCTGGCTCTGGCCCTGGTTACCAGCGCCGCCCCAGCCGAACAACCAGCCGCCCTTCGCAGCCCCAGCATCTTCCTCGTTATAGCCTGTTCTACGACGGCTCCCGTCATCGTCCTCGGCCCCGCTCGGCGCATCGATCTTCTCGAAGTCGACTTCGCTTCGGCTCTTGCTCAACGCACTACCTACGCTATAGCCACTAGGTGGGCGCGATGGCTCCTGTCCGTCCAAGCTCATGCTGCCAGGCTTTCTCGACTGGTCCGCCGCCCTGCGGTGCTCCTCGCTGTGCTGCAACTCTGCAGCCTCGCGGTCCAGTGCACCCATCATGATGGCAAGTCGTTCTCGCTGCGCAGCAATAAAGGTTATTTTCTCCTGCGCCCCGCCAATGTTCGCAGGGATCAAGGTCCCGCGAGCCGCGGCGTCACTCTTAGCAGACGTCGACAGGCCACCCGAGGCCGCGCTAACAGCACCCGCTAGCAGGTTGTAGAAGTCATGGCCGGCATTGCCAGCATTGCTGGCAGCCCAGTTCGCAGCCGGCACGCTGAACCTAGCTAGCAGTGCCTGTGTATAGCCCTGGGGCGCCGCCGCGGCCCTGGTCTCCTCCTGGGCCTCGGATGGCGGCAGGTTGAAGACTCGTGTACGTATCAGCTCTATGGCCTGCTTGAGGTATCGGATGCCCGCGGCCTTGAACCTATCGTGGGCGCTGGCAATGAAATCTTCAATCGCGAGTTCGTTCTCCTGGAGGTAGGGGTGGAGATAGCCTTCGTACAAGACGCGCGCGCCCTGCGTCGACGGGAGAACCAGCCATAGCAAGAACCCGAGTCGTATCCATGAATAGAAGGGGATCCAGACCAGAATAAAGTCAGTCCAGGACTCGGCGAGGAGCGCGCACGATAGCACCGACCAGTACATGAGCCATGGTGTCAGTTGGGTCGGATCGGACGTCTTGAGGGCTTTGTAGGAGGCGAAGAGTGGGAAGAGAAAGGACGCTATGGAACTACGAGGTGAGTAGCCTAGTTAGTACAGTCGCGCATTTGACGTGGTGCTATGGGGATGCTGCAGGTCCGCTTACGCGAAGAAGTGTGCTATAATGTTGAACATGATGACAGGTCTTCTCGTTGTTGTAAGGTAGATGTGACGAATGACGGCTAGCACAAAAGGTGAAGATTTAGCTTCCGTCTTCACAACGATTGACTGTGGCACAAAGGCTGTCGAGAAGGGTAGTTTCAGCTGACTCTGTCCAAACACAGACAAAGCGATGACGAGAGATCTCAGGCCGCGATGACCCTATCAAGCCTAGGGCTTTTCAAAGCGCAAAGAGATGAGAAAGAGGGTGCCTAACGTAGGAAAACCAGTCGGCAGGCAGGTAGAAAAGTTGTAGGGCGAGTCGGAATTCCGTGGGAAACATGAAGTTTCATAGGAATGAGAATGAGAAGCAATGAAGCTGCCTACTGCTTTCGATGTTAGAGGTATGACGAATGCCATAGCCTGACAGGTGACCCCACCAGTACACTGTGCTGTACTCACCCCGCTAAGGTTGGAATTGGACTGCCTAATGTAGCCGCCAACCAGATCAGCTGTGCTAGTCAATTGACAGGTACAGATGGGGCAAAGCTGCGCTGTAAACCGTATAAAGAGTACCTAGCGCTTAGGTACTCACGCGGGGCTACAGTGGGGCGGTCATTCTAGGTCGACATGCGCTAAGGGCGGGGTGATCTGGATTTGACTTGCTAGGTATTTTATGTCGTCTATCAGTCAATTATGATTCACTTAAACAACTCGTATTGAAGATGATGAAGGGGCTGAGTACAATATCTACATCAGCGGCTGAGCCCATTGTGTTGCATCTTGATACGATGAAGATGTCCCTAGAAATGTGAACCCCAGTGATAGAAGGCCTTGAGCCTGGGGCTGTAGAAAAAACTATGTCAGTCATTCATCCTAACAAGGCAGGATTTTGTGGCCCAGGTACAGTATATCTACCTAGGTACTCTATCTATAAATAGGTTCCCAAGGTGCTATGGATTTGGGTACCAATCAATCTAGTACGCGATGTATGGATGGCAACAATATCACAGTCGCAGTAAGTGTCTACAACTTATAAGTAAGACTCATTCTTTAGAGATAAATAAACACTATCAGCACGTCTCTGTAAAGACTAGAACTGCATACTAATCAAAAAGTCGTAAGGATATGGAATTCTAAATGTTAGATAGGCCGAGATGTGGATTTGGCGCCATAGTACTTGAGACATTATTTCTCACGTGATCATTATAATAGCAGTCCTGGTGACAGTAGCAGCTATCCCTATGAACGGAAACACACAGGAATAGATGTTCCTAGGTATGCTAAAGCAATTTCTTTTAATTTATTGTGTTAGTTAGCACGGAGTTTGTAGTTTGTAATAGTCAAGTATCGGGGTGTGTTTGATATTGAAACCAGCTACAAAATGTGCAAATCTCTACAAAGTCTCAATATACCCATTTCAGTAAATAATATGTCTTTATAGATTAAAATTACATTACTTTTGTAATTCTAAAATACTTGTTATATTTATATGCTAGCCGACTCTACATAAAATTTGGTGTTGTTGCTGCCCCAGGCATTAGCCCTTAACTTGTATAAACCTGTTTGCACGAGCTTTACAATCCAAGCCACACGTCTGCACAACTCTTTTAGGCATAAAGTTTATAGTTTATGGTGGCACTTGTGTTCCTTTTAATCTTCGCCTAAATAGTTGGAAAATCAATACATGTTATAATATTAGTAGTCCTACTGTAGTTCAAGTAAAAGCCTTGGAAAAACATGGTTAGTCGCAAACTCGGCACCTAGGTTTCGTATTTGTCATATGTGTATTAACTTCGATCTAAGTCCACAGTTGGGTTAAATAGTTATTCCTTCATTTTATAATGATTCCAGGGCCGAACAATAGTTTGTTTAGAAATACCTTTGTATAGAAATACCGGATAAATGCGGTCTCATATTTAGTACAGTATAGATATCTTGTGATACATTTCTAGGTCGTATATATCCATAATTTCTCTTTCAACTATGACATTGACAGCGCAGTTAGAAGCACAAATGCATCCCTCCAGATAGATTAGGAAGCCATCCCTTCATGCTGTATGGCAGTTCCACAACCTGGGAACCAATTCACTCGATCTTCAATATATAGCTCGTTTCTAGGTCGTAACTTTGTCTATTGAGGGAATAAGAGTTAGTGGTAGTTAATTCCAGTAGCCAAGGCAGGGTATCTATGAAGATAAAATCCGTATGACTAGGGCTTCCTAAAGCCCAACAAAAATAGAGACCAAGAATATTCTTACCTCAGCCAAGTTGAAATCATCGACAGTTCCAAGGCGCAGGATTTTGACGCCGGTGAGCCTTTCGCTAGTTCGATATAGCAGAGTCCCGCAAGTTTGGCAGAACCAGTTGGTCATATTCTTTCCAGATCCAATGGTAGTTGATTGGCTGAAAGTCTTGAGATTTTCACGGCCCCTGAGATGCTTTACCGCTTCATCTTTAACCACGATGTTGGATGCAAACATCGATGCCGTTATCTTGCGACAATCTGAACAGTTGCAGATGAAGACATCCACAAGGCCTGGACCTTCGGTGGGCTGTAACAAGCATTAGCATAATGATACTCCACACCATAAAGCAAAGGCAACAAATAATTAGATTAGTAGTATCCCTTTAACCTCAGAATACAGTTATTAAACCTGCTAAGCAGGTTCTGATATTCTCCTAAGATTGAAAATTGAATATGAACATCAAGAACATACCAAAGCCAGTTGTACTGTGCCGCAGAAGCATGTCGCTGTTGCTTCAGTATCCGTAGACCAGCCATCCTGCTGAAGACTGTTCTTTGAGGGAATATATGACTTTGTTTTGTCTGATCTTGCCGCCATATTGATATATAAGTGCTTGATAGCTAAGTGATAAAGATATGATGTAGTAGAGTATATTGTGGGAGAGTGTGTTATGGTAGAGTGTGCTGCGTAGAGTGAGTCGACAGTAGCTAAGCGTTGAGGGTGTAACTCATTTATAGACTTGAGGCCAGAGTCTCCCGAATTAACAATCATATTAATATCTCCCCATCGCTTCGGAGACTCATGTCGTCACGCAGGGTGAAGCATACACCTCGCGAGTTTTTCCTGACCAACCAATGACCATACTCATCTGCTTGTGCTCAGAAGCCCTGTAGTTTCCTAAAGGAGTCTATAGCTACAGATCGACATTCAAGGCGCTTTCTAATACTACTTAACAGGCATGGCGCTGACTCAGGCTTTTTGGGTGGAGTAAGCTCCGTCGCTCCGAAACCAACTACATCAGAGACCAAGTAGCCCACAACCCCAAACCTTCCCCTCCGAAACTCCACGAACACCCAACCAACGGTAGATCCCGCTCTTGTGTGATTAGGCAAGTCCCACATTAATGCCGGGGTTGACAACTTGCTCTGACACACTTTAGTTAACAGCTGCATCGTATATGTCCTCGTCGAGCCCCCATAGACTTGTAAATATAAACTAATAAGCACGTATAGTACCAAGTATATGGGTGTACATGCCACTGAGACTATGATTAAATTCCGAATGCTATGCGTACCTATATCACATTAAGCAAAATTGTGTCGTCACTCCATCCACTTTTATCCGCATTTCCACGTCTATCGCGTCATCCAGAGAGGTCAAGGCTCACACACCAAAAGCCCCCATGTTAAAAATCTTACAAGCCTATGAGAAACTGAATCATGTTCTGCATGTTGTCGCTTACAGCTTTCGTAAGGGACCCCGGAGTTAGATAAGCATAAGGAGTTCCACGATGTTAAATTGGAAAGTAAACATAGAAGCCAAGCGGTATAATAGTATAACTACAATGACCATGTATGACTCCACATATCAGTGATAAATATAACATTTACAACATTAGTCTCAACGTAGAAGTATCGCTATCTATCTAAGACCTGGTTAAATTGTGGGCTCCATAAAGGCTTTAATAAGCAGGTTGATAGCCGAGCCAGGGGAGAGAGACGGTGTGCGTACATACAATCTTGTGATTTGAGTGCATACGGGAAGCATCATAGAAAGATAAGGCTAAAATTAGGGCACACTGGAGCCTGAAATTGTTTTCAACCCAACGGTCTTCCCCGAGATTCCCATGATAATCATGTTAAAAGATTCAAGACCATAGTCGATTTTAGGATAAGGAGACTCTATTTTGCATAGTATAATTTAATGGCAACGTTCCCTAAACCTAGTAACAAAGAAGAGAATTCCAGAAACCAGCCCAGAAGGTATTACTTCCAAAGCAGGCGAAAGCTCAACTGCGGGGACTGAGTGTGTCCTAGTGATGTTGACGCATAAACTTGCAAATTTACTAACTAGGTTAGGTGGCGAGGTACGTCGGATAGGATGGTTTGTAAACGGCTATTCTACGATCTTCGGCAATGGGTTAGTCATAACGGCTTCTATTCCTACGAGAAATCTTGAGGCTACCTAAAGTGTAGCTAGTCTATCGCTTATATAAAGCTCTCATAGATTACGAAGTCATGGAGATTCCTATGGCTGGGTCAATCTATTGATAATTCAGAATATCAATTGATCTTAAAATACATGTAACGACACTTCTTGCCTTCACAGGTAATCATTCGCCGTTCTTCAGTCTTAGAAGTATCAATTGTCGTGATACTCTATAACTAGATCCTTGAGGGCATTTATAGCTGTTCCGGTACCCCTTACGCAGCCCTTACGACTCTGGAAGTTCAGAACTAATTAATCCATCCAATATATCCTATACTGCGCCTTCTACCACCCTCTTACTGGGGTGTGATGGCTCCTGTACCGGCTCTACAACTAAGCTACTTGTCATCACGAACCTCGCATACGACCACGAATCACATAGATTTTATGTAGGATATTCCTCGGCTAGCTAAGCCGCCTAGACGACTTCGTTTTACGTCTAAAAGCACTGCAACGAATAGATGGGAAACCCTCCAATTCTAACCACTTCATCATTCAGTTCCATGAGTTGAGTGTCACAGTAGAAATATTAATTGCTAATATCTTTAACCAAGACAAAAATCAAGCATGATATATATGTTCATCTTCCTGCGAGGTTGGTCATGCCCGGAGGTGAACTAGTCGAAGGCCAGGCTCTTAAAGCAAAAAGGGGCTGATAATCTCAGTCGCCCCTTGGGCTGAATCTATTAGTAACTAGGCATTATCTCGCCTCTATAGTCTATATATACACGTAGCAGTTTCAAACAGATAACTATTGTTGTTTAGTCGAGACATAAACCACGCTACACTCATATAAAAGCTCGCAAATCTTCACTGTCTCCCAACTGCTATATTTTAAAATAGAGTTTCTATCCAGGAGTAGATTTCCTGTCGCCTACAATGGCCCCTTCGACATATTAGCAGTGTCAGATATTAGCCCATGCGCAATAGAGAGAGGCTAGACGAATCTAATTAGGCAGCGCAGGTAGTAGCGATGAATCCTAATGCAGGGATTTCACCGCGACGAAAATCCCTATCATCGCTGATAACATACCCAGGCTCACTCATTGGCCTTTCTCACAGCTAGAGAGCATGAGTGGTTTTTAAAAAAGTAAGCGAGAGTTACTAAGAACTGCTCTGTTGACTGTGAACCGGTCTTTCCCGACATCGACAGTGCCTCTGCCTATCGCCCCTCTCATACTGTTAGGGGTTCGCCACCCTGTGATTTCAAGTCCGTGAAAATAGTTAGTTTTTGTAGTGTTGGGCTAGCCTAGAATGGATATTCAAATGGACTCGTGTTAGTTTCAGAGCCGGAGAATAGGAGAAACTCCTCAAGGGTGATGCTATATGTGTTCGCCAAACAGGATATCTCAGAAGCTGTCACGGTCCCATATATAAGACTTGCAAACGGTCAAGGTTCCCACGTTGAAAAAGTTCTACCTTTACTCTACATCGGTAGTGTTGTGGTTTAGCGTTGTAGTCCTATTCCGTAGCAGAAGCGAACGCGTAAGTTCGTCTCATAGAGTGCGCTTATCGAAATGTAGTCACAGTTTACGTAGAGCTCAGAATTATCTAAGGTCATGAGATTTTAGTCTAGCATTTCAGCCCACGGTTGTCTGCATTCAGAGGGATGTCTGTGCGGCGCGCTCTGGAGGAGTCGGACTAGTTCAGATATCTACCTCACTCTGCCCTTTAAACGCCTTCATACCTTCATATCCTACACCAGCTTGCTAGAGAGTATATTATCTAAGAGGTAACCCCCATTTAGAAAGTCTACGCAAGTCCTGTGGGAAAATTTCCTTGTTGAGTCATCTAGATTCCATCCTTATCAAAGGTGGCAACTCCGGATCGTCAATGTGCAATGTGAGACAATAAGAACCAATACTGCGTTGCGGGGTTACATAAGCTACGAACAGTCACAGTGCACCAAGCAGGATAGGTAACAGCAAGCTAGACTCGTTACAATTAATATACCTAGCCTACGCAAAGTCTCGATGTGACAATCCCCGAGGGTAGGATCTGTACAGAGTATGTAGACTATTTGCGCCCATGTGCGGTGCAGATCACGCAACCCGGCCATACTTGCGGTCAATAGAGCAGGTCCTAACCGGCGCGGCCGAGGGCTCACGATGCTCGACAATCCAGGCTTTCAGCGACAGCGCCACTAGGGACATCATCTCCCTCTCTAGGTAATCTCCACCCTCCGCCTCGTGTCCTATGTATCTAAGTATTCTGTAGTGTAGCTTTCCAGGGCAGCAGCCCAGGCGCGCATTCAGCTTGTCGGGGACGCCACAAGGACAAGGATCATCGCGATCGACGTCCACCGCCTGCCTACTACCTACCTGCTTGTTGGCAGTACTGACGACCACGGCACATGTGCACACTGCGCCACTAACCCCAAATAGTCAACTTGGTTTTCTGGTTTCCCTCGACGAGTCTCGTGCCAACTTCCAGGAGTTGGTACGTGCAGGTAAATCCATGTACATCAATAACGAAAGAGTGCTCGCGCGCCTCTTTCTGATCGACGATATGCACACGGGCCGTAACTCTATCCTGTACGGCAGCAGCCCTGTCGTCAATCCGGCGGCGACGTATTGGGCATGTGCCGTTTGGAGGGCATAAGGACTAGGGCGGGACTGCCGACAGGACGATATATACTGTACAAACAAACGTGTCAGATGCAGGCGAGTGCAGCGGCTGTTGGGCGAGAACTCGCGAATCTGCGGCCTGAGTATTTTAGGCCAGTCGCGCCTTGGGCGCAGGTTGGGGATCTAGACGTGTTAATTCGAGTTGCCAAATTGCTCTACGTAATGCTCAACGCGTAGAGTGGTTGCCTCCTATTCGATGATGCAGTTGTGCACGAATTCGTGCACGGTGAGCCTTCGCAACGGGGTGATTTATGACCTGTAAAGTATCGTATTTGTTTGATGCCTTATGTATCGGGAGGTCCGTTAGGCTTCACCTACTGTAAATCACTCAAGGGCGCAGTTTGTACAAAGGATTGCTTACCTTAATGGCTTGTGCTAGTTGCCTACATATCTGACACAACAGAGACGCGATGGGCACTGACGCAGGTTTAATTGTACTGGCCAGTAAAGATCGGTTTATAAATATAAGTTTATCAATAGAAGGTAATTTTTCTCGCGGTCCTCGTCATACGACGGACGATACATGTACTACTAACAATCAAACTGCTAAATTTTAGAACACCGAGCATACCAACCTATTATTGACGTTAGGTTATAGATGGCTGTATGTTTTAGTGAGTTAATATGCGGGGGAAATAGCTAACAGTTTATCAATTACTATTTCACCTCTTCTTTCTCTAGGAGCGTCCGGTGCCTATAGGTCAATCGTCCGGATCTTCAATACTTTATACTTATTTAATGACTCCTGATCTGTAGGATAGGGGCGCTTGACATATCAGAACGGAGGTATGTAGGGTAGCATTGTCGTTTCTTCTTTTCTATCATGTTGTTTCTCCGTCAAGGATCACCCTTACACTAGAAGAGAATATATAACGTGTATAAATATATCTTAGAATGAAATGTATTTATGAATGACAGGTTCTACAAAGGACAGCAGTTACGCAATGGCCGCTTACTACTAATTAAAAAAGACAATTCTCTATAACTTAAACTTAAGTTTGGTCAGGCGGGAGTGCTCTCGCCAACAACCCCTATTCACATCTACATTCGATTTAATCGCGTTAAGTGAAACAGAGCTCTAGATCATAGATGTAATTATCTGATAGTGGAGAGCCTGTGGAAGACAGACTATAAGTTTGGCCTCCTGATATTAGCCCATTGAATGAGCTAGTCTACTAATTAAGTTGATACGTAACGCCGTGTCGATAAAGACACTTGGAGCTAAGGGAGCGCACGATAGTTATACGTAGCTTGCAACGGGAGTTACAACGAGCCACACGTGTACGTATAGTGCTAAGCAGGGAGTTATGTTTGAGGGCTAGATACCTAATTCATGTGAAATATACCATAACATGTCTTGAGCTAGGTTTGCTT
This sequence comes from Nemania diffusa, assembly GCA_038501195.1. NCBI lineage: Eukaryota > Fungi > Ascomycota > Sordariomycetes > Xylariales > Xylariaceae > Nemania > Nemania diffusa. The sequence continues at coordinate 1,806,447 of JBBPUQ010000008.1, forward strand.
AACATAAATATAGTACAAAGCGTAGGGAAAAACATGGCCCTCTTTATACGGCAACTGTATGATACCAGCTTGTCGTAAATTATCCCGTCGATTAATTGTATAATGTTAGCTAAGTGCTAAGCCTTTTTCCTTTTTGATCACGTAAACATCTGAAGCAGTGGTTTATAATAGTTATAGATTGCTCACTATCAACTACAGAGGATATTATAATCTTGATAGAGAGCTATCGTAATCACCATCACCTGGCTCTGTACACGGCAACTTTTGCGGGTTATGACTATTCAAACTGTATGATAGGAGAAGAGCGTGGTGACTTGGATAATACAGTAGCCTTTTGATAATAGGGGATAATGCGTGTTCCTCCATCTGCCGGACACCAAGCCAGGAATCTTTTTCTATGGTAGACTTGGTGATATGGCACCCTTGTGCATGCGCTCTAGAACCGTCTTACGGGAATAATGTTTATGTGTTTATTGTTTCTTGTATGTAGCCATTAGTTAACACGATGGTCACCGCATGTTTGAACGCTTTCCACGCTAACGGGTTGTACAAGTAGTTCGATCATAAAACCTGCTTGTATTAATCTAAGTGCCGGTCGTGTAAGCACATGAAACCATCACGAGATGACCAAGTTGAAGACATCACGACGCGGCCACTGCAAATTCGGTATGAGGGAACGTGAGTTCCGAGATGAGCACAGAGTGCTAAAGCCTCTAACTGGACGATTCCGAAATGTTGATAATTTCCGGTCCACATCACGTGGGGATCAACTAATTAGCCATGTCATGAACTCTAGACTCACGGACTACGATGCGCTATTCTGTACAGAATACAGAATAGTGTCCGTATGTAGGCTACAGAATTTTGCCCATCAACAAACATATGCACCTACTACTAGTTGCTGTTAGATGGGAAACTAGTACATGTGTACTGCTGCAGAGCGGAGCTACTGCACATTACATAGGACACGAATATTAGACTAGTCTTCACATATCGAACGGTTTGGGAACGGTTTCGCATGGTCACCCGCACATCCTAGGCTGAAAGTGGTAAAACAGCACCTTGGTTTCTACTCGAACTGGCCTTACTGCAGTGGAGTGTCGAATGCACTGTGGGTGAAATCCTTGTTTTCGGCTCGCGGAAGCTTGCCATGATCCCCCCCGTACTGCCCCCGGCTTTGCGTAGGATCGTCTCGATAAAGCCTCCCCCATGTCATCCGAGCCCCCTTGTAGGTGGGTATACATACTTGTACACAACAGAATACAGATACAGTACAGTACGCTACGCAGTACAGCAAACATGATTGTAGATATTTTGGAGTTCGACGTGTCATCGACGTGCCTTGGAAAGAGGAGCTGGAGAGAAAAAAAAAAGAAAAAAAAGCCCAAGCTCGGCTTATGATCTTCCTTGCAGCCTGGCCTGACCATTTACGGCACCTTGCTTCGAACATTGGGGTGATATCGGCCGCATTATGAAAGATGAGAGCCAGTGGGGGAAGGGCGAATGTGTCCATCCGTTGGTGTTTAATCTTCCGATGAGGGGTGTGCATAATGCAGCTTTGACAGGCTGCAAACACAACCCTCCTTCACAACGTGGGTCCAAAAAAAAAAGCAACGTGAGATATGTACAGTAGAAATATTGCTGTAACCATGCGTATGTACTCTAAAAGGAGAAATTACAGAGCTTGTTTAGGTGTTACACCACCTGAGCTGCCCGAAACAGCTTTATAGATCCTGTACAATGCAACGTATGAGATAGACTAGGTAGTGTACATGTCGAATGAGAACAGTTGAAACTTGTTTTCGGCATAGACTATATTAGTCTATTAGCCTTCGCAAGCTGGAAATTATCAGTGTATATTGTACATAGTGTAAGCTGAAGAATTCTGGGAATCATTGATGATTGGAGACTAAAGAGATCCGCAAGGATGCAGATACATACTGCGTACACATACATACCGTAGGTACCTGTCCATCACATAGCTACCATAGCGTTGAAGCGGCGTACTTAGCATAAGTACTTACACTATCCAGAACTGGAGCGAATGGGCGCGTTGTACACTTGTGTCGTTTTAAAGGGTTTGCCTCAGGGGTTCTACGGCATACTCACTAGTATGGATATAGGTTTTGCTAATTAGCTTGATTTACCTACAGAATACTGTAGACGCTGTACAGAGTAGAATTCATGTTTCTTCATGAAGAAATCATTTTAAGTTATCACCAGTGGGCGGGGAAAGGTATACTACCTACATGCATGTACGGTACCTACAGCAGATAGCGTATACATACAAACGGAACTTTTGGTATGATGTTCTTCCAGGTTTGTGCACTATCAGCATGGGGTTTGTTAATCCTCCCCGCGTAACAGTACTTACCGTACCTTATCAGGATTCTGACAGTCAAGATGCAACGAGACATCTCGCAGGGGTTCTCCATCATGATGACGTGACTCCCGTCCTCTGGCTGGCAGCAGCGCTGTTAGCAGAAGCTGTCATTGTTTCTCGTCTCGCAACTGGAATGATTGACGCTCATTTGCCTTGTAGAAGCGAGATGTGCTGTGATTTAGCTTACCGGGTCTACTGTCATGCCAAGGCCAGACGCGCATGTAACATCAAATGGTATTTACGCCACAACGGGGTATCCCGTGCGGTCACAGAATGATTCTGCACCGTTTTAGTGACTTTTCTCAGTGTGACCCTTGTTACTGCCCGCTTCTTGCCCTGGTCTGAGTTCGGCGATTATGCAAATGATAGATGTCAAATGCAAATATCGGGGAATACCCTCCGCGCCAAGGCCCGACGTAACAACCTGGTAAGCAATCCGATCAATTAGAGGATCGGGTTGCCTGTCTTGGTTGGTAAAGTACCCAGTACAGTATCTACATTACTAGCAGCGCACATGAGCAAGGGGATAGACTTATACTACAACCTATCTATCTGTAGGTACATGTAAGCATCACAACACACCGTCCACTACATACGTATGTACGAGAAGGGCTGTGTAGACCCTGGTCTTCTAATTAGCTGTGGGTGTGCATCTCGGCAGTCATTTACATATATATCATTTGCTCGTAAATGAAGTGCTACTGTGCGACATTCTTGCTAGTGTACAGCATCTACAGGTGAGCACTCAATGTGGAGACTCGAGGGCGTGAGCTTGCTGTCGTGCTAAGCTGTGAAAAGCTACGATAAATGTCAGGAAGCTAGAGTTATTCTGAGCTACGAGTTTATTATAATAGGAGAGTCTACTATGGTTCATCCGCTCTAGGTTCAGCGGTCCGGGCCGAGAATCTTAGCTCATAATTCTTCTATTCTGTCTCCCTTACAGATGAAATTCTAGCTCTAAGGCTTTGAACTCATTGATACAAATATGATGTGGCCTCGTCTACTCGATGAAGTTCAAATAGAGTTGATAATCTACATTGCTCCGATACGCAGAGCGTGAACTTGTCACTAGTGGGTGAGGTAGGCTGAACCTTGGGTACCAAACCAAGGGAGTCGAAAACTCTATTCTAATGTCGGAGATCTACGGTAGTGTACCTGGCTGAGACGGTAGGAATCGGCTTGTCAGATCTGCAAGGCCTGTACGTTTCAGGGGAGCCGCTATTAACGTACATTGATATTGTGTAGGTACATCAATACGTTTTGATAACCGCCTTGTATGGAGTCTAGTCAGTGATGTGTACCTAAAACTGAACACGAGTTGTGTTACAGCGTACTTCTCACCCCCTCCCTCGTAGGCTACAAGTAACAGCTGAGTCAGAGTAAGAGGTGGGCATCTTGTCCGCTGGGAAACTGAAGCCAGCAATGGGGTCCCTCGGAAGCCTTCAAGAATCTTCTGGTTTCTTCGGTGAATGTTTCTGACTTTCCATAGACAATCACGCTCGTCATGTGATACTAGTAGAATCAAGACTCGCGAGTATGCACTTCACCAAAGGTTGGGCGCTGACATTTCCCCACGCACGCATTGTGATGGAGGTCTGTTTATCGAATGGGAAGGTATCCGGACAAATGTTTCCATGTCGGGGGGCTGCTCTGCGGTGACTTGGCGGGCTAGGTGTATAACACGCGTCAAGTCGGCTTGCACCCCCTTCGTAAGCGGACCTCTCAAAAATGGGGTTATGTGCAGATCCGGCCAGAAGCATGGTCCACACTCCCCTTGAAGGGCTCTATCGTCCTGGCGTGATTTTCTTGGTACCGTCTATGTACACTAGGTCTGCTACCAAGGACGGCGGAGGGAGGGAGGGGGTTAAGCAGGCTGGCAACTAGGACTCTGCCCTGAAGATCAATCTGGACCTTTAATTGCATGCCATCTTAGCAACCAGGGCAATACGAACTCGAAACGGTTGGAAACATGGCTCTGGGCCCTCTCGGAGTAGCAGTGTACGGCAGTGGATATTGCTAGTTTGTATACATGCAATATCGTAGGGCTACGGGGGTGTCGAAGGGTCGAACAAAGAAGTGTAGTGTACTCTGTAGAGTTGAGCCTGCCAATCCTCGGGCCGCATTACATACTCGTACCACGCTTCTAGTGAGAACAAGGCCTAAGAGTCACTCTAGGACGAATAGAGAGGTCTCTACAGTTGCCAGTTCTACATCTAGCCCTAGGTCAACTTTTTGGTGCGCCGATATCGCGACACACCGAGCTTGGAAGGAGTGTCAAGAAAGAGGATGGAATCCCGGGTGGAGGGCAAATTCTGTGTACTCGGGTGGGCGGGTGACAAGTTGTCATCCGCTGTACCCAGCAAGCGTCAAAGTCGTAACCTTGAAAGTGACGAGGCGAGTCCCTAGTATACTTTTAGCTACGACTTCATCCTTCGACATGATGTAACCTCGACTACCGACATTAGAGCAATGTATGTAGGCAGTTTACCATGGTGGTTGTACAGTAGTTGAAACCACCACCACCAACAAAGAACGACGGCGTCGGGACGTTATCACGCTCCACACATAGGTCCCATCTAGAGCCTGCGTCTGGCTTTGTTCCTAGCGCCATCATACACTAGTGAACACCGAAGGTAGCTAAGGAGCCTACGCATGTACAGGCACTTTCAATACATGTAACTTGTCTATAGATTCTAGTGTGTGCAAATTTGCACATGGTAACTAACCGGGAATTGCTGAGCTCATCCTCCGCACGCCACATTAATAGTGGAAAGATGATCTAGACACTATTGTCGAAGGACTAGACCACTACGGTGGGATATCAACTCGCCACTAAAATATACAGTAGGTACATTTTTCATTTTGAACAGTAGTATTATTATTTCGTCTTGGTATCGTGATGATATGATAAATGATAGTAGTGCATGGGTAGTAGTGCGCAAAACAGAACGACCGCCGTGGGGTATCTTTCTTCCAGAACAATGCATTCCGACCTCCGGTTCAGCGGAAAACAACTATAGAATGTAAATTGCCTCTCCCATTTTTTTTATTCTTCAATCTCCGTAGATTAGTCCTTATTCCATTAATAAACTATTGAGAAACCGTCTCTTAGATGTTGGTGATGTTGATGTTGGTGTTGATAGTGTTAGTGATGATCATGATGCCATTAGTGTTAGTATGTGGGGGATTGATGGCCCGTACCACCATTGGCTGCCCACTGCCGGCTGGATAATCGCGTGGTGCGCCTGGGATTGGCTATCACATCAATCCGCTTGCAGATATTTGCTCAGGGCTCTAGCCTTACTCGGACTTTGCGGAAACTCCATTGAAGACGTCGCCATATCCGCCCTTCAAACTGTCGGGCGGCATGTTTGCGGTTAGGGGGGTACTCATCCCATGCTCATGCAAAGTGCTCTGGTCGTACGAATTCGGCAAGGCGTGGTACGCAGGTGGGTTGTACGAAAGCTGTCGAGGTTGCGGCGGTGCGGATGATTGTGATGCTGTTGCATATATGTTCACCCCCATTGGAGATGTTGCAGCGGCTGGATGAGCATGTGGCCGTGGCGACGAGTTTGCTAAGCGAGGGGTGCTCATTGAGTTTTGCGTGTGCGCGCCAACAGGCGCGAGATTCAAAGGCTGTGCGCTGCTATTCTGACCTATACTCGTTCCGTACAGATAGGCCATGGAGTTTTGTGATCCCGTGCTCCCAAAGGGCGATTGGTGTAGGGAGGAGGGAGTGACCGGCGACTGACGGTCCCCCACCGGTGAATGGAACATACTTGACCCAGTGTGGAGTGAGGAGAAGTGTGTATCGAGCCTTGTGGTTGGTGGTGGCATCTGAGGAGCACCCATGGATGCCGAGGTTGGCGGTCCAGTGCCGATCGAGCCCATAGATCCATGGTTCGCAAAAGACGAGCTATTAGTACTGGGCTGATACGGTCCCCAAGAACGTGTTTCAAGTCCATTTTCTGCCGTGGGCAACGCTCCAGACCCTGTTCGATGCCGTTTATTGCTCGGTTCGTTCGCGAACAGATCCCCCTCATAATACTGATCTGAAGTCTCGAGCGACGATCTATGCTGAACCGAAGGTCTTCGCCCCTGTCCTGGCGACTCTATTGCTAGCCGCTTCCGGTCAAACTTCTCGACAACCTTGTCCGATGCCCTTTTTCGATTGAGGCTTAGCCGAGAATCCTTTCGTACGCGAAGTCGGACGCCCTGGTCGCTAAAGGACCGGGTTAGGAATGTGGATTCGTTTTTCTGCTGCTTTGGGAAATTCTTCTGCGAGTAGACTCGAAATGGATTGCTGGTCACAGATGTGACAGTGACCAACGAATCAGGATCTGAGCTGCCCCCAAACTCCATCTGTAATAGATCGAATCGCAGACAATAAGTGCCTTCACGCCGGACTGTTAAGTCGCCAAAGACGAAAAAAGCACCTTCTTGGTCACCAGGGTCTTTTAGTCGATGCAGCGACGAGACCATAGTGCCTGACATCAAGTTTGCCGGTGGCATTGCCTCAGGGCTATGATCTTGGCCACCACCAAATTCAAGATATGCAACGACTATCAGGTATGGGCCTAGTGTCAAATTAGAATCTGTAGCGTTCTTGAGAGAAACAGATTGCGGCCACTCACTTTGTTTGTATACTCCATCCGGATCTTGATCTGTCGCAACTTCTAGCTTCAAAATAGGCGGGGGATCTACCGGTCTTCGATCTTTTGCTATCAAATCAGACAAAAGCCCAGATAGTACAGCATTAGCGGCGCTCACCTTTGTCCTTCCCATTTGCGGCTTTTGCGTGTAATGGCTGCTGCATAAATGAAAGTGTGTATTTTTCTAACCTAGTTTCTGGTCAGAAACCTCCGAGGAGCCGAGAGATGGATGGGTCTTGGACGTGACGTACTGTTTATTGCTTGATTCTTGTGAATGTGGATGTGACTGCGCTTGGGACGCTGGTAAACTCGACATTGCTGAATTCATCATTGGCACATAATGTGGAATAGGGGCCCACGCCGGCTGCTGGTACGCCATTTTGTCGAGCACACCGAAGTGCAATCGTATGTAAATATGGAATTCAGAGCCGGTGACGACAATCCTGAAGATAGCCTGAGATTCTAGAAGAACCTGGCGCTGAAGGTGAGGCAGACGTATCCTCCTATCCGCCTCTACTACCACGATGATTCCAAATGGACGTGGCGTATGTCACGAATAGAAACTCGTGTATTCTCAACCTCAAAGAAACGAGGCTCCTTCCCCTAAATTTTTAATAGGTCACCGATTGAGTCGTGCCAGACCGCTCTCCTGTTTCTAATCCGTCGCTCTGTGATTTTACAATGGAATCCCATCGAAGGCCGTGAGTTACCGAATGTCAAGCGAGAACCGAAGCTGAACCAGGAGGAAATGTCCTAGAAGACACAGGCCTGACTGTTGACCGCAGAAGATGTTGGATCAGAGCACCCTCCAAAGAAGAAGGCGTAGTTGAGTCTTGGATGAGTTGGCAGGACTAAGACCAGTAACCCCTGGTACAATCCGTATTGCCTTTCAGTATGGCTGATGGTTGGGGTTATATGCCGTGGAAAATCGAAGTTCGTCGCTCTTTATCCCTAAATAATTTGATTCTGCGATTAACAGATATAATTGGTACTCGTTGCGACCACTGCTGTATTAATTGCGAGGTTGAGAACGCCCATTCCACTACCCATATGCCAAACTTCAAGTTAACTACGAACGTATTAGGCTCATTGGCGGGGTGTTAGGGTAATTTCTTGTATGCAACCTGGGCTAGAGAGCGTATTAGCATCCATGAGGCTCGACGACGTGTTTACAATTTGCCCCAACTCCTGAAGCAAACCGAACAAAGATGAGTGACTGACCCTAGACTTTTGATGCTTGTCTACTTGGATTTCGGCAAGGAAATTCGAATCGCAAACATATACGTAATACAACGAGATCGTACGAATAGATCTCTCTAAAGTACCGACTCGCTCTTTCTCCCCCTCTCTCTTTCTCCAGTCCAACCCTCGTTTCCCCTCCAGCCTTGAGTTGTGACACAACCCGAGCCGGTGATATGGTGGTAAGTAAGAAGCGCCAAACGTGTTGATTAGTGCCGGAGGATGGTCACAAATCGGCTGTTTTGATCCTAACGCTACCAACGCGGAGCAACCCCCAAAAATATCGACGAGGTCCCTGGTGGTTATAGCGTAGACTAATACTTGGCTGGCGGGCAGGACCAAGATATTGGGATTCTATTGCTACCAGGCGTAAATCCGTCTCGGTGAAATACTCTAGTCGTTTCCAAGGTTACTGCGGCTCTCTTGGCGGCGGTCTATCGCTTCAAGCACGTACGTTGAGCCGATCGTGACCGTCGTCGTAACGTTATATCGTCGCGTTGATGTAAAGAGGTCGAAGTGGGCAACGCGGCAGCAGCACGAATAGATAGATACAGTTGCTAGCTTGCCAAACGAGTGGAGAAGTTATGTCAGTCTCCTACGCTGCCATGGGTATTAGGCCGGTACTTGTATAAGATGAATATCCTAGCCTGGGAAGGCATGACAAAAGCATACGGAATCTGCTAATGGTCTGACCACAGCTATAGCTTCGAAGAATAAGTTCCAACACAAATCCTAGAGGTGATAAGAACGCGAATTAACCAGGTCTAGGCGAACGTACAAACCGAGCTTGTCACTCAACCCTCAAGGGTCGGGTTGAAGGAGTCGAGTGTACACTGGCTGGCAAGGTAGAGCACCCTGGTCGGCGTCAAAGCCGGTACAGATCTTGTACCTGCAATACTCTACGCGTGGACAGGTCGATAGTCGCTACTTGGCGTCGATCACTCTGATGGGATGCGTGGTATACATACATCAGGGAACAGGGATTGGACGGGACGAGTACCTAGGAGCGCCGTACCCCTAGGCAGACCGCTTACGGACGCCTGGACTGCCTACAGTGCTGTACCTACTCTGTATCGAGAGAGAAAAGAAAACGGACAGGGGGGTGATTTTATTGTTTAGAGTATTCTGTACAGTATCCTGCTGTCCAGCGGTATGTATGTACATGCCTTTTACGAGGTGCACGGCGATACATGGGGCTTGGCCCTGTTTATCGGCGCGGCGGAAGTCGAGGCGTTCATGCTCTCCGCGTCATGAGCTTGCAAATTCTACGTATAAGAGGAGGACTCAATCGTCGGCATTGTCACGCGTGAGAGAGCGCGCTGGATAGTTCAACATCCGAACCCTGGCTCCTCCGGAACGGCATGACGGCAATGCTAACACGGGAAGACCCATCCCAGCCAGATACAGCCATGAATTGGGATAGGACTGATGGAGCCGTATTTAGCGCTGAAAGGACTCTACGTAAGTATATGTAGTATGTATCGAATCGAAGGCTATACAGTATATACTATACTTACACACATACATACGTACTTACTTAGTTAGTCTAGTGTGTATGTACAGCTATGATTTGAACCTGCAGGGAAACGATATTACTAGGTATGTCCAGTTAAGATATCACAGCAATAGGAGCCCAAATGAGCGGGGGAACAGGGCTAGGTAACAAATATGAAATGCCTATCACACTATTACACGTGAGAGGTATTTGAGCATATACGTACATACAGACAAGTATGTATGCGTCCATAGACTATATACCTATGCAGGCTAGGGCAGCCTGCATTCAAGCAGGAGAATGGGGCAACGATGGAGCCAAACCACAATATCGACGAGAAAAATTTCAGGTCATTCCGGGGTTAATTATGACAGCTTATGGGGAGAGGCTGGGCGCCACCAACCAATTGATTGCAACGCTGCAGAGGTAATATATGCGCAAGTTGTTACAGTACAGATACTAGGTAGCCATGTACGGTGTAGCATAGGTGTGAAATTTGTCGATTGAGGAGGATTATGGATAGATAGATCAAACCTGTCAGAATGATTGGCACCGTTCCGTCACGGTAATAACTCACTATCCATAACACTATCCGTGATACTATCCGTGATGCTCTCCATGATCAACATGAATTGGAATTTGGACTTCGGGTGGCAAATGAGAGGTGTGTATTCTACTTAGTCCGTACTCTGTCAGAGTATGTATATAGTATTATACCTACGTATAGTAGTATCTTCATGCAGGGGCCTGGTAATCAATGGGTCCGAAGCCGCCGCCACCCACCCCCATGTAAGTTCTTGAAGACAAAAGTCGAGGCGCCCTACTATTCTGTATGTATGCGTACTGTATATATGTATGTATGTATGTAGTGTAGATCGCAAAAAGTCTTCAGCATCTGATATCGTATCTTCAGCGGCGACTAGTGAGACATGACAAGATGCCAAAAGCAAGTCAAAGCAATACTATCGCAATATTCCTCATCATCAACAGATAAGAAGATAGTACATATGTAGGAGTCGTTGACATGGACTTCGGGGCTGAGGGAGATGCAGAGGCATGGAATTTTGCCCGACTGTCACGTCACATACTTGACACATAGTGTACGTGTGTATGTATGTATGTAGGTATGTAGGTATGTATGTACTTGTAGGTGCGTTGTTACTTGACCAGATAAAAAGCGTATAGCCTATCTCCAAGGGGTTATACATAGTACTCCGACATGGACAAGGTTTTCGCTACCCCGAACAGGTCGTGGTTCAAGGGAATAATGGGCATTGGGTGCATACCTATGTGAATGTTGCCCTACCCATTTACCAGGTATGTACGTATGCTTGTATGTATGCCTGTATGTATGTAGGGTACAGTAGAAGCAGGGCCAGCTATCAGAACCACTTCTCAGAGTCATCGGTTGAGTACAGGGACTGTAGGTATGTAGTCGTTGTCGTGTACAGTACCTACTTATAGACGACATATGATAGATAGCTAACGTACAAAGGGCTCGGTGGTCTCTACTGTGGTCATTGTAACCTAGCTAAGGCTATGCATACCGCTTTCTCGTCATAGAGGAGGTGAGTAATATACCACATACGCAGACGACTTACACGGGCGGGCATGCGCTCACCACAACCACAACATCATGAGCATACCAAATGAGGACACAGGCTGCGAAAAAAGAGCCGCAGAGTGCCAAAAAGAATCAATTCTGCGATCACATGTAGACTCGTTCGTCCAAGACAGGCAATGCCAGCCAGGTTTGGTCAACACGGCCGCATATAACATGTTCGCTAGGTAGCACTCCCGTGGGTTGGAGGGGGGCAGACAGCACATACATACATACAACTTGCTATCTACATACAGCGCAGGTGTAACCAAAGGCCCTGTGCATACATCCCTCTTACAGACGCTAGCGTGCCTATGCTGTACTCTGTATGCTACACAAGGACACATGACATGACAGCGGCCAGGGGTTCTCGGAACGTCCCTGCCCTGCCAGTGGGGTGTATTCCGGTGTCATGTAGGTGCTACATACGGGTAAGTAGCGGAGGTGTATGTGCACCATGTCCATACGCTATCCACACTACCTACAGCTGGCACCTACCCACAGGCTACGAGCATGTATCTGTGCACGCATACACCAAAACGGTGTGGGTACGGCATACAACACGGCATACGGCATACATGCTGACCCTTAGGTACCGTAACATGGCCACGGTCGAGGTGCACAGCGTGAGCAGGGGTGTGCCGGCACTGATGATGTACGTGCGGAACTCGCTGAGACTCGGGCAACACCAATGCCAGTTTTGAAGCTTAACCCGAGGACACGGCAATAACCAAAAGAGCGCCTAGGCGCCTGAGCATAACTGAGTAAATACCGACACAAGGCATTCTATAGAAAGAAATATAGCTATGCGTACACTAGCGTCCGACAACTGAGCACACGACACCGCTATAATACACTATAATGGCCTTAAGGCATGATGGGATGAAAAGCTTCCGTAGTGTAAGATCTGCCGTATATAGCCCGCCGCCGTAGGGCATATGAATACTTAGGTAACTAACTAAACGCTAGCGTCTGAACTCTTACCCAGCCTATAAGTCAGGTACATACATGTGTAAGTGTTCATCCTGCGGTTTTGTTACCCGCACGCATCATTCTTACTGTGTTCACTGCTACGTAATCTCAAGCTCATCACAGTGTCGTTACATACCGAGGCACATACACTCTACACTTACATAGTATGTACGTAGGTATGCATACCTATGTTACCTACATACATACAGTAGAGAGCAAGAGGGGAGGAGCTGAGGCAAGCTCTGCTCACAGGCTCTTCTAGACTAGGTATCCAAGTCCAAGACTCGGCATCCATTCAACTCGCCTTTCCTGTTCTGATCATCGTTTTATTAGAAGGCCGACTCACAATACCTTCACTAATCACAATCGTCCCATTTCAATCCCCGTAGCTCCCAGAGCTCTACCTACATACAGCTAGTTAGTTGTATGTAAGTACATGCTTCGAAATCGCCTATAAGCTAACAATCCCTACCTTAGGCATCTACAGTATGTACATACTTATAGGTCGTCCAAGACACGGGTTTCAGCTCATCTAGAATGATTCCACGGTGGATCTATTCAGATGAGATCACCATCTAACATGCTCTCGTCTCCTTTATTATTATCCATAATGCATACCCATCTCCATTCCCCTCGAACCGGTGGCGGCTGAGGATGCCTAGCCAGGCTTCTTCCTGAGGCAATCTGACACCCGATGCTGATGATATGTAGTCTGTAGATGACCAGCTTGCTCAGAATCTCGGTCCAGCTGTCTTGATCCTCAGTCATGCATGCATCACACAACGTGCGTTCGCTTCCAGCAAAAATCACCCGGGTGTTACCCCTCGTTGGGTGGATCGGTTCCAGCCAAATGCAGGACTGTAACGATGCCGTGGTCTCGTTCAATCGTCGACCAGGTCTTGGAGATCAATCTGACCAGACGAAGCGACAACCTACCAGCTCTGGTCTGATCTGGGCTTCCTGACTCTTCATCCCGTCTTCTGTCCCGTTCGTCTCATGATTCCCAATTTAGGCACTCGGTATCAAGACTGCCCACCGTGTAGCGTGACCGACGGCGTCATCGATCTTGTGCTTACGTGCTAGCTATTGTAGCAACGAAGATCATCGTGCCTTAGCTTCTGTAATAACATGTACACTGCTAAGTCTGTGAGTGCATACCGAGTATATCGGTGCTATCTACCCTACACTAATGTATGCGAACACCACTAGCGAATCCCAGGACCACTAGAGTTAAAACTCCCACAAAGTACTCATCGTGGACAAGTCTCTTCACTTAAACCGTCCCCGTTACAATCCCGTACTAGTGGCCCATCCTCGGATCGAATATCCAAAACAAGGAACTATAATACCCCCGGATTTGCCAGTGTCTGAATTAATGCCTAACCAATTCACGTGTTTCTATACAGTCAGTTCTTGTACCTTGGCCAACGCTTTGTATCAGAGGACCGGCACTATATCAACTATTTTACCCGTTTCGCTCCTCCAAAGTGCATTGATATTATTATTAGCCTCACCTAACACAGCATTAATAAATTATTCATCACAGCCACGTGTAACTGCAGTTCTTAAGTAGTTTTCAAACCTTGGCCCACGTTCTCTCCGCATGCGAGACAGGGAACCCTAATATGTTCTACAACTGGGTTGGGTTTCCCATGCCACAAAGGCCTAAAGCCACTAACACCAGCAGCACGCCGTCGAAACCGCAGCGCCCGTTTGTGTCAGTCTAAATTGTGCCCATGTAACCCGCTGCCGCCGCCTGTATCAGAGTCGGCAGAAGCTTACCTAAATTCTCCGAGAGATGTTTTCGGCGAGAGTGGACCGGACTTAATATGCGAGCGCACAGGCCGGTTTTTGTCTAGATCGGTATACTACACTACATACGTATACGCCGGACATAATATTTATTACCTATACGCTTACCTAGCGTGAGATCTTAAAAATCTCGGAAGATGTCTTGGGAGAATGCAAAGCTTGCGACGATATGGGAATCTCGTCACAGAGAACGCCAGAGTGTCTGCGATCAGACCTCGTGCCCATCTCGCTTGTACTGTAAGATCTTATTGCAGGCCAATCGGCAAGCTGTAGTTGCTAGTGTAGGACGAGATTGCTGCCTTCTTGCCCAGGGCCCCCGTCCACTTAACCCGGCACACCTACATAGCTACATATAGAGGGGCCTGACAATCCGACCAGTACCCCCCTAGACCCATATAATTAGGCAACAGCCTTCTGACCAATAGGATTGTAGAAGGTGCCCCCACCCGACCAGTAGCTACTTAGTTAATAATTTATTTCTTTTACTTTTTTCAATCTTTTTTACCTCCATCTTTTTTACAACTACTTTTTATTACTTATTATTACTACTAATATTATTATTACTACTACTACTACTGCTGTTTAAATGTTTAATTTTAAAAGCTAAATATATAACAATTAATTTATAATTAATTAATAATTAATAATAAATTAATTAAAAATCGATTTATTAATATATATAATATATATATATTAAGTATAGCGCTTTTACTAAATATTTAGAAAGTTTGTTTATTTATAAGTTAAATAAAATAAAATATATAACATTTAATTATTAATCGATAGTTATTTAATTATTAATCGATTATAAAATAAAAACTTTATTGTTATTTTTAGCAAGCTATTTTGTTATATCTGTTTAAGTAGTACTAGTAGTAGTAACAATAAAAACAATAGACTTGCTGTTATTTGTTTAAATATTATAAATATTTAATATTTAATTATTAATTAATAAATAATTAATTATTAATTAATTATAGTATAAATAATTTTAAGTTTTTAATTTATATAACTATTTAAAAAAAGATTATATGTTTAAAGTTGCATTATTTATATTTGGAACTATAAATATAAAATAATATTATATTATTAACTATAAAATATAATATTTAATTATTATTTAATTATTAATTAATTGTTAATTAAATTAAGCTTTTATAAATATATTATAAAATATATTAATAAAAATATAACTATAATAACTGTTGTAGAATTATTTAAGTAAATATTAATCAATTAATAATTAATTTTTAATTAATTATTAATTAAATTTAGCATTTAATTTATTATTAATATATTTACTAAGTTTTTTTACTGTTAAATTAGTAAATATGTTATTAAATGTTAAAATTAAAAATCTGATTTTAATAAAGATTAATTGTTTGTAGTTCTTTGTTACAAAGTATATATTAATTAAAATTCGATTATTAATTAATTATTAATCGATTATTGTATAAAATAGTAAAATTATCGGCACTTTTATATATAAGTTGATTTATTATATCGGCTATATATATAAAAATTGTATTATAGTTAGCTATAAAATTAAAAATATATATTTTGATTAATATTTGATTAATATTCGATTTATTTTTAATTATTAATTAATTATTACAAACTGCTTTTTTTAAAAATTTAATAGTATATGTTTAATTTAAAAAAAATTTATAATATTTATTAACGAAAATTTTAATAATAAGTTTTTTATTATAAATAATAGTATTTTTAATAAACTAAAAATGTTTATAAATACTATTAATAGCAGTAAAATTTCGATTATAAAACTTATAGTTATTAAATAAATTATTTAAAAAAAATTTATAAATTTAGAATTTAATAATTAATTAATTATTAATTAATTATTTATATATTGTACTAGTTTAATAGTATTAAAAAGTTTGAATATTTTTGTTAATATTTAATTAATAATAAATAATTAATTAATTACTTTAAAATATAAATATTTAAGTATTTTAAAATTTTACTTAATAAAAAAGCAAAAATTAAAATATTAAAAGTTTTAATTTATAAATAAAAGATATCAAATTTTAATCGATTATTAATCGATTATTATATAAATAATAAAATTTTTAAGTGTAGAAATAAATACTATTATGTTTTTTGTATTAATTAGTATATTTAAATAAATATATAAATATTTAATATTGGATTATTTTTTAATTATTAATTAATTAAAAGTAATAATAAAATAAAAATATTTAGTTTAAAATTAAAGTTAATCGATTTGTTATTAGTTATTAATTAAATGTTATATAATATAAGTTTTATTATAAATATATTTGTAAGTAATATATATGTTATTAATTAATAGCTAATCGATTATTAATCGAATATTGCAGTTTATATTTAGAAAAAATCGTAGTAAATATTATATATATATATTGTTAATTAATAGCTAATTAATTATTAATTAAAACATTAATATAAATAAAATAGTTTTGTTTTATATTTTAATATTTATATAGTTATTTTATTTATTTTAGTTATTATAGTTATTATAGTTATTATATTTATTATAGTTGTTATATTTATTATATTTATTATATTTATTATATTTAATATAATTATTATAGTTATTATATTTATTATAATTATTATATTTAGTATATTTATTTTATTTATTTTAGTTATTATAGTTATTATATTTATTATAGTTGTTATATTTATTATAATAATTATATTTATTATATTTATTATATTTATTATAGTTATTATAATTATTATATTTAGTATATTTATTTTATTTATTTTAGTTATTATAGTTATTATAGTTATTATATTTATTATAATTATTATAGTTATTATATTTATTATATTTATTATATTTATTATATTTAATATAATTATTATAGTAATTATATTTATTATAATTATTATATTTAGTATATTTATTTTATTTATTTTAGTTATTATAGTTATTATATTTATTTTATTTATTTTAGTTATTATAGTTATTATAGTTATTATATTTATTATAATTGTTATATTTATTATAATAATTATATTTATTATATTTATTATATTTATTATAGTTATTATTATTATTTTATTTATTATATTTATTATAGTTATTATAATTATTATAGTTGTTATATTTATTATAATAATTATATTTATTATATTTATTATATTTATTATAGTTATTATTATTATTTTATTTATTATATTTATTATAATTATTATAATTATTATAGTTATTATAGTTATTATATTTATTATAGTTATTATAGTTATTATATTTATTATATTTATTATATTTAGTATATTTAATATAATTATTATAGTAATTATATTTATTATAATTATTATATTTAATATATTTATTTTATTTATTTTAGTTATTATATTTATTATAGTTATTATAATTATTATAGTTGTTATATTTATTATATTTATTATATTTATTATAGTTATTATAGTTATTATAATTATTATAGTTGTTATAATTATTATAATTATTATAGTTATTATAAATATTATTAATTAATATAATTTTTTTTAAAAAAAAAATATTAATATTTATTTAAATAAATTAATATATATAATTAATATATTATTAAATTAAAATGTACTATTTAAAATAATATTATATATTAAATTTAAAAATATTATAATAAAATAATAAAGCTAGTTTAAAATTAATTAAAAAAAAATATATTTAATATAAATTTTAATTTATTTTTATTATTTATTTTTATTTTATTATTAATAAAGTTTATTATAATATAATGTTTTTTTTTATTAAAATAATCTTTTTATTTAATTATATTATAAATTATTAATAATAAAATAATAAAAATATATATATTAAATATTATAATTAATATTATAAAAAAAGATTTATATAATATAATAATAAAAAATTATATATAAATTAAATATATTTTTAATTTATTTATATATATAAAAAAAAAATAATAAATATAATAATTGTAATAATAATAATAATTATAATAATAATAATAAATATAATAATTATAATAAATATAATAATTATAATAATTATAATAAATATAATTACTATAATAATTATATTAAATATAATAAATATAATAATTATAATAAATATAATAATTATAATAAATATAATAATTATAATAAATATAATAAATATAATAACTATAATAATTATAATAAATATAATAAATAAAATAATAATAATAATTATAATAAATATAATAAATATAATAAATATAACAACTATAATAATTATAATAACTATAATAAATATAATAACTAAAATAAATAAAATAAATATATTAAATATAATAATTATAATAAATATAATTACTATAATAATTATATTAAATATATTAAATATAATAAATATAATAAATATAATAACTATAATAACTATAATAAATATAATAACTATAATAACTATAATAATTATAATAACTATAATAAATATAATAAATAAAATAATAATAATAACTATAATAAATATAATAAATATAATAAATATAATTATTATAATAAATATAACAACTATAATAATTATAATAACTATAATAACTATAATAACTAAAATAAATAAAATAAATATAATAACTATAATAACTAAAATAAATAAAATAAATATATTAAATATAATAATTATAATAAATATAATTACTATAATAATTA
Organism: Nemania diffusa; assembly: GCA_038501195.1. Lineage (NCBI taxonomy): Eukaryota > Fungi > Ascomycota > Sordariomycetes > Xylariales > Xylariaceae > Nemania > Nemania diffusa. The sequence goes on from JBBPUQ010000008.1 coordinate 1,825,247, forward strand.
TAATAACTATAATAAATATAATAACTAAAATAAATAAAATAAATATATTAAATATAATAATTATAATAAATATAATAAATGTAATAAATATATAAAATAAAATAATAATAATAATTATAATAAATATAATAAATATAATAAATATAATTATTATAATAAATATAACAACTATAATAATTATAATAACTATAATAAATATAATAAATATAATAAATATAATTATTATAATAAATATAATAAATATAATAAATATAATAAATATAATAACTATAATAAATATAATAAATATAATAAATATATAAAATAAAATAATAATAATAATTATAATAAATATAATAAATATAATAAATATAATTATTATAATAAATATAACAACTATAATAATTATAATAACTATAATAAATATAATAAATATAAAAAATAAAATAATAATAATAACTATAATAAATATAATAAATATAATAAATATAATTATTATAATAAATATAATAAATATAATAAATATAATAAATATAATAACTATAATAACTATAATAACTAAAATAAATAAAATAAATATACTAAATATAATAATTATAATAACTATAATAAATATAATAAATATAATAAATATAATTATTATAATAACTATAATAAATATAATAAATAAAATAATAATAATAACTATAATAAATATAATAACTATAATAATTATAATAAATATAATAAATATAATAAATATAATTATTATAATAAATATAACAATTATAATAAATATAATAACTATAATAACTATAATAATTAAAATAAATAAAATAAATATATTAAATATAATAATTATAATAACTATAATAAATATAATAAATATAATAAATATAATAAATATAATAAATATAATAACTATAATAAATATAATAATTATAATAACTATAATAACTAAAATAAATAAAATAATTATATAAATATTAAAATATAAAACAAAACTATTTTATTTATATTAATGTTTTAATTAATAATCGATTAGTTATTAATTAATAATATATATATATAATATTTACTATAATTTTTTTTAAATATAAACTGTAGCATTTAATTAATAATCGATTAGCTATTAATTAATAACATATATATTATTTATAAATATATTTATAATATTTGAAAACGTATATTTATTTAATAAAATTTTTTTATTGCAATATATTTTAAATTTTTTTAAAAAAGCTGTTGAAATATATATTAATCGATTATTAATTAATTAGTTATTAATTAGTAATCAATTAACAATTAATAACTTATTAATTAATAATCGATTATTATAGTTTATATATTTTTTTAAATGTTGGTTTTTTTTTTTTATTTTTTTATTTTAAATTAAACTTAATTTTTTTTTTTTTGTTAGCAACTTTAGCTTTTTTGTATTATTTTCTAATTTTGCTGTTTATACTTATTTTTTTTTTAATTTTAATTGTATTAATAACATATTTTTTTTAAGATTTAAATTTATATTAGTAAATGTAGTATTTCGATGCAAATTATATTTAATTAACAATCGATTAATAATTAGTTATTAATTAATTATTAATCGATTAATAATTAATACTGACTTTTTTAGTTGTTTTATTTTATATAGTCGTTTTATTAATATATTAAACGATTATATTAAACTAGAAATATTATATTGCAAAAAGTTTTTTATTTTATTTGCAGCTAATAAAAAAAGTTGAAAACTATTATTGAACTTAATATCGCTAAAATTAGTTTGCAAACTTAATAAATATGAAAACAATTTGCTGTTAATTTTTTGTTTTTTTAGTTTTATAATTAGTTACAATTAATAATTAATTAATAATCGATTAATAATCGATTAATAATAAAAATATAAAAAGTATTTACTATTTTTTATTATTGAATATTTAATTTTGTTAGCAAAAAATATAAGCTAATAAAAGTATAAAATATTATATTTTTAATAAATAGCTGCTAAATTAAAGTTTTTTTTATTTAATAACTAATTATTAATTAATTTATAATTAATTATTAATTAATTAATAATTAATATATAAATAAAACTTACTTTTTAATATATTTTGTAATATATTAGTATTAACTTTTATATAAATAGCTTTTTTAATATTATATTTTAGCTGAGTTTGTTATTTAAAATAATTGTTTTTAATTATTTCGGTTTATTTGTAAACAATTAAAATTTAATTTATAATAAATTGCAAAATATATTTTTTGTTTTATTTAGTTTTGTATATATTGAATATATTAATCGCTTATAATTAATTAGCTATTAATTTTTAATTAATTAATAATTTAATATTAGCAATATATAAAACTTATTTATTTAATAATTATATAATTTTTAAAACTTTTGTTTAGATTATATATATAATAATTTTATATATTAATTAAATGTAATATTTTATTTGCGATTTTAAATTTAAGTTTAAATAAATTAGTAATTAATTAACAATTAATTAATAATCGATTAATAATTAAATAGCAATATATTTATTTTATTAATTAGCTTTTTGATTTTTTTTTAATAATAAACTAAATAAAATTAAATTGTTTATTAAATGTACTAAAGCTATTTTTTGTAATAACTATTAATTTTATATAAGTAAATTTTTAATTTTATATATATTAATAAATAATCGATTTTTAATTAATTAATAATTGATAACAATATATTTATTAACAGCTTTTAGTTTTAGTTGATTATAAAACTAATAAATTTATTTAATATATTAATAATATATTTTTAAAAAATAATATAATTTTATTTATTTTTAAAAATTTAAAAAATAGCTTAAAATATAAAAATATATATTTTTATTAATTTCGAGTTAATAATAATACAAATTAATATAATATTTAATATTAGTTAGTAATCAATTAATAATTAATTAATAATTAATTGTTTATTTTGTTTAATATTTTTGTTATATATTGTTTAAATAATTTTACGATTTTTTCGATTAATTAAATATTTATAATTTATATTGATTATATAAGTTTATAAAAATTGAAACAATTTAGTTTGTTTATTGTTAAAGCAAATAATTATAAAATTTATAATATTTTAAAATATTTTTCGAATATACTATAATTAATTAGTAAATAATTTATAATTAATTATATATTAATTAATAATTGATTAATAATTAATTATTACTTATTTAGTTTAATTTATTATTTGTTTGTTTAAATATTTGTTATATTGTTATTATATTTAATTTAACTAAAAAATATAATATTTAATACTTTTATATTAAATATTAAATTGTATTGCTATTAATAAGTAATAAATAAAAAAATATAAGCTTTTTATTTATGTTTTGATTTTTTAACTAAATATATATAATAAAATTTTTTAAAAATATTGTTATTTAATTAACAATTAATTAATAATTGATTAATAATCAATTAAAAATCGATCAAAAATTAATATTTATTATATTGCAACTTAGAATTATTAATTTTTATAATTAGTTCTGTAATTTTAATTTTTAAACTATTAACTAGTTTATTTAAAAGTAGTAGCAAGTATATATAATATTTATAGCTAATATATAATATATAAAGATTTAATTTTAAATCTAATAAAATAAAAATATTTTATTTTATATTGTAATATAGCTAAATTATATTTTTATAGTTTTAAAAATATATATATATTATAGTAATTAATTAATAATTAATTTTTAATTAAATATTAATTAATTAAAAATTAAATATTAACAATATTTAGTTTAATGTTTGATATTTTGTACTATATAACAACAAAATATTCTATATATTAATTTTTTTTTAGCTAATATATTTTGCAATAAATTAATTACAATATTATAATATTGTAAAATATTAGTATAAAAATAGCAAATATTATTTTTTTTATATAAAAAAAGCAATAAGTAAATATATTAAAATAAATATTAAAATATTATTAAAATTGTTTATAATAATTAATTAGCTATTAATTACTAATTAAATATTAATTAAATATAGTTATAATATAATTTTTACTTTTAATTTTTTAATAATTTTAAATCGATAGTTTATTATATATAGTTTGCAAAGTTTACTTTTTTTTATTACATTTATATTTTTATACAACTATTTATATTAATTAATTAATAATTATATAATAATTAATTAATAATTAATTAATAATTAAATAATAATATTTATATTAAAGCTTTTATATATTTTTGTTAATTAATTTGCTGTTTTATTTTAATTTGTGCTTTTTTTAATTAATTTTAAATCGATTTTAATATTTTAATATATTTTATATTTTAAATTTTAAAATTAATATATTTGTATATTTTTACTTTTATATAGTTAATTATTACTTGATTATATTAAATATTATTAAAAAACAAAGCTGTAATTTTTTTTTAAAAAATTGTTATTAATTTGCAATATTATATTTAAATAAAAATTAATTAACAATTAATTATAAATCAAACAGCAATCGATTAATAATCGATTTATATATTAAATTAAAAAACTTTACTATTTGTTTTTTCGTTTTTTTTTGTACTAATATAATATAGCATATTTTAATTTTACTAATAATCGAATAATTAAAAAAACTTAAAACTTAAATAAATATTTTAGCAGCAATATATCGATTTGTTTATTTGTTAAATTTTAACAAAATTAATATTAATTTTAAATTATTTAATTAAAAAAATTTAACTAATTTTACTAGTTTTTAATAATTAATTAATAATTAATTTTTAATCGATTATTTATTAATTATTTATTAATTACTACTAAATTATTATTATTGCTAAGTTATAATTTGTTTAGCTTTATTAATTTAACAATTACAGTATTAACTTTTTACTGTTAATTTATATTATTTAAAAATATATTATTGATTTATTTATTAGTTATTAGTAAAGTTGCTATTATTGCTTTATTAAATAATATATAATCAAACAATAATTAATTAATAATTGATTAGCGAATATATATTTTTTTCAAAAAATGTTGTAATAAAAGAAGTTGCAATTATTTTGCAATTTTTCAAAAAGTTGTTCATTTCACTAAAATTGAGCCGACCAGTACTAGCGATTTAGCGCTGCCGATCGCATCCACTTATTCTACCCGATTAGGGATGTGGTGTGGTGATCAAGGGGGGGTACTGGTCAGGTTGTGTGGGTACACTACATATACGTATATGCGTAGTGAGTGAAGTGTACAAATTTCCCACTTACGACCCTAAGTACCAGTGACCTACCCTACCCCAGATCTAGCCTGCTGCGCCCGGTACCTATTCCTCACCAGCTCCGATGACGCTAATATTGCTCATCAAAAGAGAGGGGGAGGCAGAAAGGCGGTGTATTTTGCCAGTCGGTTTACTGAAATACTGCACTTCTCCCTCGTGCAGGCAAAGGTCGCCAAGGATGGCTACTCACTTCCGGAACAACGCCATTTTCCCGGTCAATGCCGGCTGAGAACCCGGTGCTAGCTTGCCCCTCATACCATACGTCTCTCGCCTCTACATATCATACTGCGTCAGACTCCCTACTGTAAACGAATCTATAACGGAATGGAAATTCGAGGAAAACGCGGTATAGGCTTCCGCGAGGCATACAGTGAGTCATGGAGCAATTCTTCCTCTCGTTTTCCTTGTACTTACCTACTCCAGGCTCAGCGAAAAGCCATGCCACCCGCCCATGTGATATGTTGAATATGTGAGCATTGGATATTGGTTATCAGAGTTTATTAATATATAGGAAACTTGTTTGATATTAAGCTATTACTCTACCTAGATGAATAAAGAAACAAATCTGTCAATAGTGAACCACCTCTATGTAGATACGTAAAGTCTATGCTTATGACGGTCGGCACATCATATCAATATCGAAACATAAACCAATGCTGAGTGCTGCTTATTTTGGATATTATAATTTGAATAATATGTCATCGGAGCACATCATCCATGTGTCTAGATTGTTCTTTTTCAGTTCCCTACCTTAGGTGGGCAGACTTCAGCTACTCAACTGCACCTAAGCCTCCTATATCGCCAATTATATTGATATAAAGACTAATTATACGATAAAGATTACCTCGGAGTAAGCTGTAATAACCTTGAATTCAGTTATTACACCAGTTCCGAGCTCATGTTGCCAATTTGTTCGGTTTATGTTCATACGCTACGATGTACAAGATCTCGTGACTTCATACTCTAAACAACTCACGTTTATAACAAATAACTTAAATGGTCGCGGGCACATATAATACCGTTGAGGTTACCATAGTCCTTTATATTCAAATACCTACTGATGTTTAGCTTAAAGAATGAGTACTTTATAAGTACTATACACAAACAGATCTTATATATTGAATATTCTGCACCATATACTCCTACTCTCTTTGTTCAGTATTAAAATAGTTACCCAAAGTATAATCAACTATATGAGCGATGTTAGGTGTATCAGCCACCTATGTGCTGCGTAGTCATCCTATATCACGTAAACGTCACGCCGTTAATATGTGATGTTTTAATAATGAGTGTTATATAGGTTCCGCGACATCCCTGCAGCAATCCTCTTAAAGTGACATGTGTAAGGAGTAATTGAATATCTGATTTATTGCCCATATAAAGGTGAGAGTATTTATTTTCTTACGCATATAAAAGTAAGAGTATATGTTCAATACAAGGGCCTTTTACTCGTGCAGATGTTGCACTATTGACGGAAAAACTGAATCCGCCGTGGATCTGATATTTACTACCATTATTCCTCCACTTGTCAAGGATGGCTTTTGCCTCATCTCTGTATCTTATCCTAACCTGAACTAGACTACTCGGTGATGCTGAACTTGTGTCACGGTCTCATAACCTCCGCTGTCTATAGTCACACTAAATCAAAGCAAAGGAGGCAATTTGTATATAGATTAGCTAATAGTAACAGTAGGAGTTAAATTTTCCCGTGCGATGACAAATACTTAGGATATAGCTATAATCCCTTAATTATAATACTAGTGACTAAAGAAATGGTTCTATATGACATAGTAGATTGTATAGGTATCAATTTTGTCACGGAATAGAACTACAATAGTATACTAACAATATATACCATAATATTGCCAAAAGTAGAGCGTTTACAAGGTGGAAACTTTGATCGCTTGCAGCTATTACACTTACCGCTGTAAATATCATGGTTAGCTTGAAGTGATATGTAGAAACCTGGAGAAGGCTAGCTAAGGCTAATGGAACAGTTACATGGAAACTTGAAATAGAAACGATAGCCCTATGAACGAGAGATCCCCTAGTCAAGGCCTAGACCGCAGAAAAGAGAAACTTCTATTCGGGCCCCGCAGTCAGACTTAGCAGCGCTTTGCTATAAGACTAATCTTTAGGCTAGGAGTAGTCTATATTTGATCGAATAATGGCTCCCGATAATAATTCAACCCGAGATTTTGAACAAAAACGATAGTATAACCTCGGCCCCCGTCCATTAGGATGGACTAGCCAGCACGGAAGTAGAGTTTATAGAATTCGTAATAAGATATGGTAGTTTATGCTATGAGTCTCTGGTTTACGACTTGTCATTACTTAATACTCCAAACGCACACAAACAAGCTTGGAAGAGATATATGACGCAACTCTATTGATTCGTCAGGTTAAGGAGGAGGGGAGGTTATTATAATCGATTATAACGACTGAAGGCTCACTCTTACGGGTAAGTAGGAGGTCTAATGTACTGTTGTGGATAGAGTCTCTAACTAAATGATACGATAGTAACAAAAGATCTTATGTCTAGATCCAATTCTACACTAGCTATAGACCACCAAAACCAGACGGTGCTCAAGAGATTTGGATCGTCTGATAAGAGTAAAGTCAAAAAGGAACTAAACATGCCACCACTGCAGATACCGAGTGTCTCACGACATTAGATGGTAAATTTCGGTCATCTTGTTTTTAATATAGCTATCTAGAGGATTGGGTATTACAGAACAAAACTGCAACACTATATTACCATAAAAAAGTTCAAAGTAGAGCGTTGTCAAGGTTGTGGCATTGATCGCTTGCAGTTGCTTACAGCTGGGACCGTGACATCGAGGAATTCAAGAGTTCTTGTTGGCCCGAAGTTAACAGCTAGTTCACCCCCAAAAGAACTTAATTCAAATCCAAATAGTCGCTACAATAGCTAGCCGTGTTTTTGGCGTTGAGTAGTTCATATAATACCTCGTCGTAACCTGTTTTTTCCTGCGTCATGGTCAATAAAATGCGAGAGAAACTCGCCAAGCAGCAACAACCCCAGCTGAGGTTCCCTTCGGATCTTCAAGTCTCCGGCTTGTCAGATAATTATAGCTAAGGCAATGTTACACGATCGAGAATGAACCGGGCGTGCATACGCAGCGCTAATACGATCTTGCATCGAACCTAAAAACCAGTGGGTCTGCGATTGTTTTTTCTCTTAAGAGGACGAGAGAGGGCCCTTGTTCCTGCTGCCTATCGTGTAATCTCTCCTCTTATGGAAGGGTGCATATATCCAAGAATCCAGATTCGGCATCTCGACAACGACCCTGGGAGAATCGTTCGGTCTGCCCAACCGAGGAACCGCTCAGTGTGACCCAAGAATCCCACGCAGAAACACAGCCCGGACGTGTCCTACGCCACAGGGTATGTTGGTGACATTTGCTCAGAATCCTGCATTTGTAATTTCACAAGACCCCGAAGAAGATGTGATTAGACATGCCTTACAAAAGCAAGGGTGCGTAATCACGACGAACTTGATAGCCCACTCGCCGTAGGAAAAGCGCCGGATCCTGCCATATGCGCAGTCACGAATTGGGAGTGGCCCTGACGACTCGATATTGCTCTGCTCTCCTCAGGTCTCCTGTTTTCGGCGACGAAACACGGGAGGATCTCACGGCAAGGGAAGGTTACATTTCGTTGCCGTCTGATCACTCGGTAAGATCCCTAGTCTCTTCAGTGACCGTCGCCCAAAAGCGCGAGGTGCAGCATGTCACATGCTCTAATGCCAGATCAATACCCCAAGTGAGCTGGATTGTTGGCTCTGCGCTGCATAGAGCTTAGGCAGTACATACGCTGCGCACGGCTCGAACGCAAGATTGCGAGCTTTTTTGTTGTCTGCAGTATGTAGGTACTGCAGTATAGTAGTATACTTGTAGACATGCGTAGTAATAAGAGTAATAAGAGGTAGGTATATCAGCAGGTAGGTAGGTGGGTGATATAGGTTATATGTCAAAAGGCCTTCCTTAAGCTGCGCGATCCTTGCACTTACATATGTATACTCGAGTCGCTCGAACACGCTATTTCGGTAAACGCGCAGGCATCGGTACCAAGCAGCGGCTTTCTCCGGAAACAGCGGAGTTGGAGGCTTTGACAGCCGAACCAGCGATGTCAATATCTTGATTCGGCAAGAAAAAATGCATCTCGCATCGTGCCCGCAGTGAACGTTTCATTCTTATAGTCATGGTACTGGGTTTTATATGCGCGTTTTCCCCGCGCCGTCTCCTCACGCCAGCACCAAAAGTACCCTCTTTACCCCATACCCCATCTTCCCTCGCGCGCGCGCATCGTCTGAACCAGCTCCGGATCCAGCAGATGTTCATGGGTGGTACAACGGTCGCAGCTTACGGCCCGGCGCCGTTTGCTCACCGTGCACGCAAGCGCCTAGTCTAGCTAGTCTAGAGGGACGAGTGCCATGCGATCATCCGAAGGGCCTGGATCTGTACGACATCTGGCGTGTGGAGGGTAGCATACGTCCTAAACTGGCGCATCTAGCGCACACAGGTAGCTACTTTTGGAATTGAAGGGTGGGCGCGAAGCCGGTGAGGGAGGTGATTAAAGGACCCGATGCTCCCACCGATCCCGGTCCATATGTGAAGACGTCTATTGGGTTGGTTGGATACACCACTCTGTCCAAGACGAGCTCTCGTTTCTCCCCTTCTCTGAACCCCAGGCCTTAAAGGTGTATTCTATATCAGCTAGCAATGCCTAGACGTCTGTTCCCGTGTCTGGCGTGTCTCTGGCGTGTCTAGAATGATCTATGCGCAGTGAACAACAACCCCAAAAATGGATCTCGCAATATCCGAGCGAAGAACCGCCACAGTAGCTATGGCTGCCACCCCCTTCCCAGGCGAGCAGACCAGTCTCATTTCGGCGGCTCGCGCAGCTTCACGTACTTCGCTGTCAGGGGAGCAACGAGTCAGCAACTAGCCGCGCATAGAGCGAACGATTGGCCCGTTCCGAGTGGGTGTCGGGACTCGGGAGGGGGTTACGTAGGGTGGTCATGACATATCTACTATACTACAAGATGGGAGGAGGAGGAGGAGGAGGAGGGGGGGGAGAGGAGAAAGGGAGAGACAAAAGTGTTACCGAATCGGGAAGTGCCCAACTCGATGGAGAAACGTACTGTGCGTGCCGCTCGCGACGACGGGGCCAGCCACCCCGTCGACGACCTTGGAGATGCAGATGCGCGTGAAGGCGAGGGAGCCGCCCACCTTCTCGGCGGTCCCCTCGATCTCGATCTCGTCGCCCTCGCGGGCCGACGACAGGTAGCGCACGTGGATGTCGACGGACACGCCCGTCTTCGCCCTCAGGTCCCAGGTGGCGATGGCCATGCCCCCCATCCAGTCGGTGATGGCCGCCGACACGGCGCCGTGGATGCCGCCCCCGGAGTTGAGGTGGTTCCGCGTGAGCGTCAGCCGCGCCTTGACGGTGCCCTTGGTCGCGAACACGATCCTCACGTCGGCGAGCAGGAAGTTGTAGATGGCCGAGTTGGGCAGCATAGTGCGCACGAGGTGCTCGATGTGTGACTTGATCGCCTCGTCGCCATGGCCGCTTTGGCCATTTTGGCTGTTCTGGCTGATCGCCTCTGTGCTGTCGCTCATTATTGTGGGTTTGCGAGCAAGATTTTACGTGACTACGAGGCAAATGTCACCGTAGGAATTGCTCCGGCCTGTCTAATTGGCGGTTGCGTGCGATTTCGGCTGTGAGGCAGTTTCGAGGCCGGGAATTGACAGCGGTGATAAAACTGCAAAGCCACAGACATAAATCTCCGACCGGACTGCCTACCGTACCTAAAAACTCCACTGCGTTTTTTGTCACCGCTCACTCTATCTATAGTAAGGTTATTCTGTACTGTACACTCACTACATCTAGATACCTACTACTAGATACTAAATATTTGCACTAAATTTATAATATCGGATATTACATCAAACGATAAATATTCGGTGTTGCTAGCTATTTGTTTTAATCTTGTTGATTGAAGAATACGAATGAAATATCCATGATATTATACTATATTCATAGCGGCCATGATCGTGCTACCATTCTTTACTGAGAGTTCTGCTTGTTACCGGGTAGTTAGTGGCCTGGGGTACCTATTTAGTAGGCGAGGTTAATACGTAGTAGTAGCCTACCTAAGGCACCTACTGTTCAGTAGCATCACCGCATACTACTAGGTATAGACTCCTACCCTGGGCACTTACTTCTAAGAATCTATGCATTAGACTGTCTAACTCAGGCCCAAAGTATAAATCCACGTTGATGCACATCTTGAACCAAACAGCATACGCATACAAGCTTCAATGCCAACACATTAAAATAAGTAGCAATAACAATCTGGGTGGGCTTGGCTCATACCCTCGGCCGACGTCTCGAGAAGTCCGAAGGAACGGGATCCCTCCCCACATTGTCTTATACGCCCCTATTAGACTCGAATCCAGTCATCCGGCATAGGCATAGTCTATCCTGCCTGGTGGAGGGATCATGGATGATGGGGATCGATGAAGCTGAAAGCTTCGCACTGAATTTTGTAGTCCGAAGTCCTATCGACGACGTATCTAACTGGTGAGCGAGCGACGCAGGGCGCGACGCATAGTTTTTGGAACCGAAGAACGTTGCGGAAAGATTCAATCTAGATCACTATATATGTATATCGAACCGCCGCTGGTTTTTATGATTGTTGAACGATAGATGAACATGCACACGAATGAAGCAATTCTTGATTATCACCACTGTTGAGATTAGCATATTATTCACTACGTTGAATCAAACAGTAACGAATCAAGACAGAAGACCCAATTAACCCGCAACCGCAGACCCCAGAAACCCATCTCATCCCCAGTCCCAGCAACCATGTCGACGCCGTCCGCCATCACCGTGTTCCGCGGCTTCAAGGGCGCGGGCGCCTTCGTCTGGTCGCCCTACGTGACCAAACTCGAGGCGCGCCTGCGCTTCGGCGGCCTGTCCTACGCCGTCGACTCGGGCTCGCCGCGCAGCGGCCCCAAGGGCAAGATCCCGTACATCGAGATCGCCCGCCCCGGCGCCGCCGCCGGAACCCCCGAGCTCCTCGGCGACTCGAGCCTCATCGCCGCCGCGCTCTGCGCCCGCGGCGAGCTCGCCGACCTCAACGCGCGCCTGTCCAAGACGGAGCGCGCGCACGACCTCGCTCTGAGAGCGCTGCTCGAGGACAAGCTATCTTTCTACCACGTAAGTTCGCCCATTCCAGCATATGTATCCGCGCTGGACTTGTGTTGCTAACGGGATGGCAGGGATGGGAGCGCTGGACGAAGAACTACTACACGATGCGCGACCACGTCCTCTGGCCCGTCCCCTGGCCCGTCCGCGTCGTCATCGGGTCCCTGATCTACCGCAACACCGTGGCCACGCTGCACGGGCAGGGCACCGGGCGCTTTAGCGGCGAGGAGATCGCGCTGTTCCGGCGCGAGATCTGGGAGAGCTTCGCGGACCTGGCCCTCGAGTCGCAGACCAAGGCCCGCCCCGCCGCCGCGGGCGAGCCGTTCTGGGTCCTCGGCGGCCCCGAGCCGACCGAGGTCGACGCCGCGCTCTTCGGATTTATCGTTTCGACTTTGCTATGCACCGCGTAGGTCCCCCTTCCCTCGCTGCCCCTGTCTGCTCTTTGACGGGGTGGGATGAAATCATGTGATGGTGGGAAAGAAGATGCTGACATGTTTGAAGCGGTCCCGATTCACAGGCCGACGTGAAGAGCTTCCCAGTGTTACTGGAGTATGCGCGTCGGATCCAAGAGAAATATTTTCCTGATTATGAGGCACTACCAGCGTGAGGAGGGATAAATAGGTCGGTCTAGTTTGAAGTTGGGTAGCGGTAATAGACGGGTGAGTAGTCTCGTAGCAAATACTACGAGCTGAATGGGCTCAATGTTGTCACTTTGCTGGTTAGGCTTGGATAATTGAAATAAGCTTGCAATAGCAAAATGTAAAGCTAGCTGTAGGTTCACGGATACTCCTATGGTAGAGAACACAAGGAGTCGCGCGGAGCGCAGAAAGGAGAACCCGAAAATGGCTGAGTTAACACTTTATTTTTCTACCGGAACATGTATATCGTCCTACAATATCAATTGACTACCAATCATCCCACGGTGCTCCTACTGCGCTATGTCCTACCTAAGGGATAGACGCTCTGAAGAGGAACCAACTCTTCTCGTGGGCCCGAATATTGTTTTCGGATTATAGAGATAAACCTAACAAATGCCATTCATAACCTATTCCGTTCCAGGCCATTGCTCTCTTGGTTGTCTTCGTAAAAACTTGGTGAACCAGTTGTTTGCAGTTGTTTCTAAATACCGTCCGTTTACTAATAGTTGAGAGAATGTTACTAGCTGCTTCTATCTTCGATCAACTACACTACGCGAAGTAACTCTTCCAGAGGACACCTTCGAGATCCTCAAGCTGCTCAGAGGTAAAATACTGAGGAGATGTTAGTTTGCATGTTACTTAAAATCCGCCCATGGCTTACTCACCTTTTGATCAACTGCCCAGCTGTCCTGTCTTGTCTTTTTAAACTCGGACAATACACCTTTCGTAGCCTTCCCTACCACGCCAGGATCGCTCGCGGCGCGCCTTGCTAAGAGAGCCAGCACTTCAGGCATCCAACTCGGCGGTGGAGTCGCATATGGAAATGCTTCAATTAAGGCGCCAAGACCTAGGACGGCAGCATGTCTTTTGATGACCTTTTGCGTGTCGCCGGATGGTGTCTCGGTACCAGGCGTCCTTTTCTTTGGCATCGGGTTACGCGCCAACTGCGTCTCGAAACGTGATTTCAGTGTGGCGATGATGGGATTGCGAATGGCCACAGGGGAGCATCTAATCATACCCGCAAGAGTCGCACCAGCTACGGTTCGCACCTCAAGTTGGGCATCTCCTAGCATATCACCGACCGCGTCGAAGAGCATTTCTCTATGCGACGTATCCATGAGGAACAAGCGCCTGAAATATATAACCTGCATGTTGACGAGTGCGCGTAGTCGTTGATGCCAGCTCGTGGACGTCGTTCCAAGACGAATGAGCGCCGCGATGAATGGCTTATCCTCTCCAGTGCGGAAGGGGATGTTTGGTAAATGACGATACACATGGTATGCTAACCTCATCAATTCTGGGTCTTCTTTTACATCCATCATATGCAACAATTGGTCTACAAACGGGTCTGGGAAGAAGGGGATCAACTGTGTGCACTCTTGTGACGACAAGGTGTTATCTAGCCATGTAAGCACCGTTTTGGATCCTGACGTGTATGGTGAAGGCGTCTGTTGGCCAGGCGTGCGCTGTTGCCGCCACGTTTCGAGGCGGTCAAACACGTCCTTGATAGTTGCGGCAAGTTCTTCATTTGTTGTATAAGGCCGGATGCCGATGCTCGACTCTGCCTTGTTCTGCTCAAGCATCATGTTCACATTTTCGAAGGATTCATGATATCGAGTGCGATATATTGTAGCGATGACGCGGCCCATTGCCTCGCGAACCGACTTATAGGGATGATCTATGTGTGCGAGGAAGTTCTCGAGGATGGGTTTCTCATGTCGAAAGTGCCAACCACTATCATTGATTAAGAACTCCAGAAGCTGCACCTTGGAAGACTCCTTGAAAGCAGCATTGGAGTTCATATCGAGTCGGAACGAACTTAGCTTGGTGACAAGATCGTGTGCTCGCCGGGGATCTTTGCTATCCATGAGGAAATGGAGGAAAGTAACCCAGTAGGATTGGTTTTCGGGCGTTAAACTGTCTGCAAAGATGTCCACGATTAGTGGCAGTGCGAAGTCCCACACCAGCTTTTTGATTGAAGCTGTAGCATCGGTTAGGCCGGCGAGCATGGCCCCTATTATCTCCGCTGTTGCTCGATGCTGATGCTTGTCGCTACCGTCGCCATAGACTTCAGTAGTTAGCTCTTTTACGTCTTCGAATTTGATTTCGGTCTCTCCGTAATGCATAAGATCAAACACATGCATAAGGAGTACTACATTCGCGGTCCTAAATCGGTCTGCCGAAGTATCTCGCGGTTCTTGCTTCAAATGATCAAAGAACTTGGCAAGCCATCGCCTATTAAGCAAACTGCCAATTTGCTTTCTAGTGGCTCGCTCCAAGTCATCGTAACCATCGAATTTCCGAGACTTTGCTTTCAAGGCATGAAAGGTCTTTCCCCACACTAGCCAACCGGGGTAGTCTGCGTCGATGAAATATTGCGCATTCTCCGGGTGATTAAAGTCGTCTAGGTGCTTTGCGGTAAATTCGGCGTCGCCCTTTGGTACAGGCACAATCATCTTGTTTGTCTCGTACTCCTTCTCTAGAAGGTAGTTACGGTAACTATGTCCATAGACGGCTCGTTGGTCGATGGCGGAGAATACTAATGAAAATGCAGATAGATAGTTTGCCCTGAGACCAGGATGGGGGTCGTTGGTGCCGTTGGCGACAAGCTCAATGAATTGGGGCGGTACGATGCTGTTAAAGCGTATGGAAAGATTAGTAGCAAAGATGGCACAGCGACTAGCCGTCTTCCAGTGCGATTCTCTCGCTAACTCTATCAATTCCAGCCCGAGGCTCGCCTTCTTCTCTTCGACTTTCGTTCTTCGCTCAACAATAAAGGCATGCCTCGTCTCGATGGCCTTTGAACAATCTTCGTCGGGCTTGATTAAGTCCACCATGTTGCCATCCGTTATGACCATCAATTCAAATCGTTTACCGAATTCTATGAGCGGGTACACGGCTGTAGATCCAAGGTTCTGAATGGACGTCTTGTCGACTCCGGCAGTCCTGATATAAAGACGCATCAGCTCTGGAGCAAAGCGCCAGTCTTTCATCAAAGTTTTCAAAAGACTGGTGAATAACAAGGTATACATGGCGCCCTTGATTCGATCATGATCCATTTCGTCGAGAGCTTTGCGGAACCGCTGCAGGATGACGGGAATGACTAGGGGCCGCCCCCCGATGAGTGCTTTGACTGAAGCATCTTGTGCCCCCTGTGCTATCCTACGCACATCAGCATATGAGGAAACAGATGATTCCGCAAGATCAAGAAGTAGTTGTTTGTCAAGTCCACTCTTGCGTCGAATCGTCGCGTTATGTTTGACCCGTTGTTGCTGATATCCATCTGCTCGCTTTACAAGCAGAGGGCGTGGGTATTCTTTGCGCAGGCCGCTGATCTTAAATGGGGCTACATCTGCTTTATAAAGTCGGAGAAGACGGTCTAGTGGGTGTGCAGACCGCTCAAAGCCGACGTCGGTAATCCAAGTACGATAAGTAGAGTATAGCGCAGTGAAGCATGCAACATCATCTTCCTGATGGGCATTCAGAAATGAATGTGTTCTCGACAATAACAATCCGATTTCTTCACGAAGATCATGTATGCGGTTATAAAGAGGCGCGTTGTGAGTCAACAAGTAGCCTGCTTGGTACTTGAATTGAGGTTTCGTCTCGTCGTCCTCACTGGCCTCTGCCAATGGGTCGTCAGCTTCTGTTTCATCGTCGTCATCATCCTGCATGACTACATCTCCGCTATCTCCATTCGTGGCGCCAGCTCGACCCCCGTGACTGGTGGCCTCGCCCGAGGCTCTCTTTGGGTCGAATAGAGTTGCGACACCTGATATAACCAGCCGTAGTTGACTTAGTTGGCGAGACGTCTCATCAGACCATTCTTTGTTCTTCCCTCCTCTAGTTACGGGCGGCTCGTTACTCATTAGCGCTCGCAGCCGGCGCATAGCTGCGCCTGCCTGAGCTTCAAAGAGCTCCACGGCAAATTCTATTTCTTCGGTCAACGGTCGATGCCATCGAATGCTAAGATCTGCAGGCTTTGTCGTCTTTCCCCAGTCATCGATATCTAATCCGCGCTTAATGACTTCAGGCTCATACAGCGCAGTGTCGATTGGGTAAGTGTGTGTAAGGTTAAGAAGCAGATGATGGATAAAATTGCTGATATGAATGGTAGGGAGACCCCGACACTTCTCTTGCATGTACTCTGCGATGTCAAACAGATCTTTCTTGTAATTGAGCACTTCACTTCCCACGTGAACTACACACATGCTTAATATGCTTATGTGCCACACAAGAGCCCTGTCGCGGGGAAGTATCTCCGTACCGCTGCTACGGTCAGAAGCAGCACCGTTCGAGTCAATTTCATGGCGAATATTGACAATAATCATTGGAATGAAGATCTTGAGCGTCTTCTCGGGATTCACTTTGCAAAGCGCATTGCAAATCCATGCCATGGCATCACGTGCCTGGTGCACGACATGTGACGATACAAATGTTGCTAGTTTTTCTAAGGTCATGTCGAAAAGTTCGGGAGACAACGAAGCAAACATGGGGGTCAGGGCTGCTGGTAATGTGTTAATTATGTTGTCTTCTGGTGACCCAGACCTCACATGCGACGAATCTGGGAGGTTTTCCAACAAGGTAAAGACTTTCCCCAGGAGTGTTAGGACAAACTCGCCAAAGCCGGCGGTAGATGACCGAGCTATATCAGCCTCATCTTCGTCGCTCAACTCATTCCTGTAATCGATCTTGACATCTTGGCCTTCTGCTTCCATTCGATCCATCTCTCCTTGTACCCACTGCATTGCTAGACTGGTGTCGTGGATTTTGCTGTTCTCCTTGGCTAAGTTGACAAACGGAATACTATACGCCACAGTTTGAATGAAATTGAGGGTATACTGAGTCTTGTTGAGGTCGTTGGCATCGATCCCAGGAAGCGCCAGTGCCAACAGCGCAGTGATGTGGCATCTAAAGCCTTTCTGCCTCGCCATCACATTCGCAATCATCTGTAAGCCGATAAGACTAGACGTGGTTCGGTGCACCTCCACCAGGCCTTGTAAACTAGGGTAGAAACGCTGAAGAGCACCGGGAAGCATTAAATCAGGTTCCAGAAAAGTCAAATTTTGAAGAACACCGAAATACATGCTGGTGACGGAGCTGCCTTTGCCATAGAGCCCCATGAAAGTGACTTCTCGCAAACACAACACAAACCGCCGTTTTAATTCTGCGTTGATCCGCCTATCGACTGGGGTGTCCATCTCCCCATCTTGTTCCTTATTCCACCGAGATACGAACAACTCTGATAGGTAATATGTCAATTGGGATAACATCCTAGTCCATGACCCATGGTTGGACGGATGAAAGAAGGTATCAACAGACTCCATGAGACCCTCTAGGCTATTTAGGATGGAGCTCTCTTTGTCAAGGCAATGAGGCGATAGCGATGAGACTATCCAGCGGGCTATTATATAGGTTACTGGGTGTTTCTTCTTATCTTTCTCCAAAAACATGGCCATGCCAGCCGAGTAGTCCACATTGCTGTACGGGGAATTGGCCTGACCAACAGGGATATCGGTTAGACGGAGAATAGCCGTGAAGATGAGGTCGGACTGTTCGCGCGTAAATA
Organism: Nemania diffusa; assembly: GCA_038501195.1. Classification (NCBI taxonomy): domain Eukaryota; kingdom Fungi; phylum Ascomycota; class Sordariomycetes; order Xylariales; family Xylariaceae; genus Nemania; species Nemania diffusa. The sequence goes on from JBBPUQ010000008.1 coordinate 1,843,917, forward strand.
TGCCATGTTCGCCAAAGGGCACATGTAGGCACGACAGGTAATCTCGGGCCAGCCTCGAGAGGATATCAAGAAGCGTATTATCGACAACTTTAGACCGCGAGATCAATGACCATAAGTGGAAGAAGGTAGGCAGGAAGTCGGACGGTTGGGAGAGCGGTTCGATAGGCGGGGCGGGAGTCGTAGGCATCAGAACATTCAAAATCCCAAGGACGATGAAGGCATCGGAGAGATCAGAAGTGCTGAAGTATGGGAGAATCTCTTCTAGCATAACATACCGCTCCTTCGGATCAAAGTAGGACTGCGCATGAAGACATAACTTCCAGAGATGCTTCAGCCCTCGTCTCAGCGAGGAGTGATGTGACGCTGCTTCTCCAGGGAGGACTATCGTTTTAATCTCCTTCCAGAGCGGGCGCCAATCCAGTGTCAAGTCTTCTTGCGGAATGAGGAAATGCTTCTTCCTGCGAAGACGCAAAAGGTTAGGTCTGGTAGCGAGAGGAAGGAGGAGATAGAGACAATAGTTAGGAGACGTGAGACAAACCTAGTTAACGTAACAACCATCCTCGAGAACCTGTCAGCGGTATTGGTATCCAGGCCCGGAGCCAGGGCTAGATAAAAATAAAGCTTGGCGAGCCTAGCCCGCAGCTCATGCGGCATATCAAACTTCAAGGAAAGCCATGCTTGCAATTGGCGTGTCCAATGGAGGGCACCGGGGGAGAAGTCCTCGGCCTTGATTGCTATGTAGAGTTCTTTCAAGATGCCTTGCAGGGCGGCATCACGCTGAGCCTCCTCCTCGATAGGATACGGCAGGAGATGGAAATAGGCGAAGGTTCGGGGCCTGTGTCGTTTGCTATCGTCTATGCTGGCTACCGAGGGCAGGCCCGGGGAGGTCGCTCGAGATATGGTTTCACCAACAGGCTGGGAGCTCAGGATGTGAGAGGCGATATTAAAGGCGGGTGCCGAAGACGAGTCCAAGGCGCCGTCCATGATCAACAACGGGATTGCGGTCGCAACGGTTATGGCAGGCGGTGGTGAAAGCGCTCGAGGACGCTGTCTCGACTCGAGCGAGTGGAGGGAGCGAAAGTGACACAGGGGAGTGGCATCAACCTATGAAGCGTGGTTTATCGAAAGGCGCACTCTGCAGGCATCGATGGTTATGCGTGGCTATAATTGGGGTCTCGTGGCGAAATCGTCATGCAAGGGCACAAAAGCAGCCGACGCAACAGAGCCGCTGCCTAGTGCGCCTAAGATATATGCGTGGATGTTATGCGTAGGAATTGTTTCTGTCCCTTGTGTTATCTCGTTCCCAAGTCGACGGCTCAGGAAGATAACTTCTATCTAGGGAGACTATCGATCAAATGGAATGTAGGTGATCTGGCAGCCCACTGGTGTGACGTCGCACCTCGAGCTGGTTGTTAATTGAGCTAGCTATGGCCTGGTGTGTCGATAGATTGGGTGGTCTGGGGGAGTCGGTATAGAAGGCCCGTGGAAGGCGGTGGTGCACGATGGACGTCGGTACTTGTTTGTGTCCGGGCGGTCCTTGAATACTAGCGCAGGTATTCTGTACAGTTGGTACTCTGTACCTTAGGTAGGGACATACAGGCACCTGTTGGACTGCTGGTTTCGACTGACTATACGAAATACCTAAGCAATTATTTAGTAAGCAGCCGATTATATTCCTAGGTACCTATCTAGATACCGCATGGACTGGCGCCGAGAAATAAATAAAGAATAACACGCAAAGGAGATGCTGAAATCTGAAATCGTACCGCAAGTTGAACGAGGCTCAAAGACTTAGGTAAGGCCCCGGTCCTCTAATAAAATAGGTAGTAGAATTAGTATTGTACACCTGTAAACCAGAAAAACAAAACGGGAATCCAGAGCTCCGAGTCTGTCCTTCCCAAGTAACGCTTCTCCTATCTAGTGTTAAGGAATTCAATATTAAAATAAAATAAAAAAGAGAGCAAGAGGTAGGTAGGTTGGGCGTTTTATGATCGAAGGGCAGTGGGATCTGGAGAGCTTTCTAATCAGCACGAGCTTGAATCGTCACACTGCAGGAGCCTATTGCTGTACAGTACCTATTGTAGGGATGCAGGACGCTTAGTGTTGCTAGGTTCAGCACGGCGTACAGAAATAACCCAGGTACATACCCTATCTGTGTCTATCTCTCTCCTACCATGTAGGTAGGTAGCTACGTAATCTCCCTCGCATGGAGGGCGGCATACATCTCACCTCTATTGATCAATTATCGATCACTTCATCCTGGATGTTGCTTCTACCTATATCTATTGGTTTCTACTTTTGTCCCTGTTTCTGTTTTGCTAGCGCTGATACTGTTGTACTCGGGTAGGTATGCGTTCTCAAGTCACCAGGGCTCTCAAGCGTCACGGGTGTAAGAGAATGGGTACCTAAGGAGGTCAGCAACTCTGGATGAAGTGAAGACTGTACACACCTGTGCTCGTTGAGGTATTGTCCGATCATCAACTTCGTAGGTTTGCCCGGTTAATACCGTAACCTGCCCTTTTCTCATACGAACTACCTCCAAAGGCAAAGAATATCCTGTGTAACGGCCTCTGATAAACCTGCTCCTAATCCTCTATGCCTACCTACATAGGTAGGTACTACTTGTGTAGTCAGGTTAGGTGCCTGGGAAGCTTATGCCACTACCTATTATAGCACTGTCAGGTACCTACCTAAAATACCTAATGGAAGCTGGCTAGCTCGGATTTAGCGCTTGTAACAGCCTATAACGCCATAATCCAGTAGATACCTACTATAACCCGCCCCCTGGCACCTACCTACTTCATACAGCTGCAACGGAGCGCGATGCTGGCCGTGGGGCAACGGTTATCCGCATTATACCCCAGGCCGGTCTCCAGTCCCCAGGCCCTATCTAGCTGTCTATATGCACATTAGAACAGATTTAAACCGCCTACCCGCCTACCCTGATTCCCGAGTACTCGGGCTCCAAGATCATGGGTCTGTTCTGCAGGCCGCAGCGGGACACGCAAGAGCAATCGGTCATGCGCATGTCGAGAAAGACCATTCCTCTGGTCTCCGACCCATTTCAAGCATTGGTAGCATGATATGTGGATAGAATCTCACATGCGAACGGCCACCACCACTTATACGTACATACATACATACATGCGTACATATTCTAGCACCTACCGTTTTACGACTTCCACTTATTGTTGTTACACGACTACCTACCTACATAGCTACTTACTACCTTCTAATACCGCTACCACTGCCGCATCTTACTGGCTCTGCCCCTGCGTCGTCTTTTAGGCAGCTAACTTAGCCCACCAAACAATCGCGTGCGCGCGCACACGTAAACGCAGCCCAGCCTGCCTTGCCTGCCTGCCGCCGAAACCTGCCGGATTAAGCCGCTCCTGTCTCCTGCAGCGTTGCGTTGCGCATCCGACGGATTACCCGGAATCCCCTGCCGGCTTCACTCGTATTGGCGCAACATACAGCGTGATAGACACGTGCTAGAATAGGCTTACTTCGCTAGATATATCATCTAAAAACCGGTATAGACCATTGTAAACTGGTAAACTATAGTCTACCTGGAGTCAACTATTATCTACGTAGACATTCCCTTGCTTGGGCAAAGCTAGGCTTGCGTCTTCATATATCTCCGAGCTTCCATCTCTTTCTGTTTTTCGATTCCAGGATATATTATTTTCGTTTCAAGATATGATTACTACAATCAAGATTTCCCAGTTGCATGTTGCCTCCAATTACGTCAAGATGCAGAGACTTACGATATCCTACACCAAGATGCCTATAGTTATCAAGTAGGTATGTAAATAAGTGGCTACTAATGACATACTTACTACATACAGATGGACTGCGTACTGCGTATGCGCGCGCTGCTCCGGCATTCGACTTCGAATACCTCCTACCTAAGGCACAGGACTACCAGGTTGGGCATATATGCATGTTCGATGCGTATAGCGCATTCAGCTCATGCCGCCTATCTGCTGGTCGGGAATTTGGGATACGCAAAGAAGCATATAGATTATCAATAACGCTAAATCGGGTTACACGACTTCTAAGGAAGCGGGATTGCCCTAGAACTCATCATGCGGTTTTGATTATGGGCTTGTGCGTTAGACGAATGAGAACCGCATCCCGACCTTAGTCGTTCCATTCTCCCGCATAAGATGCATAGAATCAAACCTTAGGAACCGAAGGGGATTGGTCGGTACCTGTTCATCACATGCTTAAAAGACGAATCACTTTTAGACAGTCTAAGTAAGTAGGTACTCTAGCAGAGCCTTTTCGCGTATCGCATACATGCCTCTTCTCTTTACACTTTGCCTTTGCCTTCGCATTTCCCTAAAGCTCATCTACGTCTAGTCTTTCTTCTTACCCATTCTCGGCAATCCACACCAGACTAACAAGATGGCCGCGAATAGTGCGAGAATAATCGGCTGCAATACTTGAACGCCTTTCGCCTGCGCAATGGCACCAACAGCAAATGGCAGAACAGCCCCGCCGCCTCCGCCAAACGCAGCCGCGAAACCAATAGCGCTGACGTGAAGGTGGTACGGGAGTAGCTTTGACATGACCACGATGACGGCGGGAAACAGGGGCCCAATAAAGAAACCCTGGAATGCTACCGCAACGGCTGATACGATGAACTGCGGGACGAGCCAGAATAGCAACTCCAAACCCATTGCAACAAGTAGATATATCTGATCACTGTCAACCATGGATCCGTCACGATAAACTTAAAGGAGGCGAGGGAGGAAGACAGGAACGGGATGAGGGACTTGCAGACGTACCATGATCGCGAGCTTCTCCCCGATCTTTGGCGTGACGAACCCTAAAACGAACCGCCCAACCGCCAAACCGAGCCAGAACCCAGTAGCTGTAATGCCGCTCTCAAAAGCCGCGCCGTGGCGGACCTGGATCATGAACTCGACGATCCACCCTCCAAGCGCGACCTCGACACCGACGTAGCCTAGCAGGAAAATAGCACATAGCCAAGCGACGCGGACCCCCGGCTTCTTGAAGAGCACCTCCTTCAGCCCCCCGCCGGGGGAACTCGAGCTCGTACCCACCGAGTCATGATATTCGCGCGCTGTGGCCTTCCAGAAGCCAGCGCCCGTGACGACAATTTCGAGCCCTGCGAGGCTGATCTGCTCACGAAACCCCGTCAGCTTCAGCCCTATCGTGCACGAAGTCACCACAAGCAAAACAAAAGACGGGAGCAGATTCAAACACCTCCCAGCGGGAACGAGAAGGAAATACGTAGGGGGGGGGGGGACGAGTCTCACCATGACGTAGTAAAACGCGTACCAAGGCAGGCCGGCTTTCGTGATCATGGCCGTGGCAATGAGGGGGCTGATGACGGCGCCCACGCCGTAGATCCCGTGCAGGAAGCCCAGGAGCTCGTTGGCGCGGCTCAGGTTGCCGATGAAGGCGTTCCACTACAACCGCTGGAGTCAGTAATTACTCTTTTGCGTAGTTCTACAGCTCTCGAAACATGCTCCCGAGACATTTCGGGAGCTCTCAAGTTACTAGAAAGGGAAGAAAATGACTCCAGCGGTAACTCACGGCCGCGTCCGTGATGCCGTTCCCGAAGCCGGCGAGCGCGAACGCCACGACGAGGACCGGGTACGGCGGGTGCGTGGCGATGATGACGTATGCGACGAGGTGGCTGCCCGAGGCCACGAAGGCCACGCCGCGCCGCCCGACGCGCGTGTGGAAGAAGTTGTTGAGGAATGCGGCGGCTGTGTACCCGATAAACGGCGAGAGGAATATCAAGGATATGATAAGATACTCTAGGTTGTAGAATTTTTGGAGCTGATGAACTTGGGGTTTTTGGTTAGTCAGCTATTCTTCCAATTGTATTTTTGCAGGGAGAAGTCTGGTTTGTTAAGCACTATACGAATATAGTATGGTAAAGAAAGGCTGTGCCATACATATGGGATCAGGGGCTATAATTATTTTTCGGTCAGCAATTCAGTCCTTTCATTTAGTCAGGATATACTATACGTAGTAATAAATAATCAACTTACACCATAAGCCGCATCATTCGCGCCCATGACTAGGAATGAGTAAAAGCATGCCATGACACGCCGGATGTTCCTCCGAGGGTAGTTCCACCGCTCCTTAGCCTCAGTAGCCTCCTCCGGAGGCGTCGTCCCCCCGATGCCAATGGACTCCTGCGTTTCCTCGTCGGGGCCGGCCCATCGTGTCGACTCCTTCGCGCTCTTGTTATCCGACGGCAGCGGTGGCGACGGGCACACGGGCACCATCTCCACCACAGCGGTGCTAGAGCCGCCGTTCTGTCGAAATTGCGACGCCATTCTTCCTATTCGCGTTCTTTGCTTTCTTGTCGAACACGATGGCAGTACTCTGCCGGGCGAGATGAGCGAACTGCTAGCCACGCAAGCACGCTTCAGGAAACCAGCAGATAGAATGACTTGATTTACCTAGTGTTCAAACCCTTACAATACTCAACATCTATCACTTACTTCAGATATATAAAGGTCGCGAAGACGATCTTTATATATTCAAGCCAAGACGACGGAGAAGCCAAATCCAACCATGCCCCGACAAGATGCAAATAAACACCCCAAACGCATACCAACCGCTATCTCTTGGCTCCCTTACCGAGTGGGTAAGTAGGTGGTCTGTCCTACCGGTTGGGGGTCGCTCATGACAGGCCCGGCAGAATATCGGGGCCCCAGCCTTTTCTTTCACCCCGCAACAACTGACATTAATCATCCGTATGCGGAAGTTCCGCCACACAGGTTGGCCATTTGGATACTAAAGTGGATATTCATGCTGTAGAAACAATGGAGGTAATTGACATGATATCTACCGTGAGGGTGAGGGGTAAGATATCTTGCTGGTCATTCATTTTCATCTTTAGTCCGTACTATTCGCATAACTGGAAACATAGAAGACTTCCAACCCAGCAAATCACGTTCAGATAACATAAGTATTCCTGTTATAATTTGTTCTTATTACCAGAGTCTATCTCAGTTACCAAGTCCTTTAAAAAGTAATCGCGAGAGTTGGAGACAGGAAAGCTCACAAGCTTATTCTATTGTTGTGGAATCGACACAGGTTTTCGTACCAGTGGTCGACTCTTCCATCTCCATCTAGCAAGGGTAACTTCAAGATGCCAGAAGACCGTGCCGTATCCAGCTATTTTCTCCGTCGAATCAAACGCTAGAACAGCCTCCAAATAGTATACGGCTCACGCCAAAACACTTCTATGATATTCCCTACACTTTTTGACCCAATTGATCCCCTGACTCCTTGCCGATGTTCTAAAATTTTCAGCGGTTGCTGATGTACTTACTATTACATGTGTGTTGTAGGACTGGTGCGTGTCAGAGCCGCGACGGCTTTCCTCTCGTGGCGACAAGCTATAAAGCAAAGTTGAGACGCCCAGCTTCTCCAGGATCTGTTGCCAACATCGGCTCTACTAGTGGCTGTGTCAACATGACAGCAATTCTATCGCTCTGACAACTTTCGAAACCAGTTTGTCATGTTCTTCCACTTGCGATGCTTGCACTTGGAACTATTTTCGCTTGTATCGACTCGCTCAGAAGGTTTCTGTGCTGCGTCTGTAGGCGCTTCATGCGACCCTAAAATGTCCCCGTCACTCAGATCAGGCGACAAAGGACCAAGAGGCAAATAGGCCGAGACAGCGCGACGCCTAACGGGCATTGGAGGCGGCGCTAGCGCTGGGGGCCGATGCGTTCCTGTTTCACCCTTTGGAGTAACATAAGAAACGTCCATTATAGATTCAGTTATTGGATGTTCGCGAGCGCTTTTACTGAGTCCGGTACTCCAGTCGCCACTAAGCGCCCGTCTGCCGAGTTTAGATATCCGGTCGCTCTCATTATCGGCAGGCTGATCGTTATTTTCCTGTAGTCCTGCTCTTCGTTTTTGCATGAAAGCAGCCCCAGTGGACGTCGCCCGTCTAGGAACATCATTCATGGGCCGCGATGCAGGTTGTCGAATTCCGATCGAATATTTTCGACGTCCTGTCGCTTCCGAGTACGGTGAAGAATCAGCGCTAGCACTGAGGGATCGTCGTCGGCCATGTGAAGACCCCTCCGGTTGGAATGTTGTCAAGGTACGAGACGGCATGAAGTCTTCAGGCCGGAAACCAGGAGCCCAACCATGTCGAAGAGCAACCCAGACTGCCGAAATGGAGATGAATGATTTCTGCCACTCTTGAATTGGTTGGATACTCCTTCCCGTTGGGCTTTGGTCACCGCCAGACGGCGGGCTTGGGGGCGAGAAGCTCTCAGACCTCGATGGGAATCGGTTCGTAGACTGATCCACGGTCGTGTAGGTCTCAGGTATAATGAGGGAAGTACTAGTGAGTGTCGCAAGGATAGGGTGGCGCCGGCACTGTGGATCTAGGATGCTAAAAGTGAACCTAGTGTCAGAGAGTTGAGGTTTCGCCGAGTTCAGTTTGGGTGAGGTCGGTGTGGCTGGCAATGAACTAGATACAGTGTGCTTGCGGACCCATCGAGCTGTAATAGTCGTTCCCATTGTATCAATCGAGGTGAATTCGTAGGAATAAGAATTCCCATTGGATCGAGTCGTGGCCACCCAAACCGTTCCGTCCGCCATGACAATTTCTGTCTTATCCTCGTTCTTCGAGGGGCTTAGCACAGCAAGTAAGTCACGCGCCATTATGCTGTTTTCGTCATATTCACTTTCAGAATCCAAAGCATGCGAAGCATAGTCTTCGCTCTTAACTAGCATGATATCTTGACCGCTTAGTTCTCTTTTAATGCCGGCAATTCCAGGAACGCGTCCCAGGAGTGGTGCCATTATCGATCTAGCACCCGCAAATGATGGATACACATCAATGGTAGGTATAGGGCGCGATCCGGGTGCGACTTGCTGGATTTGAAGCACGAGGTTTGGACGCACGTGGATGATCCTCTGTTTAGTACGTAGCTTTGGGGGAGGATGAGCAAGCACATATGTAGTACCTCTCTCAATGCCAGAGCGACGCTTCCGGCGAACTGAGGACGACACCTTGCTAGCATCGGAGATGATGGATGTTTCATCTTCGCTCATCGCTTCCAACTGTATAGGCAGCGGGTTGTGTTGAGTCTCTGGGGAATTCATCGAACTGGTGTCCAATGCTTGAGCCACGGGCTCCGGGTAGGTCCTAGGCTTTTTCAAGTCGGGTACTGCGTCATTGTCACGGGATAGTGACGTCCCTGGAGGAAGAGTCGATGCTCTATTTGCGGGTGGTGGAAAGGCTGAACGCAAGAGAGGGTTGCGCCGATTACTACCATTCGCAACAGCTTGTGTTTTGCGCTTTGAGAATTCGTGACCGTGTAAGCTAGCCCCGGAATGAAGGAACATGTCGATAAAACTTTCGCCTGGTCTAGACCGTTACGCGATCATTGGGATAGAGTAGATGTCAAGGAAATGCAGCGAATATGGATAGCTTCACTCAGCGGTGAGTGCCGGCCCCACCAAGGAGCAGTTACAAGCAGTAACTCAGGCGAGCAAAAGATGGGTCTCCAATCCAGTGGATCTTACCCAACCACAGAAATCCAAAGGTTGCGGACGGTATATATTTATCACCGTAAAATGGTAGTTCATATAGGGGTTAAACGAAAAACAGGCCCAGCCTGGTGTGCTCCCCGTGGGACGAGGGAGACAGGAGAGCGAGCCAAGCAAGTAAAGTTCCGTAGCAGCCTTATGAAAAACGATACGCCAATTCAAGACGAATGCGAATGAGAGCCCGAACCGAATGCGAAAACTGGTGGTACGATTGGATGTGTTGAGTACGAAAAATGAAGCTGAGATACGAACGAACCGCTAGACTAGGCCCCAGATCGCCAGTGCAGCGCTAGTTGCCGAACAACTAGACTATTGCCGGAATTCGCGCCCACGTTGCTTGACTTTGAAGTTGCCGAGGTCGCGGTGGTTATTAGTCGCGTTAGCGCAAGAGGGAGACGATTCGCGCAGCAGATGGGATGCAGGTCGAGAGATATCGAATAGCTGTCTTCAACTCCGGCCCGGTTCAACCAAGTGGTGCTTCGACTGAGATGCTTAGGATTTTAGGAAACTCGTTCAACCGACGAGTAAGACAGTTGGCAGACTAGGGTCGTAAGTCGTGATTGTGGAAATTAGGTATTGCCAGACCAAAAATGATTGCACCAGCTCTGTCGACAGAGGAAGGGAAGGAAGTACCTTTAGGTAGGGAGGATTTGGTATAACAGGTAATATGATGATGCTAGGGAAGTTTAGAGCAGTCGTCGTCGTGAAGAGGGCAAACGTTAGGGTTTATTAGAATGAGATGATTGAAAAGAAATCTGAGGTTGGGTCGGGCGTGTTGGATTGAAACAGACCGGCTGAGCCAACCTTCTAGCTAGATAGACAATGGTACCATTGTATGGGAGGTTGTAAAATCCTTGGACCTATTAAGGGTGGGGCCAGCGTATCCGTATTCACGATCTCCTGGTTGGTAAGGCCAGGCACTTGACTACTTAAAATACCTAGGTACCTACTTATGGTAGCACGGCATGTTCCGCAGGCCCACCCCGACCACCTGGATAGGATGTGGATAGGCCAATCCGGGCGATCTGGCTACTCCTACTTTCCCAATCCCGCCTTCACTGACTCTAGGTAGGTAAAGTGCAACAGCGTTCTGCCCTAATGTACCTATGGTACGCAGGAGGTATCTACTTAAATCGGCATCGTAGGTAGATAGGTACGTCAAACTATTAGATAGGTACCTAAGTGCCCAGTGGTCAGAAATTGTAGCCCTAAAACAAACCGACATGCAACCTAAAACAAGACGTCATGCGTTTCTCTTGTTTTTAAAAAATTTAAAAATAAATAGATAGTATGCCGGCGCGACTAGTCTAGGACTCCTAAACCGCTCTAGGTATCGTGGAAACTATGGGCTCTAGATAGCTCAGTGATATAAGATATAAGAACTTTTTCTACCCACTGGCTTCGGGACCATCGGCAAGGAGTTCGCCCTTCGCGCTGGAAAAGACGGATTTTTAAATAGAAATTCGCCCGCCCGGGAACGAAAGTCTTCCGGTGCCGAAATCGTCAACCCAACAACAGGCCGAGGCATATTCAATGGAGGTTGAATCGCCGCTGACATCGTGCCCTACTATCTAGTAACTACACATGACCGTACAGCATCAGCCAGTGTCGGAAATTCTTTAGCATTCAAGCAATGCTTGTATAAACCTTATGCACCTAGAATGCGTCAGCTCCATCTATGGATCGAGCAATACTGAGTCAGCGACACGCAGTGAGACCACTCCTCTATAATCCGTCCAGATTAATGGTCATGCGATCAAGTATTCTGGATAGCAGTTCCGAACTAAGTACTGGAACTTCGCAATGTTGCGACGCAGTCCACCGGGTTACGGGCGTACCTATCCAATAAGCACCTATATATTCGACTAATTAGAAATAGGAAAATCTACGGAAATCCGCATCAGCATACAACAGTGGAAATCTTAACTATCAAATCCCTGCCTCGATCTACTTGTGAAGTAAGTTTTGACATGAACTTCGCCAAGTTCCTTTTCGCGCTGCATCCTGAGAGTCCGGCGCATGAGCTCTGGAGCTATTGAGTCTAGTGTTGGCTACCTAGGTAGCTCGACCTCGGAGAGAGATGTCGTCGGCTTTGCTCTAGACGCTACCTACCTAAGGTCATATCCTGATAAACTTCAAGTCCAAAAGCCTGCATGTTGTCGCTGTCGGCTGCTTATACGCGCACATACTAAGTAGGTAGGTAGTAAGGATGGTAGGAGGATGTATGCATAGGTAAACCCCAGTCAGTAATTACACTCGCACGCAAACTTAATAAAGCTGCATACAGTACATATGTATGTAGGCTGGGCATATTTAAAGGGGTACCTTATCGTCCATATGCTAATCTTACGCTATATTTATCGAGTACCGATGTACCTAGGCCCCTACGCATAAGCCACATCTAAATCTCCAGCCACACACGCGAGCCCTAGAAACCATTGCGAGTCTTCAATGTACGCTGTAATTGCTGCATGTTATTATCTCGACAAGTACCTCCTATATAGTGGGCGACAAATTCCCCAATATGCCTCTTTTTGTTGACAATGCCCATCCTTTCCGATCATTAACAGGTATATTTCTCACTTGGAAAGCATTTCTTTTTGCCATTGCACTTGGTAGTGGTGTGAGCCCAGCATATGATACATCTAGCACTCTGCTATCGGCTAACCAGGCCACGTACCACGAATCCATATTCGATCTAGCTACGAGGCTGACGAGATGGGACGCCATATACTTCGTCCAAGCCTCCAAGCACGGCTATGTGTTTGAGCAGGAATGGGCTTTTGCAAGCGGGCTACCGACGGTCATATCATTTTTATCAAAAGGCATGTCACCATACTCTGTAGAAAGGCTTCACTCGTTGACTGTTATACTCAGTTCTCATGAGCTTTGGCGTCTCAAAAGATAATGCACCTGAGCCTCTCATAGGCATCTTCGTAACTAATGCATCACATCTACTGTCTGCCTTAGTGCTATACAAGCTCAGTTTGACTGTCTCGAAAAACTTGCAGACGTCCTTCGTCTCAGCCGTACTTCATATACTGTCACCCGCGGGCCTGTTTCTGTCGGCACCGTGCTCCGAATCCCCCTATGCTCTCCTATCCTTCATAGGCTACCTCTTCTTTGCGAAGGCTGTCCTTACCGATGGGCGCACTTTTGCCCATAATGTGAGTTTGGTAGCATCAGGTTTGTGGTTTGGCTTTGCCGTCAATTTTCGAAGCAACGGAACACTTAACGGCATCCCCTTTGCCATGGAGCTATTCCGTGAACTGTCGCTCCCACCTACTGTTACTAGCATCCAAAGAAGGCTAGCTTTGATTGCCGGAGGTTCCGTCGTCGCGATCGGGTTTGTGGCTCCCCAGATTGTTGCATATCGAACCTACTGTTACGACGTAGTCGATTCTGAACTCAGGCCCTGGTGTACCAAGCGGCTTCCCAGCATTTACACATTCGTACAAGAGCATTACTGGTAAGTCGTAATAATCTAGTTCTCTGAGCATGCTGACCCCTAATAGGAATGTTGGTTTTCTACGCTATTGGACTCCGGGGAACATACCTCTATTCCTCTTAGCTGGCCCTATGTTATATATCCTAGCCAAGTCAGGGACAGCTTTCCTCTTCAGTCCTTATATCCTGAGCGGAGGAGCCAAGAGTACACCGGTCTCAAAAAATCTAGCAGGGTTTCTCCGATCTATGGCATTAGCTCAGCTCATTCTGACGATCCTTGCTATTACGACATATCACATTCAAATCATTACGAGAATATCCTCTGGGTATCCGCTCTGGTATTGGTGGCTTGCAAACTTACTTTCCGACAATAAAACAGCAGGTATTGGCACGAATATTGTGTTGTTCATGATCATGTATGCGAGTATACAGGGTGTTCTCTTCGCATCCTTCCTTCCTCCAGCTTAAGCTTGGCCTAGTAGAGTATTGAATACACTATCTCATGGAAATTGATATCACAGCTATTATCCCTAACTCTTTGAGAGTATGAGTGGTCTCGCAGGTGTCCTTCGGATAGTAATTTTTCTAGTAAGTCGAGATGTTTTAAGACATAGTATCTAGTGAAAATACGTGTATGAACACATCATTTGTGAGCGCTTACCCAGCTATTAGCGGAGCTTAATTTGCAATGTTCATCCTAAATGTAATTATTTTTGTTTATTTATTGTAGTATTGGTATATATTTGCGACACGCTGGCCGATCAATAGAAAAGTACCTATTATTCCAAGCCTACGTATTCGATTAGATTCTTGACCAGGGCAACACTATTTTGCTTAGATGAAGCCTGAGGCGTACTGTACGCAGAGCTAAATCAGGTATCTTTAATGTTGTCAAAACATCTAGCTCCGGAATTTTGAGTGGGCAAAGTTGTCACTTTTCAGATACAAGCAATTTGAGGTGCATGCGAATTATGAGACACAATGTTTGACAGCTACACTCGAACTCCTATGCTACGAAAGAATGCTCTTTATGAATTGTATGCATAGATTCCCAGCGTCCCATATAACTGATTAGGTGAGGGAAATACGACTTGCCTTTTGATCTAGATGTGGTAGCACCTCTTCCGGTCTATTAAACACCTTGATGGGTCCCCGGTGGCTAGCATGAATCTTCTCCTCGGCAGATACTACTATCTTTGCCAATGATGTGAACACGCGTGTCAAACTAGTCATATTTGAGTGAGAAGACCGCAGAGATTGTGATAGAAAATATGCGTTACTTTTCACCATTCTTGCCAAGGATTACATCCCATAGCTGCAGCATGCCGGCAGAGTTTCTCGATCCGGCCCCTCCTTACGGCACTGGCGGCACGAGACGGCTCGCGATGTAACACCCGTCGGGTGGCTGCGGAAGTGCGGGGTCAATCGAAACACGTCTTCTTACTCCGACTCCCAAAACTCGCCAACTTATCTCGGATACTATTTGGACCGGAGGCGGCACTGACATTTGGCCCTTGTAAGTAAAATGACATGGCCTACTTACCAATCATTAGAACATGGTACTACATGAGCAATAAGGTTGGTGAATAGGACCTGGTTTATACGATGCACTGGGAACTGGACTACAGTAGAGGCGGTATCACTTCTCATGTAGAGACCATATTTGCCAATGAAGCATCAAATTCTAGATTGTGGACGACGAACATACTGGATTGTATAGGGGTTAAGAAATCTACAGAAGCAAGGATAAATAATTTATTATACATAAATAAGCAAGCATCTACTAGCCTGCTGATGATTCCCGCCTGCGGGGTAGAGTCTTGGGGTAGGTATTCCTCCTGGTATAGGTATGGAATAGTATGTATGTAGAGTCTGGTCTTGAGCAGGGGCTAGAATTCTCGGACTCTCAACGTGTTTGACGTTATTACGACATTGAGGGGAATCGGTCCGGAAACCGTGAAGTTCGGATCGGAAAGGCCTCGCGGTCAAGTCATTGACAACCCAGGCTATAGTAAGCCCTCCTTGAATTAGGTATGCAGTAAGCACTTATGATCTTCCGGGATGCATGGATACTGTCAAAGATGGTGGTTTTACTGTTAGTATGCGGAAGGAAATCCTAGACCTAGACAAGGGGAGCTCTTCGAAAGAAAAAAAAAGCACCCCACACACAGCTCAAGATAGTTTGGTAGCATCGTCTAGCTGTGAGATCGCGCTCCCGTGATCGCCGGCTAGGGCTGCGCGAGATGTAACCATGACACTCTAAGATATCTAGCTTGGACTTTAACCTAATGAAAATACTATTGCTATTCTGAAGAATTAGGATATCGAGATGAGCAAGGGGTGTTGACCGCTTTATTTAGATTGAGTCGAATACGCGTACTGCTCTAACCAACATCCTAACAAAACCAATGAAGGTGGTTGTCTCTCTATCGTTGAATTGGACTCAGACATGGCGCTCTGATAAGCTTTGATACACATAGTGACATAGGCATGATACCTGAGCAGGCATACCATGGAATTGTTTCAGCGCACTTCCTTGCTTAAGACAAGCATACTGGGAAGCAAGCCTTTATCTATGTTCACTCCTTATGTACACAGAAAAGTGATTTCTATAAATACTACTTTAGGGATTGACATACATAACCTAAAAAGTTCCTAGTGGGTAGTACCGTTCTATCACAAGCTTGCAACTGACGCAGCAATTGTATTAGATATAACAACTATGAAAATTATCTCTCTTGTCCTGTTCGGTGTCGGGCGAGTGCGTCTAGGTATATCACCTGCATCGCATAAATTGTTTCAGCATTGCCGGCATATTTTTTTGATTCGAGGTGGGTTGCACAGAGTCTAGATAGGGTTGACAATATGTACAAAATGATAGGCCTGCTGCTTTCAGACATGAAGCATACCTAGTTTGCTCAAGCGAATGGCACACACCGTTTTTTGTTATGTCGGGTGTTAACGGTAATTAATGCATGTTGATGCGACCCAAAGACATCAACATAATGCTCCTATTGTTTGCTACGACGTCGTATCCTGGAATAGCTGTCGCTGTGTTTGGTCAAGGTTGTTTGGGAATGGGAATTATTTCTTACCATCAAGGATGGTATGGTGCGTCATTGGCGTTGCAATTGCTACACATACTCCTGGCTTGTGGTTACCTTCCAATAACAAAAAGAGGGGAAAGCCTAGGATGCTATTTTATGCGTTAACCGTTTGTGCTACTTATTCGACACTATACATATATCACAAAGTATGGCTGTAATAAAAAGGGAAGAGAAAAAGACGTAGGGATGGATTGCAACGTGAGCAACAACAAGCGGATTGCATCAATCGGAATGACTTTGCAACTTACTGATTGAGCGAAACTAAACCATTGAGCATGAGCTTTGTCGTCTATTTCCTGCTGATTAGGTATCGTAATACTTATGTTACTCAATAACAGTCGTAGGCTTATAGTATAGTTCATGCAGCGATTGGAGTCTATCTACCTAACAATGAATTGTATGCAACATCGGCTTCATCCTAAACGTCGAACTGTTTCATTGTCATCTGGTTTTGCTCAACCTTGAGAGTTCGTTAGTAGGTATCTGATAGGCAGTTGATTACTATTGTGGCTAGGGAAAGCGTGCTAGCTTTCTTATTATTTTTGCTTGGAGGTAGTAATTCCGTCTTTGGCCTTTAGTCATCTCGAACTTGAGAAGCCGATTACCTACTAGTTACGCGCTAATATAGTACTTTCCATCACCTCCGGGTAAGACGGTTCGAAGTGCGATCCACAACTATTGGTGGAACTATTGATGGAATAAGTACTTATTATATATCAATTTGGAAACAGACTTGGACACGATAGTGTAAAATGCCAATCATAGCAGGCAGGTCCAGTGTTAACTGATGAGAGTGCTGGTATGTTTCGATAACCGGCTAGGTATCGCATTGGTAGAGAGGGAGAACACACGTGCAAAGTGCCACCATGTGCACCAAACCTGCACGACATTAGATAAAGCATGTGCAACAGCGGCAAATCCCGGCTATCTGCACTACGGATTTCAATCCGAAAACTAGGCTATATTTAAGATGGACCTAATAGTTCTGTAAGTGATGCCATTTCCCGAGCCAAAATAATATGAAATTCGTCAATAGTACCCGATCAGTCTGCTTTCTGGAATCTACGTACTTAAACGGTGGAGTTTATAGTGAGAAGTGTATGTAATCCCTAGCGCAGAAGCTACATATAAAGATAATTAAATTTAATTCCCGAATATATACCTACCCAAAGTTTGCACTCCGATCTACCTAGTCGGTAGCTTAGCTACGCATAGATATCTTGTGTAGGCAGGTAGATAGGTACCCTGGCTTGTAAGGGGTTATGCAACAGGGATAATGCGCTCAAGCTTCAGGGGTTATCTCCCATACATACCTACCTATATACATATGCCATCCCTACCTAGCTACCTATGTAGGAATCCATCCTCTCCCCTGACTTTTCCCTCTCTACACCTATTCACTATACTAGCTAGCTAGGTAACTATGTAAATGTTGCTAATAGTTCCTGAACGGCGGGATGGGCGCAGAGAAGGATGGCAAACTAGTAGAGCTTATTCTAGGGTTCGAAGTGGACTGTTAGTGGCTATAGTTTGGAGATGGTGCCTCGGCACCAAGATGCGCGTGGCTTAGTGTTCTTCTAAATATTTCCTAGTCCCGTCTAACGATCCTGACCTGGCAGGATTATCCAGGATGTACAAGAGTGGGTTCAAGTAAGGTATTGAAATGAGAAGCAGAATTACCTGCACACCTGCGACTTTCCTGTATTATATCATATAGGCGCTAGTATAACCCCTTCTTCTCTGCATGCATGGTGCGGATTAGATCCCCAATTTTCATATAGCGGAAGAACACTTGACTCTTCGTGTTCCTTTGGCAATCCTGCAAAGAGGATTTTTACTCTTTCCTCATCACTTCCCCTCGACAATACGACGCGCACGCAATATTCAAGCTCAGTTCAGCTGCTGCTAGGTAGTTTTGCGTGAGGCTGTGTCTATTGAGCCAAACTCATCTACATATGCACCCCTGAAGCCTGGGGTGCGAATCCTTCAGGAAAAGACGGACGATAGTTGGCCTCATATTTTGGAAAGCATCTGACCATATCTTCTTCTCTACGGCTTACCTATTCGGTTTGTTGGCGGCCGGCATAGGATATTTTGTGAGGGCTCTATGAGTATCTGGGGGAGGACGACGACGGAATCTCGAATCGCAAGCCACGACCACGCTTACGATGTGCGACTGAACACTTACCAGTCTTGAAGTGAACAGCCCCCAAGAGGATCGATCTCAACGTCTCATCTCATCACCCATACCGGCCCCTCGGTAGCCGAAATTCCCGCCTCGGCCAACGGCGCTGAACACCACGTTCATTGCAACAATACTTGACATCTGCGCACGCGCCTTGACCAGTCAATCCGTAAACACCCCTCTGCCGATGTTTGGTAATCTGAACCTTAATCACTAATAAAGCAAAACGGGGACTGCAACGGAGAGGCGCATGGTGTCAATAATTATATCTTTTATTCAAGATGGGTGGTGGAATAAAGTCCAAGTTCAAGTTCCCTATACCGGGCCGATCTAGTAAAAAGCAGGAGGTGCCAACGGTTTCTGTCTCGGGCCCTCTATCGAAAGCACAAAGAGTGCTCGGCGCAGATGGAATCAATATCGGACCTTCGAGACTGGCGGTTGATCACGGGCGGACTTGGGAAACAGGGTCTACCGGCGGTATTAGCATATCAGTATCCGAGAGCAGTGCAAGTCAAGCCACACACGACCCCCGTTTCGACCGGGAAGATGGGAGAAGAACTCGTTGGGACGAGGAATCCGCGATTATCCCACGTCAGATTCGCAGCGCTCACGGTTCTGACCAGAGGGGATTGGCGACAAAGCGATCTGTTTTTACCGTTGGGAATGAGTCGCGTGATAACGTAACCAATGTGTCAACCCGGGGCAGACGATTATCCTCATCGACGATTGATACCCATTACGACTCGGCGAAGATGCCTCTTGCGATATCTCAGCAAACATCAAACTCAGCTATGGCGAAGGGTCTCCCGACGAAGGCTAACGAACTTCTCGATATGGATGGGACTCTGGCTGGCACACAGACTGCGAAGAAGAAGCCTGCTAGGCTGGACCTGTCACGCTTGCGTCCAAAAGGATTTAAGGACCGCAATAGAAATGCCCCGGCCATCCATCCTATTCTCGGTAATGGTTATGTTATGCGCTCACCATCCTTCATGTCACAAGTGCTAGAGTCTCCGATGCCACCATTTGTAACTGAAGGGCCCCCGAGAACTCCGCCAAAAATCACGAAGCAGTCGCCAGCTACGCGACAGTCCCCTCGATCTAGGGGTATCACCGACACCGCTGGTCTACACCAACTCTACCATCATTACGAGCAAATGTCATTTCAAAACGAGGAAACATCAGAAGAGGAGGCTAATCAAGAACATTTATCACCACATTCGGAACGCCATTTAGGCAAGCCAAGACCGGCGAGCACATTTACACATAGTCTAATAGCGCCGCTACCCTTAGCATTACCCCCAGGGCAGGAGACGAGCTGGGGCCACTCGCGTAGTAACTCGCACGATAGTAGAATCACTAATTCGATAGCCGACTCATCGAGGGGCCTACAGGTCCATTCTCTCCCGAGAAAAGACTACGCGGGTAGTGTATCTAGTCGCCATACACGGACATCTAAAGCCTCGCCGTCGAGTAAGAGTATAGTGGAGTCGGATCGCTTGCAAAGCAGTGTCTTATCTCTATCTGACTCATCTGATGATGAAGCTGCTGAACCAGCTCCGCCAGCGCCTCTTCCTCGCCGTGAGAGTGTTATGCACTACCCAATCTCGGAAAATTCAAATACAAGTAGAAGTCAACAGAGTCCAAACTCGCTGCACGGGACCACAAGCCCACGAAGATTCATGCCATCGCTCAACCAGGTGGATGAGAATCTTGCCGTCAAGCCTGCCTCCAGAACTCAAAACAGCCGCTCACCATCGAATAACACCTTGAGCTCTAGCCACTCATCTATGAGTACCCTGACCCCAGCGCATTTGTCGCCCTCGTCTCCCGGTTCTACTGAGACTGTAGATACGCTAGGTTCTTTACATCAACCAGGTTTTGGGGCCCAACATGCAAGGGCGGTGTCATTCATGCCTTTAGCATCCACAGTCGAAGCGGCTTCTAAGGCCCCTGTGTCTGATAGTCATCACCTAGAAAAGGTCCTCCTACGGCAGAATAGTAGCGCTACATCGCATTTCTCACGTTCCTCTGAGCAACCCACCCCACCACTATCACCAAATAGCGTAGAATTCTATGTGAAGTCTCGCGAATCCCTCCAAAGGGACGCGATGACAGGCGACTCTATTGAAGCTCACAATGCGCGCCTGATGGCGGTCACAAGGCAAGAAGAGATGCTATTAGCAGCGCTGCGACAGAAGAGAGCCAAGATGCGTGAGACGGTTATTTCTGAAGTCGAGGAGGATGGAAAAGGCCGAACAAGCCGTGCGAGTCGGAGTAGCACCGGAAGCACGAACAGGTCAAATACAACTGGCGGCAAGGGGGTGCCTATGCGGCCAGCGATGCTTAAACCACATCCTGCTGATTCCGTGCCAGCGGCTTGGTCGACGAGACTCGCTTCGCGGCTGGGCGGCTCTCGAGAAAACCTTCGCGAAGTTGATCGACAGAACGGCTTGCGCAGGGGCTTGCGTGGTGCGGATGTACCTTCGACAGCAAGCCGTAGTGACGTGACCGAGAGAACTTCGACATCGGCAACTGAATCTACGACCTCGACGACTTTCGATTCACGCAACGATCAGATTCTTTTGTTCTTTGATCAGCCCGCGAATAGCATCACGACAGCCGACTCAAGTGTAGACTTTAGCGACGACTACATGGAGGATAGTGATGGCGAAGACCTTATTGTCAATGAGCGACGTACCAGCCGTAGGCAATCCCAGCGTGACAGCGCATCTAGCTCGGCTCGGGGACAGAGAACCAGTAGTGCGGGTAGTCAACGGGAAAGTAGCGGCTACAACGGTCAGTATCGGAAGGACTCGATTATCCCCAGTCCTCTTCACATCCCTGCGAGAGGGTATCGTCTACAAGATGTGCCTGAAGATGAGGATCAATCTGAATGTAACGATGTCGATGCGGACGAGCTCGATAACGACGATCTTGATGTATTCCCGCAGCCCCCAATGCCGCCTCCGTCATGGCCGCTGCCACCTCGGCCGGAGAGGCCCCCGACAAAACCGACCAACCATTCTCCTGCTTCTGCGGATTTCCTCCATCCGTCGACTGCTACTCACCAGGGTCAGCGACCTGAGCACCAACCCCGTCACATAAAGAACAAGAGGAGCATGGTGCGATTAAGCGCCGTGGGACGCTCACACGCCGCAATGCCTTATTGGGGTGATGAAGACTGAAAACATTGACTTTCTGATCACGGATTCTTGCTAGCTGTGTCTTCCTCGCGCTTGGGGCATGGGAAGACACTTGACGACATGTATAATTTTTACACAATATCACGAGGCGCAATTAGACTACCAGTCATTTTTTTACTATGTACTTGCAACATTCGGCACCACCCAGCTAACAGCTGTGAACGGATTTCATTACTTCAGAGCCTTCTGCTGAACCAATACCATTTTTTCCCTTCAGTATTTCTCACTCGGCATAATACCCCGAAGAACATGAATATGTTTTACTTTTGTACCTATAGATACATTGCATCGAATGGTAACTTGGACAGCGAATAAAGGGATCATACTAATACTGGTCGGTAATGAGGAAACAGGGGTGTTTAAGGGCATTGACGGACGGGACGATCACTTAATGGATGATGTATTAGATAAGATAAAAGCTCTATCATAGTATTCTATGGATATATAAAAATAGTACGACTTGCAAACAATTTAAAGAATCTGAAGTGAAATTTGATGCGATGAAAGCTGTTTTTCTCAGTACCTGCGATTTCCTCTTCTATATAAAACTACCCGAAGCTGATATGCCTGAAGACGGGATGTCTTGTATGCTACACTACTTGAAAGCTTCTATGAATTTAGTCTCATTCGCATACGCTCCCTGCTAATTAAATTAATCAACGAGCGAGTATTCGCTAGCCACTCGACTTAGTGGCGATGCGAGCCTAAGATCGCCTCAACCTCTTCGCCAGCGATGTGGTATAGTAGATGAGAGCTAGAAATGACCCACAGGTTGATGGGGCACTGGGGTCGCTGCGATGCACTCATACATACATATATGTAGGTCTATGCACGTAAGATACTAGATACCTGTGTTACGCTCACTTGGTGGGTGGAAGTGCCGCCGGCATCTGTACATATATGCAGCCAGAATGACAATGATGGAGAGGAGGACTGGAGTCTTATTATACCGGCATCGTCCCTCATACTGTGCAAGCATCACACATCGCGGGGCTATCGCTGTCAATTTTAGGATACATTAATTAGCATTTAATAAATTCCGTATAGCATAAGAGAAAATCGGATTAGACTAGCAGCTTTTGTCGGTGCTGACGACGCGAAGAACGGAAGAGCCCTCATATGGAAATCGTCCTGCGTACAATTTGTGAAGTAGCACTAACACGCCCTGTCCAGAAATTGATATTACACGTACAATACATCAATGAAATGAGCATAGTAAAGCCCATGTTGAATCAGAAATGATTGCGTAGATGTCCTCTCCCGGATAAATAAAAAGACGATCAAAATATACTTTCAATCCCTTGATTGATTGATGGTCGATTGTTGGAATAACTCCCCGCTCCCCTGAAGATCGACGCTAATAAGTCGGAAAGTTTATCCACAGCATGCACCCGCCCACCTAGTAAACTGGGATTCAGGTGCTGAATGGGGCTGCAGCTACGTAATAATGCACTTGCAGTACCTAAGCCCTCCTAGGGGTAGGTAGGTACTTACCTAGGTATGTAGAATCAGACACCTTAGGTAGGGACCTACTCTAAAGCAGATTTCTGTTTTACTCTAAACTTCGATATATTCATTTGAAGAGAGAATAACAATAAAAAGTTACCTAGGTAACAACTTGAGCTGAATTAGATAGGTAGCTATGTAGGTAGATAGATACCTAGATTCTGACCTAGACTAGAAGACTGGGGTCTGGATCTGGATCCTGACAGGGGCTTGCTCCAGGAGACCCAATGCGCGACCTGTACAGTGGGGGGACGCAGGCCTGAAGACGCCATTGATATCATAGTGGGTAGGTTAGTAGCTAATCCTGATTCCACACTCTTTTGGTCTGCATCTACGAAGTCTTTTGCGAAGATCCTACCTAGATATTAGAGTGTAGATGCGTACCAACTCCACGCTCTTGCCCATTATTTATATATTATAAGCCAGGTTAATTGAGGGCTGCTAGCATCGTAGTAGGTACTCGGACACCGACTGCGACGAAGCATGCTGCATCCCTACAGTGCAGCGCTTGACATACGTACGCATATATACAGAGACCTGAACCCCTTGTCAATGTCCATGTAAGTAGTGTAACACTGGGGAAACTGGGGCACGCACTGAAACCTGCAGCTCTTTTTCTGGGTTGGTTTGGGTCCGGCGACACGCATCATCACACATCTTCGGGGTTGTCCCAGATTTTGGTGGCTGAATATAATATCCACGCCATTGTTGTTGGTTCTCTTTCCCCCGATCTCTTGGGCTGCCTACAAGACTACCTATAAACTGTCAACGATCGAGTTACGCCACCGGGCCGATACGACACGCACATTGGCAACGTAGACCGATAGAAGTTTGGCGGAGCCTAGTTCGGCGCACGACAGCGCAGCTGGGAGAGAATCCGGGAGGAGGTCCTAGAGGAATCCGAGTAGGAGCCGGCGCGAAGGAAGTGGCTGTCTGAAAAGACCTGGCCTGGCCTCATCATGGCTCTCCTCGACGTTACAACGGGGTTGCCACAGATGGCGCGGGGTCCAACACTCCTGGGCATGCCTCTGAAGCACGTTTCTCTGATAACGGTACGTAGGTCCTCTGGTTTAGCGAGATTGCGCAGCGGAACCACCTTTCTAAAGTGGGAGGCCCGTCGACGACGTTAAGTCCTATCGCCATACTTGATGGTAATACTGACGGTTATGGCTGGCTATCTAGTTAACATTGCAAAATTCGGCTGTCACCCTCATTGCGCACCATTCACGAATTATGCCCCCTAGTGGCGACCATCGATATTTCACATCCACCGCCGTATTCCTCACCGAACTCATTAAGCTTGCTATCTCTCTGACTTTTGCCATCTACGAAGTTTCGAGGACCCTTGCCCCTTCTACACCCGCGACTGTTTTATTCCAGCAGATCTACAATTCTGTCTTCAAAGGGGACGGCTGGAAGCTGGCCATACCGGCGACGCTCTATACTCTACAGAACACCTTGCAGTACATAGCTATAGAGAATTTGGACCCAGTTCACTACCAGGTTATACTACAGCTAAAGGTGTGATACTCCCACAGCACACTTTGACTCCTTCAAATCTAATGACAACTGTGCAGATACTTACGACGGCGCTGTTCACCGTGACTATATTAGGGCGGTCTTTATCGCATAAGAAATGGATCTCACTGGTAATCCTGACGGTCGGAGTCTCGATTGTTTCAATCCCGTCGTCGGAATCGAAAGAGAACTCTTTTATCATTCATGACATGACCGACCACTTCTTCCCTCGATCAGTCCATGAACTGGGCCAGGTTGCTCATAGCCTCAGCGATGTGGCTAGGGAACTAACAAAGCGTTCAGCTACGTATGAAGGAATTGAAGAAGACCAAAACAACCCCCCTGCCATGGATTATTCAATTGGCCTTTTTGCCGCCCTGGCTGTTGCTTCACTTTCAGGTCTAACAGGGGTGTTCTTCGAGAAGGTGTTGAAGAATCCGCATACGACCGCGTCGGTATGGATACGTAATATCCAACTCTCCTTCTATTCTATCATCCCTGCCTTCTTAATCGGGATAGTCTACAAGGATGGCGAAGAGATTGCCAAGCACGGGTTCTTCGATGGCTATAGCTGGGTTGTGTGGGCTTTGATCATTCTCCAAGCTTTCGGCGGCGTGCTGGCCTCGCTTTGCATCCATTATGCTGACAACATCGCCAAGAACTTCGCTACGAGTATCAGTATTATCATCAGCTTTCTGTTTACCGTTTTACTCTTCACGTGCGAGATAACCCTAACCGTAAGATTATACGTACACTCCCGAAACCTATCATATATACTAACCTATTGTAGTTTTTCCTTGGCACATCATTGGTCCTTTTTGCGACCTATCTCTACACAGGCCCAGATCGCAAGCGAGGTCGCCCACCGCCTATCAACATTGTTAGTTTCGAAAAGACTACGATCGATCCTACGAATACGCCTCGATCAACCGACAGGCTCGAAGTTCCTAACCAGCTAGACGGAGTAAAAAATCTAGGCCTTTCAACGTCGCGGCCCGCTTCACCACTCCGCCATCACATTCGTGCTACGAAGGACTACGACGAATGATAACACGAATTCAATAAATAGATACAAGTAAATTGTGCGCAATCCTCGCAATGACGATGCGACATCTGGATGTCGTGTAATTACTGCGCCGCGTTTTTGCACAGGGGGTCACACAATGCGTGTATTATACCGCATTTGTTCAGTCTTTGTGCTTGTTCATGTCCGTCGCCGAAGCGGTACAAAATCTCATGCGATCACTGGGCAGAATATAGAGAGAATTTGAAGTTTGATCGGATTATAGAAAGTGGAAACTTGATATATGTGTGTACAGTGTTCACTTTGGACCAGGTTCCTAGAACTTCGAGTTGGAGTGTCAGAAATTAAGCAATAGCGAGACCAAAGGGGAGTCCGAAAGGACGAAGAAAACCAGTAGATTCTACTAGTATCCTATACAAGAGTCAATCTATGCCTATGCTCTATATTTCACTCCGTTGCTACTACGCTACCCCCATATGAGAGTTGTAGACTCTTTGCGTACCATAGCCAGATTTGATATCGCCTTGATATCTTAAGGTCACCAAAGCAACTAACAAATTGAGATTTCAAAAATGGCATTAGCAGATAAGAGAGGCTGCTCAAAGTTCCAGTATCAAGTGTACCGATGATTCGTGAGGCCCGTCTATCATGGCAATATTGATACCACTGCTCCGAATTTCATCATATCCTCCTACTAGCTCTCACGTGATTATCAGCCATCACTTTTGTAAAGGAAAGACCACCCACTGCCTTACAGTGAGCTTCATAGCGCCATCTCTGGAAAGAGCGAACATGAAAAGAATCAAGGCAATCGCGGCAGTAAAATCTGGGCGGTATACAATCGGCATTTCCCCCCTCTTTATGCCTCTTATGTTCTCATACCTAACCTGTATCTTCCCCTTTACATCTCATAACAGCCATATTCAGAATCAGACTATCGGCGCCATCCTGTGATGAATATCTCTCCTATATATTAATAATACAGCCGTCGGTAACCCACTCTTTGCTACACTATGTCGGGGCGTCCCCAAACCAGCAGTCATGACCACATCTACGGCCTCCCTAGTGGTGGTGATTATGACAAACACATTGAGCGAATTATTGACCATACCAACAGCCTGTTTTCCGAGAGCCAATATCAACTACCGCGCATATTTACACCCTCCACTAGCCACTGGAACGGAGAGAGTGTTTCTAGAGGGTTAGGTTACATTAGGGACGACTCAACTCTATACGGAGGTCTGGAAGATATTGGTACGCTCCTTTATTACCTTCATGCCATTTGGTCAACTTGTTTAATAAACTGACTCTTTATTCTGTCCTCTCTGTAGACCGGACTATACCTGGCTATCTACAGCCTACATATCATCCCCCGGACATTCGGAGACTCACTAATACCAGTGATAGCCAACGTCTGTCATTGCCCCTGAATACTAATGCCGATAGGCCGAGTCGTATACTTGGGGATGCAAGCCACCACTTCAGGCCATTTGTGTCTAGAGACTCTGACCACCGATCGCCATTTCAAAGCACTCCACATCACTATGGTAATGAATCTATAGAGTTCGATCGCCCATCTTCCATTCATGACATTCAACTCCCTTTCGATTCTCCTCGAATATTCCCACACCAGTTGCAGGCAAGGACAACACACCTGTCTGAGTTCGAATCACCTTCACCCTTTCCGCTTTCAAGTCGAAATAGTGTACAGAGAGTTGGGCAGCTTCAGAGCCGCGCCGACATCTTCAACCCGCCATTCTATAATGGTGAGGTCTATAAATAAACCTATCAATATAACTGATAGCTGATGCATCTTTAGCAAAGAAAACACCATCAGAAAAATCCTCTCTAACGAGTAGCTCGCCTTCAGGCGCTGGGCAGTCCAGTCCTTCTACTCGAATAAGCTTGGAGAGGCAGAGACAAGCCAAACACAATAATTTAGCCCCAAAATGGAACAAAAACTTCCAGCTCGACCTAGACCATGCCTCTGATCTACCGCCCATTATCAACAATACGCGCCTCGTTGATCCGCGACAATCGCTGCCTGACAAATTCAGACCTATCTTCCCATTTCAGCTCTTCAACGCTGTACAATCAAGGTGCTTCCCTTTAGTCTTTGGCACGAATGACAACGTTGTAATTTCTGCGCCTACTGGCTCTGGCAAGACTGCCATATTAGAATTGGCCATCTGCAAGCTTGTGTCAAGCCAGGGAGGAGACAACTTCAAAATCGTCTATCAAGCTCCAACCAAATCTTTATGCTCTGAAAAGGCAAGAGACTGGCAAACGAAATTTAGGCACATGAACTTACAAGTCGTTGAGCTGACTGGAGACACTTCTCAAGCTGAAGCTCGCCGCGTTGGCAGCGCGTCCATTATTGTTACTACCCCTGAAAAGTGGGATTCAATTACAAGGAAATGGAAGGATCATCGGAAACTGTTGGAGTTAGTTCGCCTTGTACTGATTGATGAGGTTCACATTTTGAAAGATCCTCGAGGCGCAACCTTGGAGGCTGTAGTTTCTCGTATGAAGACTATTGGGGCTAGCATTCGATTTGTTGCAATCAGTGCCACTGTCCCCAACATTGCGGACGTCGCCCAATGGCTCGGCCGTGATCACCAAAATCAACTTGAACCAGCAAGGTTTGAAATGTTTGGAGAAGAGCTGCGACCCGTCAAGCTGCAGAGACATGTATATGGCTATGAGGGTGCACCGAATGACTTCATCTTCGAACAGACACTTGATGGAAAGCTAAATCTTTTACTTGCAAAACATTCCCAGAAGAAGCCAATCATGATCTTTTGCTTCACACGCAGATCATGCGAACGCACAGCTCGATCTCTGGCAGAGTGGTGGTCGACCTGCCGCGCCAATGATCAGCCATGGCCAGCACCAAGTAACCACGTTCCGGTACTATCTCAGGACCTACAAGAGCTGGTCCGTTGCGGTGTTGCTTTTCATCATGCAGGACTCGATACCAAAGATAGGGCCGCGATCGAGGCGAGCTTCCATAACGGGCAGCTTCATGTTATTTGCTGTACATCGACTTTAGCTGTTGGTGTAAACTTGCCTTGTCACACTGTTGTTCTTAAAGGAACCAATCACTACACGGATGATGGACCTCAGGAATATTCGGATTTGGAGGTTGTGCAAATGTTGGGGCGTGCTGGCCGCCCACAGTTTGACACCAGCGCTGTTGCGATTATCATGACGAGGCTAGCAAACACCGAGCGATATAAGAAACTCGTTTCGGGCGAAGAAGTTCTCGAGAGTACGTTACACCGAAATTTACTGGAGCATCTGAATTCCGAGATCGGACTTGGAACGATTCAGGATATCCGAACAGCGAAGAAATGGATTGGCGGCACATTCTTATGTGTTCGAGTACGGCAATCGCCATCTCTGTACGATCTTGAGAATGTGCAAAATTCAGCTGGGGCAGACGAACAAATGGAGGAGTGGTGTGAGCGTGATGTCAAGCTCCTACAAGATCATGGTCTAGTGACTAAACGTATACCACTTATGTGCACCGAGTATGGCCAAGCCATGTCTAGATACATGATTCAGTTCGAAACTATGAAACTTCTTCTTTCTATTCCTCACGCTGCGAGTATTGAAGAGATGGTACGTAAGCCCCGCCAGATAGCTGCGCCATTGCCTGTTAACATGCTGGTAGCTCACGGTCATTTGCAAGGCTATAGAATTTAAAGACTTCAGGTTTAAGCCAGCTGAGCGAGCTGTTTTTCGAGAACTAAATAAATCACCTCTTATTCTTCATCCGATCCGAGAAACTCTGACACTTACTTGGCACAAGATCTTTATGATGGTACAGATTTACCTTGGAGGTGTTGATCTACCAGCAGATAAGGACAGTAACTTTATTCGTCAAGACTTAATGAGAGAGAAGCGAAAAATATTTGACCGTCTAAAGCGCCTCGTTCGTTGCGTTATCGACTGTAAAGCATTTGAAGGTGACGGATTAGGGACCAAGGCCGCACTAGAGCTTAGTCGCTCTATAGCGGCCCAAGCTTGGGAGAATAAACCAGCCCAGTTGTCCCAAATCCCAGGTTTTGGGCCAGTTGCCGTACGAAAATGGATAGGTTGTGGAATCCACACAGTTCTGGGTGTGGCAGATAAAGGTGTCCTTGATATCGAGCGAATTGCAAGCAGAAACCCTCCGTACGGTCGCAATGTGCAAAAAATACTGGAAGACTTCCCACGGCTTACCTTGAAAGCCGACCTTGTTGAGTCTAGAGCACCAAATTTCGAGTCGGATGATCCTATTTCGGTTACTGTTAAAGTATGCCTTGGGCACCGCAATACTAAAGCAGTACCATTGTGGAAGGATAGAATTCCCGCGTTGACTTTCATCGCTCTGACATCAGACGGAACCCTTGCATATTTCTGGCGTGGAAGTATGAAGAAGTTCGACAAATCAAATGCGCTAGACATGAAATTTCCGGTCGCCCTTATTGCACCAAACCAGACTATATTCTGTTATTTCAGTTGCGAGGAGATCGTAGGCACGGAAGCTGTGAAGACCCTGGAGCCGAATATTCCAGAATCAGTATTTAAAAGCATTAGGCCCCGAGCAGCTCGACTAAATGTTTCTACTCTAGACTCGGCTGACATCGAAGAGGACTATGGAGATATCTCGGACGAAGCCATGCTTAAAGCGCTCGGCTCACCGAGATCTCCCAACCCCGAGCCTTGCTTGCAACCCTTTAACACTAGCGAGGAGAATTTTCCACTTATTGATGAGATCTTATCGCAAGAAGATATTCTATCCGAAACCAACCTGCATAAAATGGATAATGGGAAATACGTCTGTAATCACCACTGTCAAAATGGCGGGCTTACGAAACTCGGAAAACCCTGCAATCATAAGTGCTGCCGAGAAGGGGTTGACAAGTATCGAGCACCAAAGTCATTAAAGTTAAATGATACAGGAAATAGGGGCCAGAATAGAAAATTCTTGCTATCGCCCTCTGAGATCTCGCAACCTCCTAAGAATGCTAAGCAAGGGAATAATAAACACAACTTAACTCAGATTTCAACAACGAGTTCAAAGACGGACAGTCGTCAAACCAATGGGGGAGTTTGCCAACAGAACATATCCAAAACCAAGCGGGCACACTCTTCAAGCCGGGCTCGTACGCCTAAGCGAGCTAAGCTACCACGTCTCGATTCGCCGTCTAGCCTTTTCTCAAATATTGAATACGTTGACTTATGTAGCATGAGCGACGACGCCGAAACCTCGCCGATGGTAAAGACGCGGCTTCGCAACACAACTCAGAGTCATCGGCAAAAGCTGTTATGTCTCCATGAAGAAGTAAAAGGCCATGGAATCATTTCACCACGCTTAACTAAAGGTTACAAAGAAAAGCCAAGCCCCACTGACGACAGACATAGAAGCCATGTGGTGAATAATGATAGAAGTGCTGTCGCAACTACTAACGTCAATGCTATTTGTACATCTGTGGAGGACGACCCGTTTAGTGACAAATACGACGATATGTCAGACCTACCTGATCTGGAGGAATACTTTGGTATTAAGAAAGGTCTCGGAGAGCCGAATCCAGGTGAGATGGCATCGCCTCGAGTAGCCTGGACGGCCGACGAGACTTTGTATCCTGGCGTAGTACATACTCTGAAGGAAAGCATAGATTACGGTTAGGAACCGAATCTTAGCTTTACAACCGTTGATGAGCTACAGAAAGCATCTGATAGATTTGATTTACCCTCGACCGACGATACAGTCAAATCATCCCAAGCTATATTCCAAAACCAAAGCCCCCAAAAGTCCCATCTCCTCTCATCAAGCTCCCCTCTACCAGGGTTCGATGTGACTGCCCCAGGTTCTCCCCAGCCAAAAGATACATTAACGGATGGTGGTCTCTCTACGGGTGGCGGCCGCCCTGGTAGCGCCAACTCCCCCGCCCTCGTATGGCAGCCAGGAGATGGCAGTGAATATTGCCCACTAAATGGAGTCTCCGAATCTAGTGAGGTAGACTGGCTGTCTGAATTTGACCCCTGTCTAATCGATAGTCTTCGAGGTGTGGTTAACTTCGTTGACTAGAGGACGAGGGGCGAAAATTGCGCTATCTTTGACCATAAATACCTTAGACTGCGATATTCACATGGCCTATAATTGCACCTCACGATATTGCTATATATAAGTATGTACCTAATTGAGAGACTTATTCATCACGATAGCTAGCAGAGCTTCTAATCTGTTAAAGATGTTCTCTTGAATCTCACATTATCACCTGTAGTTTAAAGTTTAACTAGCTATGTGCTACGAATTTTATGTGACTCCAAAAAATTTGTTATTGGTATTAAAGATATTGAAATGTAGATATACATATTATAGATAGAAAATATAGGAGAGAAGCCCCTTGCCCTCTGAGAGGTATTAGACTGGTTAAAAGTGATCTCGATCTGCAAGCACATCATTATAAAGCTCTCGTTTTTTTATTACAATTGGAAGGTCAGCTAAAAAGAAATGAAGAGTTAATATTAAATTGAATTAGTTGTCTAGGCTTTCTAATTCACTACATGGCTGTTGCCGCTATTATACACGCTTTGTCATTCCTGTGCGCCTTAACCCCTATATGCCGACTATATAATCTCAATCTTAGTCAATTATCTAGGCCTCCTAGTAGTTATATCTACCTAGGTAGCTATGTTGGTTAATATGCCTATGCGTGTGTCTTACGCACCACGCCCACTTCGTTCCAGGCTTTGCGCACAATGGCAGCCGCGTCGTCGCCGAACAGCTCCTCGGCCTTGTCGACGGTCGCGTCGGCGAACTGGATGAACTTGCACTTGGGGGGGATTTGCCCGCTCTTCATCGTCTCCCACCATATCTTGCCGGCCTTCTCCCATCTGTTATCAGAGCGTTAGTTGGCGTGCTTAAGCTGATAAAGGGTGAAGGTGCCGCATATGAAAGTTCGATGCTTGGCATATGCAGTACAGGGCAGTTTTGTAAAGGTTAAGAGTACGTGGGACGATAGGTAAAGGGGGTAGAGAAGAAGTGGGGAGATAGAAAGATGGAATAGACTTACGAATAGCCTCCAAAGGCGATTGAGGAAAGATAGAAGGCTTTGTTAGGGATACCCGAGTACAGGTGCACGCCGCCGTTGTCGTCGTCGGTGGCCTCGTAGTCCTTGAAGTTGTCGGGCTGGGGGTCCTTGCCGAAGCGGGGGTCGTTGTAGGCGGTGCCGGGGGCCTTCATGCTGCGCAGGGCGACGCCCTTGACGCCGGGCATGAGGCACTCCTCGCCGATGAGCCAGTCGGCCTCGGCGGCGGTCTCGTTCTGCACGCGCTGCTTGACCATGATGCCGAAGGTGTCGGAGACGTGCTCGTTGAGGGCGCCGCTCTGGCCCGTGTAGTCGAGCGGCGACGTGTGCTCGGTCACGGCGTGCGTGAGCTCGTGGCCGATGACGTCGACGGCGTTGGTGAAGTTGCCCAGGAAGTCGTGGCCGTCGCCGTACACCATCTGCGCGATCTCGGGGTCCCAGAACGCGTTCTCGTAGTTGCGCCCGAAGTGCACCGAGCTCACGACGTTCTGGTTGTTGTTGTCGATCGACTTCCAGCCGAAGACGTCGAGGTAGAAGCTCAGCACGTTGCCGGCGTTGTCGTAGGCCTGGTTTGCGGCCGCGTCGCCGACGGCCTTCTGGCCCTCGACGCGCACCACGGTGCCCGGGAGGTTGTCCTCGTCCTGATCGTTGTGGGCGTCGTACACGGCCCGGTACGTCGTCTTCGCCTTGGACGGCGCTGCCAAGGTGGCGAGGGTCTTAGGCTCTGCGGCGATGCCTTGGGTCTCTTGGTACTTGGCCTGGATTTTCGTGATGTGCTCGAGGTCGTGCTTGGCGCAGGCCCGGGTGTCCTCGTCGACATCCTCGCAGTCGGAGATATGCTTCAGCAGGGCTCCGGGGATGATGCCTTGAGTGCGCCGGGGTGCGGCAGCACCGCGGGCCCCTCGCGGCGCTGTGAGTTCGGCGAAGACACGCTGGCGCTTGGCGATATAGGTCTGGCTGAAGTTGAGGCAGTGACGCGCGGATTGGCGGATGATATCGCTGTTGTGCTCACTCTCGGCGAGGGCATGGAGAAGATAAGGAGGGACGACAGAGCAAAGAGTATGGTGGTGTGTTGTCATTTTGGATATAGGCTTAACTGACGAACGAGTGTACCTGGTATTAGTAGAACGCTGGACGTGAGCGTGTGTTTAGACTAGATGAATGAAGTGTACAATGATGAACGAAGTGAGTTGCGGTTCTAGTTATATACATTAAAGTCTTCGTGAGATAAGCAGGCCTATACTCAAGGGCACACGCTGGCCTTATGTACCTACTCAAGAGTGTGAGATCACCGAAGAGCCCAAGAAGGGAGCTAGCTGCCTTGGAAAGAGGCATTGCCGCCCCCCCTCCCCCTCTCTAGCCTTGGGTTGGCCGCGATTCACAGGGCTGAAGAGAAGCCTGAATGACAGGTATGTGTCACAACATGAAGGTATAGTCTTGTCACGCTGCCAAGGCACCCTGTAGATACGAATGCCACCAAGTTTCTAAAGTGCCGTGGACATGTGATCAACTTAGCGCAGACAGCCTGAAGCTGCTGGAACCAAGTGATTTGAAACCACAAAACATTGGGAGTATGCTGTGGCCTTACTGCAGTCGGTTCATGATCGACTAAGCCATCCGGATGGAAATAATACGGCACGTTGGATGTTAGCTTGCGGAATCAGGACAGGTCTAGATTAGCTTACCTCATATGAACCCGCCTTGATATAGAAGCAGAAAGTTATTGGTCACAGGCTACAGCAGCTACTATTACATGGTCCGTGGGGTCTTGTCATACTATCAATTATCCTAGCACATCCTGGGGAACGTGGCTGAGCAAGCATAATGCGATGCCTCAGTGATTTTCGACGAATTAACATTCAGTAGCCCTTCTTTCCCTACACATTAGTGTTCGATCGGTGAAGCATCGGCTCGCTCGTTCTCTACTCGTAAATTATCGTTTTGACACGAGGTTGTCTTGATGGCCAAGAGCATCCAGCTCAGGCTAGATAGTGTGTAGCCTAGTGTAGTATGTAGGTATAGACGAGATAGGTTATGAACGACACGCATCCCACGGCATCGGGATGACCTGCAGATACCTAGCGTGGATTATGTCATGCCGTAGTGTGATATCTAGCTACAAACACTTCTTGGCCGAACCGACGATTGCTCAATTCGGGGCGTTGGCATGCTAGAGTATGACTGCCTGGGGTATCATATTTAGCAACGAGCTTGCGGCAGTAGTTCGATTTCACTGTCGTTAGCGGCAGCTTATCACAGCCTGCCTGCGCAGTGTTCCACCGTAGGCTCCTCCTAACACGCATGGCATAGTATGTAGTGTAGGTAAAAAAAGGAAACGCTTTACTTGACCCAGCCAGCCACCGTGAATGCATGGCGAGTCAGAGTATGATCCTAGCTCGACAGTCTCAAACGAGGGGAGCCTGCACTCGGTGCTGCCGTCCGATAGGTATCTAATAAGGTTGAATCGACGTTCGAAATAAGAACTATGCAGATAGCCAAGTCCCCGTGATTACTTTGTTTCTCATGATTAAGTATAATACCTAAACCAACAATAACCTGCGGGCTGCTGACTGATGTAGGCATTGCGAATGACAAATGACGAATGATGTTGGATTTGTTGGATTGGGGGTTGGATGCGTACTAGCACCCCTCGCACTGTGACATAAACATCGAATTATGAGGCCGAACTTATTTATATATACCCAATAAGAGTATAAAATCATGCTCGGATAATAGTTTTATTAGATGTATGCAAATATCGTTCAGCCCCGCTATCCCACTTTGAAGTCACGGTGCCGAGTGGGTGCTTAAACGGATATCTACTGATCTAGATAGGGTGTGGGAACCCCTGTCTAATCCCTGTTTTAGTCTAGACTAGGGGTCACTTTGACCTAGTCAGGCTGACGTATACACTGTAAATCCTCAACCACTGCCTGCCTTATACTGCTAACTAGCTTTTACCTGACTGCTTGTAATCGTGTGACCTATCTTCACTCTGGACCTTATCTCCTGACACAGTATCCCGTCCATTGCGCTGTCGGGAGTGCCAGAGACTATCCGATGCTGGCAATGAGACTTGGTGTCGTGTCTATGGAAATATGAGCCTGTATCAGCAGCGCCGCACACAGGCAAAGTAATACTTTGACTGCTTTTCAATTAATTGATATAATCCAGGCAAAACAATCGGTTTTAAATTAATTGCAGGCAAAGGGATAGTTTAGTATCTGACTTGATACTTCATAATTACTTCCAATTATTTTTCCTATTTTTCAATAATTCTTTTGGTTGTTTTTATGGTTAAAAAGATGCTTCTTTTCCTAGGTAGGCTGGGTGGCACCCTGTTTTTAGACCCACTTACTTAGCATCCATATGGCCACTTACCAAGCCACTTACCGAGCCACTTAACTTACCTACTTACTTTTTACAACTCTGTACGCTCTATTATAACATCTAGCAATTTACGTCATTGCTCGGATTATTTAGTCAATTAACTTGATCAATTCAAGCAATAGATTCAGGCAAGTCAGTCAACTAAGCGGTTTTTGCGATCAATTTAGGTAAAACAAGTTTAGAGGCTATTATTTGACTGATTTTACCTGTGGGTAGCGCTGTGTGGTTTAGCGTTGCAATTCTGTTCTGCGACAATCAATGTTCATGGAAACGACGCATTGAGCTAGATACAGAATTTGCTGGATTATTTTCAAAATAAAATGATGGGGTGATAAGCCTCCCCTAAAGTTTATACTCTATTACTTCATAGATCTTGAAGTTCCTTTCAAATATCATGCTCTCCCCAGGAACTATTTCCATGTCAAATGAGCAGAGGACACTTGCAATGTCTTCATGGATAGCAAACTCGGACCTTATCTCGTCAACCAAACAGCGCAAGGTCTGTGGTTCTAACAAGAATAGCATGAGAGTACATTGAAACTGGGCAGAAGTCGGCTCATATCCAGCAATCATCAAGTGCCCAATCGTCACCTCGATAGGCTTTTCCTCTTTTATGCTTGGAAGTGGAGCGTCCGCCGGAAAACATTGTTCAAAGTGATGGAAATGTTGCTTTTTAGTCTGATTCTGGATGCTGATCCCTAACTCTTCTCGATTGATACGCTCCAATTTGGAAAAACTCGCAATAGTCGACGGTGGGATGCAGAGAAATTTAAGGAACGAAACGCAGGGGACCTTTTGGAGATCTGATTTGCTATGACGAAGAGGTTCACAGCCTATAGCTGATCTAAGAATGGGACTGTTTTCACTTTGGGGGTTTGTTAGCAGATTTATTGCAGAGCTGGGTATTACGGCTTAATCTAGGAACTCATTGTTTCGCACGTTGTTCATCTCATGGCTGTACGCCGTATATGCGCTTATATCCATAGCCAACCAATCCGCCAACTGGAGAAGCCAGTCAGGTAGTTGTCATTTATAACGCCACTATCAATGTTACTTACAGTCTTCAAATCTATCCCCCCCCCCCCCAACCCTATTCCCTGACTACCCTTTTTCTCCTGTTTCCTAACCCTCTCTTATCTCGCCTACATTGCTTAGAAAACAAGGTTCTGTCCCGCGTTGGCAACGACAGAGCTCTTCGTGTTGGCGGATCCGAGGAGCGAGTAGCTATACGGGACGCTGGTGAGCGTGCCGACCGGGGCCGAGTTTGTGCTGCCGCCTAGGGTGACGTCCCGTACCACGGCGTATCCCGTCGTGTCGCTATCGGCGAAGTAGATGGCCTTGGTGCCGGAGCTCTCAAAAACGTCGCTCTCCACGAGGAGCTGGGCGCCCAGGCGCGTGTTGATGGCCGTGCTGACGTTGTAGTAGTAGTTGTTGTAGATGTGGCCGGTACCGAAGCGGAACGAGGGCCCGCGGCTGTTCAGGTTCTTGAAGTCTACGGAAACACACAGTTAGCTGCTTTATTCCAAGCAGTGGCGGGCTAGATGTAGGGACAAGCGGAGATGCAAGCCCGCGAGCGATCATCCATTCCTACTTCTCCGGCTGTCGAAAGGGGGAACTTGGATTAGCAGGGGTCCATACAGTTGTTGGCATAAGTGACGATGAGATGACCAGTATCCTCGGCGGCGTTAGAGTCGCTGTGGCCCACGAGGGAGGCCTTCCAATGGTCGTGAATGTATGTGTTGGAGATGGTAATGTAGTCGGAAGCATGGGTCACGTCGATCAAGCCGTCGTAGTAGTCCTTGTCATGGTCTAGATCGCTAGACACGTCGCTGTGGTCGACCCATACGTTCTTCGAGGCCTGAATGGTGATAGCGTCGCCATACTCGGCTAGGACTTTGGAGATCTTCATGTTCCGAATGATGACATTGGATTGTTTGTTGATTGTAAGACCAATTCCCGTGAGGCCTAGGTGAAGCAAATCAGTCTTGCTATTTAACAACTATCACCCCGAGGATTCCAAACTTACTGGAACCCGATGCGCCGATGATGGACTTGTTAGAAGTCACTGCAACCTTGGCAGCCCCCGAGAGGTTACCCTTCAAGACGATGACATAAGCGCCGTCGGCGGCGGCTGCGGCAGTGAAGGCTGCGAGGGTCGAGACGGTCGTCGTGGTGCCACCTGCTCCGCCCTTGGTACTGCTCACGGATTAGTACGGCCCCATTTTCTTGTATTAGGGGGGGAGATATTACCCGCCATTCTGCTGAGCATAACCCACGTTCGCAGTATCAGTGATACTCGCTCTTTTCTCGATGACGCGGGCATCCAGCGGGCGGTCCACAGTGGGCGTGGGAGAGGCGGACACACAAGCCGCTAGCACGGCGACAGCAACAGATGTGAACTTCATGATGCGCAGATTGAGTAGGTAGGAATGATTCTGTCTGGGGTCCCGATGCTGGTCTGTCGTGCTACTCTCTATCTTAGCTCTGGGTGCAACTGGTCTATCCTTTATACATATTGACTCGGGCGTTGTCCTGTGATGCTTTCAGATCATTCCATAAGTAGAATGATTCTATAGTAGTCAATCATCACGTAGATCACGAAATGAGGAATGGAACCAAAAGATTATCCTCGAATCAGTGGCAGCTTTGGAGCCTCGCGACCCCCTCGAAGGGCATACGACATCACTCCATGGAATTACCTAAGAGATATTCCAGCTCGCACATCCTGCTCCGTCCGCTGGAGAGGTCTGCCCAAGCGGCTGCATTTGAGAGCCGTCTTCTGGAATTGTGGGTATGTCAACTTTAGGAAGCATGTGTTGTTACAGGTTCGCGATGGATGCTGGAATTATTCCCGAAGAAAAGAGTCCGGGAGATGAGGCCGCATGCATCAATGATCGGCAATATGGGTTTGACGAGACTAGCTCCCGCTCGTTTGTTTTTTTCTTCCCCTGTTAAGAGGAACCCCTGAGTATAGGGAGTCTAGTCCCCATTCTGGGTTTCATTCTCGAGTTAACTGATTAACTCTTCCTCAGGGACAATTTTGAAATCGCGAGGTTATCAAACAAGGCTGGTAGAACACTCTATCATATGCTCTATTATAATAAGGTGCTCGTTTCACGAATTGAACTACTTGCTGTTTTCATCAGCGCCTTCTTCGCAGTCCGATCAGCTCGCCATAAAATACAAATAGAGAAACGTGCCAAGGCAACTGTACCGTATCTGGTCCGGCCAATATACGCCAATACCTGGGGTAAGTAGGGAGGGTTGCACTGCGAATGAATCCTACGAAGGGGGACGAAAGGGCATTGGCGCAAAAAAAAAAGCTTGGAAAAGTTAAATAGACTGCCAGACTTAGTCATTGGAGGAAAAAAGGCGAGCGGGAGCTTTATTAAGAGTGCGCGGCCGCCTTGGCACCTTCTACCAGCCTACGGCATCAGATAAATGAGATCGGACTTGGCAGCGCCTAGCATTATTCTGAGCTGGCGAAGCCCCGAAAAGATGGAATGAAATGAACAACACGTTGATTCGGAAAGATCCAAACGCCCGGCATATAACTTTACGACCAGAATATCCAACCCTATAGCTCGTTGGCATAAAGAACGAAGACATCGGTGCAGCGAGCGTCACCACGTTGTCTAGGTAGGTTGTGAGTGCCGAATGCAGATGGGAGTCCTGGCGCTTTGTATACCCCAATGTTATCGGAGGATGCTATTAGGTAACAGAGAGAAGAACTTGTTGATTAATTAGATTTATAGGTTAAATAACTCCGAAGACGATAAAGTGAAGAGAACAGCAGAGTAGGAAGAGAGCTTGACGGCGAGAATAGAGTTTGGAGTTTGTTGCGGATAACTCTGCCTCAACGCTTGCTACTAGTTAGTTCCCTGAAGTGACTACAACTACTTAGCGTTACCTACTCAGTTCGTTCGAGAGCTACAATGATAGCACATGATGAGATAGTAGAAATACTAGTTGAATAACAAGGTTTCAAAGAAGGTGAGTTGCTGACCTAGCCCTCATATTGATCGCAACGGAGCTTCCATTGGTGGGAGAGGAAGCACCACGGATACTAACCGACACGCGTTTTTACGGCCTATACAGTTGGTTACGGCGAGTGTTCGAACGTGGCGGATTCTACTTTAGTAGTGCGGAAATTGAAACTTAGATAACTTCTGTCTAGACTTTTGCTGATTGAGTTTCGCCGTGTCATATTCTTAGTGATGAGAATGATCGCCTTATGCTAAAGGTTCATGGATGACCATATAAGTAGGTGAGCCCCCGAGTTAGACGTGACCCTATTCAACTACCTAGGTAGGTAGGGACCGAGATTATCATACCTTCCATCAGGTAAATGGATACCATAAGGGTATTGTGGGTGGTACTTTCGAGACGAATATAAGGGGCGTATATTGGCAATATCGGCTACCTTGTAACTTACACCTTTCTCATGGATTGAGTACATACTTAAGGTAGGCACCCATTACTTCCCTACGTTGGTAAGGAGCTCTTTCACTCGGAAAGAATGAGAGGCTAATATAAGAGGTAATTTAAAAAGAGAGAAAGAGCAGCCGTAGGATACAGGTTGAGGTATTAGATCGCTTTAAAAAGCTTCCTGACAATCTTGACCTTCTTTTCCGTCTCTTCTCATCCTTCTCAACCACTTCGCCTCAGTATTCTGCCGTCATCATCGTATTGTCTTTCGGCATTTTGGACTGACAATTGCTTTATTATTCGTCGCTCCAATATCTCTAAAGTCCCAATACAGACCCTCTATTCCTCCAGGGCGTGAGAAAGGTCGAGATTCGGCGTCCCACTAGACCAACCGAAGTCTGCCTTAACAATCCAAGATGCATTTCCTGCTGTCTCTGGTAACCGCCGGTCTCGTCTCGGCGGACGTGTTCTCGATCAATGCCTTCATCCCTGGCAGCAGTATTGACGGGTCACTACTCCATGCGTCCCACCACGGCCTTTACAGTGGTCTTACGGAACCAGCAACCTACTGCCCTCTCAATCCCCCTTTCGACTGTCCTCAGGTCGCCGGCACGCTGGTGACGCAGAACATGGGAGCTATGGCAGTAAGTACTCATGCGTTGATGCACCAAGTTCCCTTGTTGAGTCGTAGCAAATTAGCTACACCATCCCTCTCAATCGTCTCTTCATTCTTCTCAATCCTTGCCCCTATTGCCTACCTAATACACCTCGCCGGGGTCTATAATATCAACCAGCAGCAGCTCATATCAATTACTCTTAGCGGACGCAACTAACCTTCTGTGTGAACTTTTAGGTTGCCGTAGCCGGGGGTCAGCAAATCTATATTCAAGCCGACGGACAGGTCAAATATTCAATCCCCCATTCAGCATATATCCCCCCAGGCTCGATACGCAGCGGGTGGTATCACAAGACAGTCACCTCGCCGGCCCGGGTGCCGATGCAATATGACCTGCTTGACTTTGACGACGGTCGCGGCCACAGCGGCCTAGCCCTCTGTCCCGACACCAACTTCTCAGAAGGGGGTATTCATGCATTATACGCCAAGACTGAAGGCTTCAACACGGGTTTGTGCATAGACGTCGCCGGATTGATTTTGACCAAGTCAGAATCTAATGTTGGGTGCTGGCAATACGATTGATAATAGCCAGGGGCAGTTGAAAGGGGCAGGGTTTTAGTTTGTCTTGTAATATTCTTCTCAACAACAGTCATAGGTATTCATTCATAGAGCTTCTTCAAGCAGGAATCATTAGTGTTTATTATAAACGCCGATATTTTTTTATCCAGATACCAAGTATTTCCAGTATGTCATTTATCCTGAATTCGAAAGAGGAGTCGGAGCGAGTAAGAGCTTACTAGGAGGTAGGTACTCTGTGTTGGGCATCCTATGTTCACTCATAACGTCAATACCAAAAAGGCCAATTGTGATATACTTAATCAAGTAGCAGCTCAACGTCAAACTCGCGATCTGTTCTCAGCTGGTACTCGGGCAGTGTTGCCGGCCCGCAGCTCCCTGTCCCTAAGCCATGATGAAACCAGTCCAAGCGCACGATATGGTCGTCGCGTTTCCGGGCGCGCAGTTCGTGAGGATGCGTACATTCGT
Source organism: Nemania diffusa (assembly GCA_038501195.1). NCBI lineage: Eukaryota > Fungi > Ascomycota > Sordariomycetes > Xylariales > Xylariaceae > Nemania > Nemania diffusa. The sequence continues at coordinate 1,886,040 of JBBPUQ010000008.1, forward strand.
CTATATCCTTCGTGGTATATGGCATAACTGTAAAACTAGCGCCTTCATGGTCCCCGAAGCGCGCTCGAAGCACTGTAACATACAACGTTAGTTAACGCCATTCTTAACATCTGTGAGCGTGACGAAAATGTTAAAAGCTTCTGATATAGGGCTCCAACGCGAGGGAGCCTTTATACTCTAAGAAGCACTAAAGCGAGCAGAATCCGAGAATTACTCACAACGGCCCTCTTCCTCGTCACCCCATTCCTCACGTAGCTCAACCCAGCGGATATCAGTCCGGTTCCCCGCCTCTTGCGGGAACTCATATTCATAGAACATAGAGTTCGACGGCCATCCCCAGGTGTTGATAAGTTGAGACAGCTTCTTGTCTACGTACGACTCTTGCGGCCCGCGCCCAAACCATTCAACAATGCGGATATTGCGCATCCCGAACGTCAAGCCGAACCGTGCGAATGTCTCTGGTAGGAGTCGACCTTTGGGGCGCGCCTGAATCCGCACGCTGCAGTACGCTGAGGTTATGGTGTATGTCGTCGTCGTGTCGACTGACCAGGCGAGTACGGGTGGTGCCACGCGGCTCTCTACTTCGATTACGCAAGCCGTGTCCGTTTCATCGACGCGGATCTGCGTGAAGTGATTTCGGGTTTGGTGCAGGCGGCCGTCAATCCACTGCTTTCCGAACGGGCCCCCCCGGTCATTGTCTGTCAACGCGCGGTAGAAGTCAAGTGTAAATGGCATAGTTAGGAGGTTAAGCTGCGGGTCCGAGGGCTGGGTTAGTGAAGATAATGCTCCGGTGCTCATGTCAAAGCCGAATGTCGTGCCGCTTGATATTGTAGCATAGACAAAGCTATCCTTGCGTTGGATGATCGGGTGGTTTGTTGGCGAAACTGGTGCCAGCATCTTCGTGATCTGTAATGGTTTAGGTGGACTGAGTTGTACCTGTCCACGAGCCACAATATGATTAGGCGGTGCCCATTTCGAGTCAGACCGCACAGTGAAGTTCAGCTGTAACCAGGCTTCGGTAGCGAGCCTCGTTAGAGCTCCACCAATCGTCAAGGTCGCTTCGGTATGAGGCTTGACGCCTGGTGGGATGGCAACACTACGCCCAACGTATTCGGCGCGATCAGATATGACCTCCCAGTAACATTCGAGATGGTCTAGAGTGAGGAAGTCATAGCGATTGACGATCTTGACTTGGTTGCCATTGACTCCAAGGACTTGAACTGGTTCAATGGCTTGGCTATATTCTGACAGACCAGGGCCTGGGAAGTGTCTAGAGTCGCATAGGCCATCCATGACGAAGTTATAATCGTTTGGGTCGTCCCCGAAGTCACCACCATAACCGTAGAACTTCTCGCCCTCCTTTGTCTTAGTGAGCAAACCATGGTTCGCCCATTCCCACACAAACCCACCCATCAGTCTCGGATACTTGTAGAATGCCTCGATGTACTCCTGAACTGCACCAGGTCCATTGCCCATAGCATGGGCAAATTCACACATGATGAATGGCTTCTCCCATTCCTCCTCTTCGGCATATTTGATCATTTCGCTTACTGGGGTATACATCCGACTGAAGACATTAGCTGTTTGAGCCTTCTGATCACCTTCGTAGTGGATCAACCGCGTTGCATCGATTTTCTTGATTTCGTCATACATAGCCTGATGATTTCTTCCATAGAAGGCCTCGTTCCCAAGAGACCACATGATGATAGAAGGATGGTTCTTGTCACGCATCACCATTTGGAGCGCACGATCCACATATGCTTCTTTCCAATCAGGGTTATCCGAAAGATAGCTTGCAGGCTCGCCGCCCACCATCTCAAACCCATGACATTCTAGGTCAGCTTCGTCAAGCACCCAGAATCCTAGTATGTCTGCCAGGTCGTAAAACTTAGGATCGTTAATGTAGTGACAGGTACGGATCGCATTAATACCAAAACTCTTCATTATCGCAAAGTCTTGCAGTAGGTCTCTGTAGGGAACAGTCCTCCCGGACTCTGCATTATGCTCGTGTCGGTTAACACCACGTATCTTTATAGGGTTTCCATTGACGCAGAACACCCCTTTGATGAGTTCTGTCCTACGAAATCCAACTTTCTGAGCGACACATGCATTTCCAAGGTGGAGTATGAGTGAGTATAGGTAAGGTGTTTCTGCTGTCCATTTTTCTGGCTTACTCATGCGATACTCGAGTTTTCCGGTATTCGTGTCTAGAGAGTGTTCTTGGTTAGCAACAATGTTGCCCTCACGGTCAAGAAGTTTCATCAACACTGTCTCGCCCGGTTTGTTAAGTTTGATGTCCACGACTAGATTCGCGTCTAGATAATCATCATCTAGCAGAGTTTGAATATGAAAATCCTCGAAATGGGATTCTGGAAACGAATGAAGCCAGACATCTCTGAATATTCCGCTAAGCCACCACTGGTCCTAAAATGAGAGTGATTAGTGCGACCGTAATTGTTGTTGGCTAAGTTATACTGACTTGATCCTCAATATAGCTCCCATCGCACCGCTGATATACCTCAACACATAGCGTATTCTCATCATTTAAATTGATAAAATCTGAAACGTCAAACTCGCTGGGATTTCGCGAGCCTTGGGAATAACCAACTTCTCGGCCATTCACCCAGACTGTGAAGGCGGAATCGACGCCTTCGAACCGAAGTCTCCAATGACTGCCATCCTTCAGGCGCTCAGGTACCTCAAAACGCAGAATATAACGACCGCACTCATTCTCATCGTATGGTACATGTGGCGGATCCACAGGGAAAGGGTAGTTTACGTTGGTATATTGAGGCCCTTTGCCAAATCCCTGACATTGCCACATACCCGGAACAATTATTAGCTTCCAGTCGCTATGATCGAAGTCGGGTTCGTAGAAATCGAGAGGCCCTTTGAACGGACTTGTCGAGAGATGAAAGCCCCATGTTCCAGAAAGCAAAGCTGCTCGAGATTTATTGCTGACATCACCTAAAATGGCATCCTCCTCGGTGTTATACAAATGGAAGTGACTTCGAGGTGGTAATGTGTTTCGATGAATAACTTTCAGATTACTCCAATCGGGGAGGTTAGTAGGATTGACTTCTGAGACTGCTTGTTCAAGATGGCTTGGTGCTTCCACCTTCAAATCGGAGCTAGTGAGCTGCAAGTTGACTTGCAGACTATCGCGCTCGCAAATCGCCCTCCTGTTCCCCGCACGACGTCTACAGTGCTCGTAGGACGAAGACATAATGAATGAGCATAAATGATGAAATTATGAGATCATCTGTGGTTTTTAGTCTACGCGCAATAAGTGTTTAGGCGCAATTTTGAGCTAGCCGAATACAATAAGGGGCTTTGAAAAGAGATCCAATTAAGAATGCAGTTCAACAGATCCTGTCAACTTGATGAGTGGGAGATATCAATTTCAGGAGTACAGAGTAACCAATTAGCTGAACATCCAAGCAGCCTATAGAATCGTGAAGCTAATACCAAGCAGGTGAACAATACAATTCAGCGAAGGGCCATTAGTGAGCGTTGTGTGGTGACCCCAGGCCTGATGCTCAAAATGCGGAGGTTGGTTAGTGGAGGTTGGGGTAGAACGGATAGTGCCGCACGTAATAGGTAGCTACCTTAGGTACCTACCTACCTACCCTAAGTACTTACGTCACTATATCATTACGTAAGCGATTAGATAAAGCATCCTAAATTACCTAATGGGGCCGAACTTATTTATATATACCCAATAAGAGTATAAACTCGTACTCGGATATGTTCGGCCCTGTTATCCCACTTTTAAGTCACTGTGCCGAGTGGGCGCTTAAAGGGATAGCAAATTAGGTACTTACAAAATATCATCAACAATACCATTCTCGTAGCAATGCCGGCAGAATTATCTTTTGGATGGAATACAAGATAGTATGAACGGTTGTGGACTTCTTGCTCACACAACGCAGGGCCCACCCAATGCAAACATGAATGTGGAACCAAGTTCTGTGTAGGTGATCTCTTAAAATAATCCCCCTTTGCCCCTTGTACAATCATGTAATCTGTTAGAAATACACATTTGGAAAGAAAGATCAATAATTGACCGGTCACGCCAAATCTTTTGGCGCAGTATTATTTTCTAACATAATCCCAACCGATCAGACAATATGCCATTGAAAAATCATTTCATGTTTCATGTTGGTTAGAGTGTGGAATCCAGCGCTACCCACAGGTAAAGTAATACTTTGACTGACTGTCAATTAATTGACCCAATCCAGTCCAAATAATCGGTTTTAAATTGATTGCAGATAAAGTAATAATTCTTTACCTGACTTGTTACTTGTTAATTACTTCCAATTAATTTTTCTATTTTTTTAAATATTTTTTTGTTGTTTTTTTTAGTAAAAAAGAGGCCTTCTTTTCTTAGGTAGGCTAGGTGGCACCCTGTTTTTAACCCCACGTCCTGCCCACATATTCAGCCACTTACACAGCCACTTATACAGCCACTTATACAGCCACTTCTCTAGCTACTGATTTAGCTACTTACATTTACATTCTATTACCTTACTTACTAACCACTTTATTAACCACTTTATCTACTACCTTATCTATCACCCTACCTACTTACTTACTTACATCTACTTACACCTACTTACACTTATTTATCTATTTACCTTGCTTTCTACAATCTGTACTTTTTATGTACATTGCTTAAGTTACTTAGTCAATTAACTTGATCAATCCAGTCAATAGATTTTAGCAAGTCAGTCAAACAAGCGTTTTTTGCGATCAATTTAGGTAAAACAAGTCAAGAGGCTATTATTTGACTAACTTTACCTGTGGGTAGCGCTGGTGGAATCTATCCGGACAGAGCCCCCTTTAGTTAGCTCTAGATATTAGAAACGTTGACACGCTTACAAGGCTTAAGAACAACTAATCATGTGACCGGAATATATTTCAGTTCCATAGCATGTAGGTAGCCTATGTCTATATCTTTACCCCAGCGCCACACTTCTTAAACTAAACGCATTACGCTCACTAAACTGTAAGCCCCAATAGCTACCTACTCTTAACAATTCATCCTGGCGGTCTCACAATCTGCTCCTATGATACCTCCTTGACGAGGTCAGACCTCTTCAATGGTCTTCTGTAGTTGCGAGAGTCTACTGAGCAGCCCCCAGTGAATTTCGGAATCTAGAGTTCGCATCCTGAATAAAGGCATCCCGGTATTGCTTAGCTAGATCTCTAACATTTCTAAATGCGGTAACACCCTCAATAAACACCTCCAGCGTACCAGTGAGGGAATACGAGTTGACCTGGGCCATATGATACTCAGGTCGCGCACTGGAAGCTGTGGGCAGCATGGCGTAATGCGCATAAATTTTGAGAGTCCCTTCATGATATGTGACGCTAAACGAGCACGCACGGCCGTCGTAGGTCGGCTCGTCGACGCCGTAGTTCCTGAGATAATGCATGCCACGAGCCCCGACGGCTCCATCGTAACAAACTTGTCGATTTGCTACCGCCATGTCCCCGGAAGGACCTTTGAGTTCTATAAAGAAATTGGGGGCTAAGGGCTTATGAAGCATTGAAGATGGGATAATGTAACCACTGAGATCTTTACGAACCAAAGGTTCGAGGTCTCTCGGGTTTGCACCATAATATAAATCCGGCTGAGGTGCCGCGATTGACCCGTCGGTAAGTGGTTGAAGGTTGCCAAATTGTGTGTTCCAGGCAGGCAGGTAGTCTGTTGTACCTAGAATAGTCGGCATTACGTTAACTTTAATATCTTCTTCATCCTTTGCGCGAAAATTAGCTGCCTGGAAGCTCCGAAAATCGAAGTTCGAAAATTCCGATATGGGCCTCTCCGCCGAGAGAATGGGCTTAATCCATTCTAGGTCCTGAACTTGTGACTCTGAACAGAGATAGATGCCGTAATCGGCCAGATGGAGTTCAAAGCCGAGATGATAGACTGTTGCCGTCCTTTTAGTCTTGTATGTGCCCGTGTTAGGTGTCGTCGTTGATTGGCCTTGTAAAGAATTCATCTTGGAGCTTCGGAGGGCGTAGCCTCGCAGGTCAGACAAATCTGGGCCGCCGTTGCTTGCAAACTGGAGAAGCTCGTTGGCACCTGTCACGCCCGGCTCGCTGATTATAGCAGGTGAGGGAAAGCAGAGTCGCGTACGGTTGCGACGGTCGAACTCTTTCAGCGCTCGGGGTACTAATGGAACACGCGAGAGGCGATCCCAGAACTCGGGAGGCTCTTGATTCTCTCGTCGCTGGATCTTCACTGGGCGAGTGTCGGGACGAGGATCATCAGAAGCAGTAGATTTGCTCTCTATGCGTCGTCTCTTGAGGGTTTGAGGTCTCTCCATGATATATAAATAGGAAAATCAAGTTCAGTGCAAGCTGGCGTTGGCTTAGGTGTTTTGGTGTAAAGCAAACATTTAGAACCTTGCATCACAATAACAGTCTCGTGATGAGCTCTTCATCGAAATGAAAGAGCAGATGTTTACATGCGGTGTCTCTAGTTAGTAACACATGTAACTAACTGATGGAAAGCGAGACAACGAGAAGCGCCGCACTTAGGGTGCACCCGGTCTGTAAGGGAGATCGAGGTAGTACGTGATACAATAGGTCAACTAACAGTGGATAGATTCGCAACTAACCTAAGTTAGTAATGTAGAGGGGCTAACCGCGGACAACTAAAAATACGTAGATTATTCTAGTAGAGAGAAACCATGATTGATATAAAAGTGATGCTAATCGAGTTAGCTACGAAGCCGTCTATGGTCAGTAATATCGATCTAGAATTGGGGATATATTGATTAGTAAAAGTCAATTGGTGGTATATATGTAGACAAAACCCCGCAAACCACAAATGTGCATTTTAACTTTCCCAAGTCAGAGCTTAGACAAGCATGTCGAAGTTTACTAACGAAAGAATGAAAACCACCTTGGACTAGAATTAAACTGTATTAAAGATACGATTATAGTAGTTTCAACTAGGTTTCTAGACTTTCCTCATGACTATGCCTTCGAGGGATTAATTATAGCACACGTAAATCTAAAGATCTTGTCTACTATTTGAGCTAGATATTACTAGATATCTGCCTGAGTAGGCTACTTTTATATTTTATAAGGCGCGCGGAAATATTTTCTTCTTAAATAAGTAAACATGAATTGCTATGCTATTTCCTAATCTATCTCGATTGAAAATGCCGCTTTCACGCTTTCTAAAAATGTTGTAGTTTCCTGCTCAGCTCATACTGAGGGTGGCTTGTTTATATGGCATATTAGATACGTACCTAGGTACTTATAAGAACCCGGGAGCCTTCATCTGAATACGTATTGATTGACCTACCATCAATTAGGCCCCAAAAGTAAGCTGGCTGCTACAGCCTAGAACCTTCCGATAACTAAAAATTGACAGGTGGGCGGGTACGTAGTGTGTTAGGCCTACATAATAAAGCTCATCTGGCTTGTTTTTGGCCGGTAGCTCCTCCTATGTTGAGACGGTGTGGGTAACCTGACCACATGGGGGTTAGATTGATTAGGTCATCAAGGCCTAGTTTTTCTTTTCTTTATTTAAGATAGTTAGCCCATGCCAGTTAGAGATAGTCGGCACGCCTCTCGCGCGGCCCCCTTCGGGGGTCCGCTACACTCAAATATACGTTTGCGTCACTTATTTACTATTTTTCTAAGCCTCAAATCTCTAGAAGTGATCTATATGACTGTGGTCGGTCCTCTAGAGTGCGCAGTGTGTGTGTGTTACATACTTCGTTTCAATGTTCGTTTGGATTTAGGAAAACAAAATTCTCTTGCCTGGAGATCCTAACTCCTCTTGTTTTAAATTGTAATGTCCGGGTATGGGTTAGTCTACACCTTCTCCTGGGATTTGACTCATTCGTTCTCATCTTGGTATTATCCCGTCTTCATATCCCTCCTCTTGTCTTCTCTTGTCACGAGGCAGAAGCCACATTACAGGAATCCCGACTTTGGAGGCTGAACTCAGCGCCTCGCCAATACGCGCCTCAGTTTAGGCTCTCATCTGGGTCAAGCTGAGACTTTTTCGGACTACGAACAAGTTGCATAAATAAGGTGACAATAAGAAGACGATAAAAGGAGGCTTTAATATTCCTTATGGATATATAGAAAAAGGCCCCATAGGTACCAATAAGCTAATGCCTTCCTAACTATAAGCAAGGACCCTTTAGACCCTAAGAGAACTATTAGCCGAATAGAATAACCTGTTCTTGATAACTCTGATCATTAGCCCTTGCCACATCTCGTCCTCTACTTGGAGTGTCTTAACTCACGTTATATCTAGCTCCCTCGGTAGTATATGGCACAAATTTTTGAGGTTTACGATGAGATTAGAGCGCATAACATAATGGTAAGTACATAAATTGTGAGCTTGATAGAAGTTAATGTTCAAGCTTAGAGGAATGTAAAAGCAACAAAGACAAACTTGCAAGAAAATCTAGCATTATTACATACGCGGATTTATCGCTTTAAGAGATCAGTGCTTGTACGATGAAGAAAAGACGTTGCTCATTAGTATTAGGTAACAATAGGGGCATGTGATGAATAGCCTGGCACTAAAGCTATCCAACCGGCTAGTAAGGGATTCAATCCGATCTCAGGCTCAAGGGAGGATGGTCTAGGGAAAATTTTCCTGAAACAGGAGAGTAGGGCCGAAAAATTCTTTTGGTGGTTGGTGAGAAATCGGCACTTTTCTACCTCGAATTCAAACAGAACTAGAATCCTAGATAGATTGAAGCTTGCGAACACTTGGTGGCACTAGGATGGTGGTGGTTTCGCACTAGAGCCCCCGCGCGCTAATTTAGCTAGATCTGGGGGGCAGAAAACAGCCGCTAATTGGCCCGCTTACTGCACTTTGGACTGAGGTAGACTCCCTACAGTACTTGTTCCCCAATGCACAACATGTGACGGTCCTATGTAGACCGCTAAATTCTTCACTACCGGCAGATTCTAGTCTAAACGGCTTCTCCTACGTACTACTATTGTCATTAGCGAGGTTGAATGCCATTGAGCATAGCCAAGCCGAACGCAAGCCGAGCAAAGACCTTTTCCTCCCTTTTGTTTCCCGCGCACAGTGACGCACTCCAGTCTACCCATCTACGGTGAGAGAGCTGTACCTAGGCTGTTGACCATCACCTAATATCACGATGTGGGTATCTTAATCTTAATAAAGTCGAATCCGCGTCACCTTCAGCCGAGGCATGTATGTATGTATAGACCCTTGATGGTATGTGGCCTGTTATTTTCTGGTTGAACACACGACATCTACATACATTGTCCCGGAAGCCGAGCGCGCAAGATTATCCCCTAATAAGGTCTAGCTACCCAATCTATCCCATGTAAACTTCCACTCCACCAAGTACTGGACTACATGCCTACACACGTACGCATTGAGATGGTTAAGATCATTGTAACTAGCTAACATACACACTGCCTCTGCCTCGGGAAGTAAAGGTGTGGGTTTCATTACTGCTAGGACGTAGACGGAGGGAGACCGAGAACTAAGGATCTTCGAATCGAACAAGAGGGGGTTGCAGCGCAGCTAACTTCGAGTCTAGATCGAATACCTATCTAGATAGCCAGTCGTATTGTCCTTTACTGGGACGGAAACCGGGTCATCGACATGGGGCTTACCCAGATTTCCCCAACATCCTCGATCCAGCATCCCCGCACTTTGGTTTCTAGTCCCAGGACATCGGTGCCCTATCGAGTTATCCTCCCGAAGGGTGCTTCCGTTACACTACCGAGAAACGCCAATGGCCTGCTGTTGGGAACCTGCGCCAACTGGGTCGCATCACCTGCTATGCCAATGCCATCCAATAGGGCTGGAGGAAGTGTAGTCGGGGTGATATTGACCGAGCACGTTATAAGCAAAGAGAAGCCCCTCGCGCAGCCATTCCAGGTTTTTTCTTCCCACTGCGCCGTAACGCTTTCCCCTCGCAGACTCTGGGAGATCTGGTAGTCTTTCGGTTCTTACTCTGATCTTACGAGCTCGCTACCAGAGAACTGTCATCGACAATGGCGTCTACCACGGGGCACGACCTCAGGCAAATGGACTCAATCACTGATGAGAAACATGTTGAGACTCGTGAGATTAACACCGCCTCGGCGGCTCTCGCCGCTGCCGTTGCCCAGCAGAAACCGAGGCTTCTCTCACCAAGCATGCTCCGACTCTACGTGATCATGGGTATTGGCTATCTCGTCTCGACCATGAATGGTTTTGATAGCTCGTTGATGGGTGCTATTAATGCCATGAAACCATACCAAGAAACCTTTGGACTAAACGGGGCTGGTTCAACTACTGGTATCATCTTCATCATCTATCAGATTGGCCAGATCGTAAGCTTTCCATGTAAGTCATAACGTAACATGCCAATGAGGGTGACACATAGTTCTAATCCTTCCATGTAGTCTGCGGTCTGATCGCTGATGGCTGGGGCCGTCGATGGTGCATCTTCGTCGGTTGCTTCCTCGTATTGGTTGGAACTGCGATTCAAGGCTCTGCCAACCATCTCGGGCAATTTATTGGGGGCAGGTTCATCCTCGGATTCGGGGCCTCTATCGCCTCAGCGGCAGGGCCTGCATATATCGTGGAGCTAGCCCATCCGGCTTATCGAGGCACTATGGCTGGAATGTAGGAGACGATCGCTTCTGAATCTAAGTAACTTTTTTCCGATTGCTAACTTTTCGGCAGGTACAACAACTTCTGGTGGGTTGGGAACATTCTTGCAGGTTGGACAACTTACGGAACAAACTTGTACACTGGTCTTCATCCCAAACCCTATGTCCCTTGACTAACAAATGGTAGACATATCAGTACCTCTTGGGCATGGAGGACCCCTACCGTCGTCCAGGCTGGGATTCCCGCTGTCGTTCTTGTTTGTATAATGTTCCTCCCTGAAAGCCCAAGGTGGTTGATACATCATGACAAGTGAGTTAATATGCCCCATTTTTAGATGAGGGATGAATGAAAATACTGATGAAGGGTAGAGCCGATGAGGCACTTGCGATCTTTGCCAAATACCATGGTGAGGGCGATCCGAACTCGCCTTTAGTCCAACTCCAGTACCGCGAGATTGTTGAGGAATATCACGCATGCAAGGACGAGAATCCCTGGTGGGACTACCGTGAGCTAGGCAACACTAGGGCTGCTCGCTACCGCTTAGCTATGGTTATTCTCATGTCCTTCTTGTGAGTAAATCTCAAACTCACCTACTCCCTCTCAATAATATTATTTCACACAGTTCGCGCTAACTATTGATAATGCAGCGGGCAATGGAGTGAGTCTTCTAGATTCAAGTGTGATAAAGCTAGCTTGTACTAACTGAAGTGAAAAAGGTGGCAACAACGTCGTGTCCTATTTCCTAGTGAGCATGATCCCAACCCTGTCTAGAGACTTAGTAGGCCTAACACATCACAGCCTGAGATGATCGCAGCTGCTGGCATCACTAACACGAACACACAACTACTCATCAATGCTAGTAAGTAGTAATCGGAGCCCTTCTTTTGGGGGGTTGGTCACTCTCAAATTGAAATCATTTCTCGGAGGTTTCTCCTGGTTTCGAAGCAGCAACAGACCGCACTCGAAACAACCGTAACTGACTCCATATACTATAGTCAACCCCATATTCTCATTTCTGGCAGCAGTTTACGGAGCAACATGCCTCGACAAACTCGGCCGTCGTCCGATGATGTTATGGGGCCTTGCAGGCTCCTTGGTCTTCTACATTCTCCTTACGGCCTTCACCGCGGAGACAATTCATCACCCTAACTTGTCATACGGAACAATCGTCTCGATCTACTTGTTCGGAATCTGCTTCGCATGGGGTTTCACACCGTTGCAGACGCTCTACGCTGTTGAATGCCTCGGCAACAGGACGCGAGCTAAGGGATCCGGTCTCAACTACCTGTTTTTGAACATCGCAATCATTGTCAACACTTACGGCATTAGCGTCGGCATCAGTGTGATCGGGTGGAGATTATATGGTTCGTCCCTATCTACACTATACTCTTATTCTATCCCATGTCTAAACCCTGCTAACTTCTCTTTAGTATGTGCTATCCCGGGCCCTGCCTGATACCTCGTATCGGGCTCTCTAGGAGCTTCCCACTCCCTGAATCATCCCCATCCATCATCTTATCTTCCAGTTTAGACTCCCGCAGTACTAACCCATTTCCAGATCGTGTACATTGGCTGGATCGTCGTCGAGATGGTTCTTATCTACTTCTTCTTCGTAGAGACGGCAGGCAAGACACTAGAAGAGCTGTCCGAGATCTTTGAGGCGCCAAACCCGCGCAAACACAGTACTAGGAAGGTGAAGCTGGAGGTCACAAGAACTGGTGAAGTAGTTGGCATTAGCGACGTACATCAAGCCTGAGACCAGCTATGAAATGGTTTGTTTGGACGAAAGACATGGTCAAGGGGGGCGGAAGAGATGGTAGATAGCGTTACCGTATGATCCAGCTCTTGGGGCCTAGAACTACATGGTCTATAGATATATATACCTTATAGCGGTGTAGATAGAAGAAATTCATGTTGGCTATGAACCACTAAAATCCCCATGGTAATGGAACGATTATTTGACCCAACTTAATATTTAGCATCGAAGAACATAGCTACAAATGTAAAAAGGGTCTTAACTTTACTACATATTGCCCGGCTAAGTAAACCGATACACGGTGGGTTTCAATACTTTTTGCTCAGGAGACATAACTATCTATCTGTTGTTTAATAGTGTTACTGCATTCTTTTGCTCGCGATATCGTGGCTTTGATTAAGCCCGTTACATTGGGATTGTATATTGAAGTATTAGTACTAGCTAACTACCTCTCACCCATGTCTTTATGCTTTTACGAGTTAAGTATAGGCTTATCATTTAGTGATAGGCGTATCACAAGGCATCTCTTCGTATTAATCGCGTCACTTCGTAATCTCCTCGAGTTCGCACTCAAGACTGCAGCCCTCAAAAACAGGAGCACCGACCCAAGCCGTGTCCTGGTTTTTTCGATCTCTATATTTTTATCAGCGATGAAACACCTACGAGCCTACTTTCAAATAGCCTCGCCTCGTGTACCAGTAAGCTGGAAAACGCCGTAGTCCTAGGACCAAGTAGTGTCTATAGAATAGTTCCGAATCTTATTGAATGTTAGCATGGCAAACCTTTGAGTAGGAGGGCACAGCGAGGCTTACCCAAATGTCCTCTTAATGGACCTGACATAATACTCGTCCCAGTTCCGCTTAGTAACTTCCTCTTGTCCAACAGGAACACCGCTCCATTCGACGCGCATAACTGTTACGCCATCGACATCGTTCTGGTCAAAGAGGATGGTCTGTTGCGAATAATGGCCTGCAGGCCATTGTTTTAGCCGCCAGGTCTGGACGATCTTAGTAGGCTCTTGTAGCTCTTTATAACCGCCGGCGACGTTCCCATCAAATAACTCCCACAAACCGCCTACTTTGGCCCCATCAAATCTCTTCGGAGGGGCGCGGGTGAAAGCAGTAAGTCTTTGCGGATCAGTGAAAGTCTGGTACAATTCTGCGGCAGTAGTTCTGAATTCCTCCTGCTCTGACAAGCTTGTGGTATTGACGGTGCTACCGGTGTTCTTCTGAGTACTGGAAGTTGTTTCGGGCTTTGGGGTAGAGCTACTAGGGGTATGAAACTTAGGAGTTGAAAAGCCGCTTGACGGATTGGAACCGGCAGCATGCTGGATGTCCTTGCCATGCTCTGCAATCATGGCAGGCGCAAGTTTCAAGAATTCCTTTCGCAGTTGTGGCACGAGCTTGGAGCGGATCAAATCTTTAACGGGCTGCTTCTCCTTCGACTCGGAATGAATGTCGATGTCAAACTATGTGGCGTTAGTATACAGTGTGTTGGTACTAAGGGTGAAAGTACTAGCAAGTACATACAACGAACTCATCTTCCTCTGTATCGTGAGCTACTTCGGGTACGGTGATAGTCCCCGACACGTCATCTGCCTCAGGTGCAGACCCTAGAAATGGTCAGAAGGCGGGATTCTCAAATTGATCTGTGGTGGTCAATAGCATACCTGAGTACTCGAGCACAAGCTTCACATCGAAAATGGTAATGACTTTTCCCTTTCGTTGACTGACATCCACGTCACCGTCCATGCTGAGCACCTTGCTAATCTTGGCTGTGACCTCTCCATCTTGGACTGAGAGCTGGGTCAGGTTGTCCTGGAACCAGTCCTGGGCCCACTGCGAGGTATTCTTGCTGACCCAATGCCAGTTGTTGGGATTGTGGAGGGCCATTGTGACGCAAGTTACAGTAGCGATGATCCGCAAGAAGTATCTGGACAAGATGCTAGAAAGCAGGCGCCTATGTTAGCAAATAACAATGTGGACTAATCGTGCGATGTGACAGATTAGGACAAGCGTTTTAAATCAGAGTACGGCCTCTAAGGGCCTCAGCATATTGGTCATCAATGAAAGGGAGTACAAGTCGCTCTATGACTGGTGCCAGCTGGTGTCTCATCAGGAGAAACGCTAAGGTTATAGGGAAGCTTGAGGGGAAATGGGAGAGCATGGAATAAGCTGGGTCAGATTCCAGAGTCGAGAATGCTAGGTTGTATGGGGAGTAGTAAAGGGAAAGGAAAAGGAAAAGGCCAAATAAAGGACATACGCACCAATGCAATGAATGACAGATGGACGGGACGAGGCAGGACGAGGTAGCTACTCGGTTATCATCCGGTGAGCGAGGTGGGCAAAAGGTGGTAGTGGTGGGAGAATTGTCGGCATGGGGGGCTCACAAGCCAACTGACCCTTTTGACGTTTGAAAACGTGACGCCGCCGAAAGCTCTAGAAATTCCTTGAGGGAGGGACTGTGTAGGTATTTAAGGCTTGGTCAGGGAGGATCAAGTTTTGCTAGAGGGGTACGCTAGGTACACCTAGCGCTATGGGTCTTGTCGGCTCAATATCGGACCGTCCAAAAAAATGCGGCTGACTGCAGATTCGCATGGTACTTATTCACTCCTTCGTTTTCATTTATTCCCCAACCCACCTACCTAGATAGTAGGGCTATTCTGACGTAATATGGAGGTAGCTGTATTATAAATACCCAGGTAGGTAGCTTATGCGTAGCTTTCGAAGTCCTAACCGGTGATTCAGAAAAAGTACTACATGGTGGCATAAGGTAGCGGGTATTCTTCAGCAAGAAATGCCAAAATTTCAGTTGCCTGCCATTAAGGCTAATAGCACCTACATGCACGAACATAGACAGTTAATTCTGGTTATACTTTGCTTCAACTTTGACACTCAACCCTGTCATTAGTAATTTGACCATTGCAGCAGCTGCTCAAATCTCGCCAGTGACGTAAATATTCATTTATTCAGTTGTGAGATGATCATTTTCGCAAATTCATTATTCAATGAGAGAAGCTTCGTATTTCCTAGTGCTTCCTTTTTTTTTTAAACTTTTAGAGCTCAACAAAGTCCATCTCATGCTTCCTGAGCTCACACTTTACATTGTTGAGTTTGATAGTAATGATTGAAGACTTTCACACGCTTATGTATATTTTTCGTGCCTCTAAAATCCAGAAAAGCTCAGTTAATAGTGTCCTTTGTCCTCGCCGGTTTTTTATTCCACGGTGTTATTTGAGAATATATGCAGTCAGTAAGCTAGGTTGTAGGAACTTTCTAGGCACTGTGAAGCTAGACCCCGACATATTACCGACCCGGCTGTTCTGGGATAGTTGAGTGATAAGAAATCTGCCGTGAGTCTTGGGTTTATTATAAAGCCTATGAACATCTCAAATCTCTCACCCGAGAAGGCGACATTTTTCGAAATTCCAGGACTACATGTTGGCGCGATTTGACCGAAGTGTAGTACAATGCTGTATGTTAGCTATTATTAAACTGAAATCGTTTTCTCTTTAATAGCAATATATATTGGGGAGCTTTTTCTGGTGAATTTTATCATTTCTTTTTCACATCTCCCACATGCTACTATGCTGAACTATCTTTTGTTCCCTTTTTTAATGCCCATTTGAGAGTAGACCTGTAGTTAAAACGAAAATGGTGGGGTTGACTCAGGGAGCAGAGTTCATATTTGGTGTAAACCCCTATTTAAACGCTATATTCCTACAGTTGAAAGCAGGATATATAGTAAGGGGCTAATTTATATGCCAATTAATGAGCTTTGTAAGAAGAGCTAAAGACCGTCCTGGTAACATAGTAGCACGCAAGCCTTACCGTACTACTTGACTGCGGATGGATGGCGATACACGATATAGCCATATTTGCAGTAACAGCACTGGCCACTTCAACCCCTAATGATGTCTACATATTCACTTAGGCTTCCACCGAAATCAAGCCATTGTTTGACTACTCTTACCTAGCCAATTAAGTCTATATACGGGGTTTTAAACCCATTATATAATATCGACTCAATATAAGACATGAACACGGTTTGCAAGTCTGACTAATAGCTCTATGCAGGAGAATGGGGCTAGACTCCACCAGAACATCGAATCTATTGATTCTAATACCCTAGCGTCACAAAATCAACAATTCCTTTTATACACAGTACTGCAATTAATTCACACAAGGAAGCGGCTCTTTGGTCTAGAGGTATGATTCTCGCTTTGGGCTCAAAAATGCGAGAGGCCCCGGGTTCGAATCCCGGAAGAGCCCACATCTTAAGCGAAGGAGATATTGAGACGGTTACTCCGGCAGTACTCCATCGAATCATAATTTGCAGCATCAGTGGTTTAGTGGTAAAATCCATCGTTGCCATCGATGGGCCCCGTGTTCGATTCACGGCTGATGCATTCTTTTTCCTCTCTAATTCTATTTTATTCGGGCATGTTAAGTTTAACTTCTTTATGTGGTGGTAGGTAGTAGTTTTAACAAGTTATATTAAAAGTAGCTCCTTACTACGAGGAAACTTGCATGCAGTGGTGTTAGGAAGCACTATGCGTGTAAAATTACCGTGTTTTCAGTGGTATGATAAACTATATTCAATAAAGACTCTGCAATTATTATTAATAGTAAGATTATGTATATATAGGCAGTCAGTCTAGCACGTCTACTGCTCCTATATGTTAAAAAGCTGTAAGAGAAAACCTTACAGGAAAAAAACTGTATAATCGTTGTTATAGACCTCCGTATAGCGCTGCGGCATGTACAAATTATTATTAAATATAATGTACCTAAGGTACACTAAAACTCTCACCCAGACTAGAATTATTATTGTATGTAGATGTTCTCTTAGTTGTGGAACTATATCATCTTTTAGAGTACGTTCAGTATGTCTTTAAAACAAGAATGCACATCAATGAAATTCGCCTATTATGGAACCTAGGCGCCAGTCGAGCATAGGTTATATATTAAACGTACCGTTCAATTAGATAGATGTGTTCTATGCAGCCCTCCACGAATCTTTAAGTATGGATTCTTAAGATAGTCGACCAGCGAAGGGGTAAGTAGGTAAAATGCCTCATAGTTGAAATGTAATATTTCGAATCGACGGACTGACCCTACTTAGGCTCATTGGCTGTGAAAAGGTCGCCACCTTCTATAGTAATAGGCAGCTATCAAGGACTAATTAACATAGATAATGCCGAATAGATCTAGGATATGAGAGCGTAAGCAGCAACATGAATATATAGACATACAATCACTGATAGGTAGAATACTTGACGAGAAACAGCTGTGTGAACTGTACTCCGTGTCAACATGATATGGAATCGATTCTGACGGCCACCCCTTTTTTAATTCTGTTCACATAAAAGTATAACTGCTAGTACGGTCTATTGCCTTTGCATATCGCTAGGGGCATGTCGTGAGTCTAGCAGTGCTTGTAATGAGGGCAACTAGGTACATTACAGTAATATCTAGGTAGAAGCGGGATAAGGCTTCACTTATGCTGATATTATTTCAAGAATATGACTTCTTGATAGAAAGAAAACGCACGGGGTGCATGCCTACTAAGGAAAGGATACATAATAGCCATGGGAAGAATGAGGGAGTATGGAGTAAGTATACCTGATAATGGAAGTTTAGACTCGCAAACTCAAACCGTACATTTTTAGCTTATTAGTCCTTAACTAGCATAAGTGGTCATTGCTCAAGTTGAAAGTGGTAATCGCTTGATTTGGTATTCGGTAGAGCTATAACAGTGCAGCGCTTAGAAGTTTGGTCCATCATGCTGGCGGTAGTGCAGACCCAAGCTGTCGGTTCGGGACAAGACGCTAGCCATTTTACGAGACCCCTCGGGCTGTTTCTATTTTCGTCCTGGGTACTCTGTATGCGCACTGTTAAAATAAAAATTTATTTATTATTCCTTGCCCTGGGTTGCGGTAAAATTTTAAAATTTGTGTGTTAAATGTCGGGTCACACAGTTCCGATTGGTAAATACGCCCTAGGTAATAGTGCTTTGTCGCCGTGCGAGCTCTATGATATGATCAAGTGCATAGTGCAGCGACGGATTCCACTAATAGACCCTATCTCAACCAACAGCTTTCCTGGAGACCCAGGCCATTCGTCACACTTCGTTTCTATTTTCGGACCTGTCCCACCGGAAGCCTACGGTAGATAGCGTTGTCGATTAGGTGCCTAGATATCTGGATGTTTGTTAGTGGGGTTACTATACTTACATAGTTATTTTAGATGCCCGTGTTTCTTGCTCTTTGAGGCTTCATGATGAATATTCTTTATTATGTAATATGGCATACTATAAAAAACCTTTGGGCTTAGTGTGAGTTTTCGAAAGACTACGCCGCCGCCGATTACCAGGGTGACTATTTTGAAGGCTCCGCACTTCGAACTTCGAACTTCGAACTTAGTAGACGCGGGGTGAGATGTGGACTTTATTTGTAGTATAAACCTATTATAATCGACGAATCTTATTAGCAATTATCTAGTAGGGGTGGGTGACTTTGCAGCGGCTCGGACGGCGAGCCGTCTGACTGCAGGCGACTGACAGCTTATTCCTGCCTACCTACACTATGTGTTATGTGACGTGTGGTAACCTTTGAGATACTTAAAATGAAGGAAACCAATGCGGCTTGCGATTCGTACCACGATAATCGAGCTACGACCAATGGCTTCAGCTGAAAATCTCGATCTCAAAAGGAGAATGGTAATCATGAATGAGGGCGTAGTGGTGTGGTACCATCTATCTTTGCATCAACATCACCTTTTTGGTCACTCACTCCTGTAATGTAAGCGCCAGGCACCGCGAGGGGGATGAGGGGTCTGAAGAGACGTGCCAATGAGACTCGTTCCGACTTTTAAGAGCCCAAGTATAGCCTAGGGTTCGCTGGGACCCGCTGCCCAGAGACCCAATCACCAGCGAGGAATTATACAGGGGTTAAACTGCCATATCCTTGGCGCTATGTTCCTCCCGCGGTAGGTATGGTGCACAGCAGCTGATATAGGTGGGTATAGTCCTGTATGCCTTCTGACTTTGCTCTTTTCGGCCGTTATAAATTGAGGCTGGGGTCCATTTCGGCTGATCGGACTGCCCATCGGTACCTTAGGGAGGGAGTAAGAGCCGAGGACTAAAAGAGTTGGTGAAGCTATCTCCCATAACTACTCTGTACGAGATATCTTTTTGTACATTTGATAATTAGAATCAGGTGGGGGAGTACCAAGTACATAGGTAGTGTATTCTGTATTATAGGTGTACCTACCTACCTAATGTAAGTATCCACCTCTGTCTTGTACTTCATGTAGGTACGAATAGGTACTGTAACAACAACCACTGAAACTGCAGCTAAAGATAGTACATAGGCCTGAAGAGGCAGGCCACTTCCATGCGATTCCAACCTCGCTCTCTCTACCTAATCATTCAGAGGCGGGTAGGTACGCCGAAGATGATCCCAACCTCTCTCTGTTCCTTACGGCATTTGGTCTAGAATTGGACTGGGCTCCGCCTGCAATACCTACCTACATACTGTACTCGCACCAGTTTATGCAGGAGGTTTGTTTCAATGCATCAGAAGATCTGCCAAGAGACTAGATTAAACCCCCACTCCACGACTGACTGACTGTGACTGTCATGACCAGGTTACCTATCTTGTTAATGCACTCCTTTTCGCTTCTTGCATCTTGCTCTCAAGTCAATCGGCGCGAGGATTGTCTCTTGCCGTAGCGCTGTCGCTATTTTTGATTTTGATATTGATATTGCTGTTGTTGTTATTATTATCGCTACCTAGTCAACTTGAAATCAATTTATCTC
Source organism: Nemania diffusa (assembly GCA_038501195.1). Taxonomy (NCBI): domain Eukaryota; kingdom Fungi; phylum Ascomycota; class Sordariomycetes; order Xylariales; family Xylariaceae; genus Nemania; species Nemania diffusa. The sequence goes on from JBBPUQ010000008.1 coordinate 1,906,244, forward strand.
ATCACGCCCGTCGTTGTCACTTACCTCACGAGCTTGGGGACTACAGGGCCATGGGTCTGGTTGGCGACAGCATTACACTCTCATGCCGAGTTTGAAGGGAAAGGGAATTACGAAGTAGGCGCAGCAGTCAAGACGGCCTCGAAAGCGTCACCACCAGGTCGAACCACGAGCGAGCTTTAAGCCTATTATTTTCGGCTGTTGAAACGCCTTTTTTCGATCGGCATTGGCTGTTGAAATCGACGGCGCTCAGAAGCAACGATGGCTAGCGCTCGCGATACTACTTCGCGACTTCGTCAAACCCTCAATCCATTACTGACATCGACATTGGGCTTCCACAACCAAAATAATACGCCTCGATCTGCTGTGTCAATGAGCTCACCGCATGTGCTGGGCAGCGTGACACCGGCCAGCTCGATCCAGCCATACAATCCCCAAGAATGGATTCCCTCGCCCGCCGTTGGTCCAGAAAGGACACACCAATACCCGCCACAGTCCGCCTTTCGTGACGCGCAGCCTGGTAAGCATCCATGCATCTTCCTCTTCCTTTCCCTCTATATATCAACATAGTATTTACTGGAGCAAAAGTTGCCGCACCAGCACCTCCGCCGCCATATTCCCCGCCGCGTAGTCAACGACCTGCCCCTATCAACTACGAGACCCCTCCCGCCAACACGTCTGCTGTTCGTATACCATCAGGTGCGCACCGACCGTCGCCGGAACCAGCTGCTGCCCAGAACTTTCCCCCGCCACCTGGATCGGCAGAGCGGAGGGTTTCTCGCGAGAGACGATTTGGTCTATCCTCGCTCGGAAGGCGAAGGGATCGGGAACAGGTCGATTCTGTTCCTAGCCCGGACACTCGTCCATTAGCGCCTGTTCATAGGCCACAGACGTTGATGATCAATATCCCCCCAGCTATTGACCCTGCCGATAGTCTTGTGCCTGTTATACCACCTAATGCTCGTAGAGCTGCCTCGGCGAGTGCGATAGAGACGCCTATATCCGCTCGATCTCGATCAGGGTCACAGTCAAGATGGGACCCTGCTATGCCGCTCCCGCCTCCTCCACCGGGCCCGCCGCCTTCAGCGCAATCCCGCTCTCAGAGCCTGAACCGACCAAACAGCATGAACCCTCCTATTGCCTCCCCGCCCACGAGGCGACCGCCGCCTGGAGGAATTACTGCCCTAGGACCTGTGCCCCCGACCCCGGCTAATTGGGTCGACGAAGAACACCAGCAACAGCGCGTTACAACACCGAACCAACCCGAATTAGCTGTACGAACATCTGATCTGGGCAGCACTCCAACGCAGGGTGTACCGGAATCTGCTACGGGCGCAAGCCCTAGTGGTGGCCTGAGTAGAAACGGTGCGATCCGAAGTGAAAAGACTTTGCGGGAAAGACGGAATGAAAGTCGCACTAGACATCAAAGGGCTGAGTCAAGCACGGACGCAGAGCAGCTGTCAGATATTGTGGTCCCTCCAGGCTCAAACTTATCTCGTCGATTTTCTGTCCATCGTGGAACGCCTCGCAGTGCAGGAAAGATGGTGGTTGAAGTTGCTAGGTCTCCCGATGATAATGCAGACTCACGCCATTCAACACCCCGGGCCTCGGCCGCATTGCCGCCAGAGTCGGCCACGCCACCCTTCTCACCTCATCCTCAGAAAGCCTTCCATACTGCGGAAGCTGCGCATGTCATAGCCCCGAAAGCTTTACCCACGCCACCACCGCAAAGTCGGTCGGTCTCAAGTTCATCTCACGTTCGACCAGATATGTATAGCTCGATCAACAGTGTTGCTTCTACTCCCCTAGCCTCCCAGCCTTTGGCAAAGCAAGTTGTTGTAAGCCAAACGGCTCAGCAATTTTGCCAGGGGACGATTGAGCGTTTCCAAATCTTCGCCGAAAAAGAAGTGTCTGCAAAGACTGATGCTGACCGCGTGAAGCTATTCGCTGACTTCGTTGTTAACGAGTCGAGATTGAGACGTGAGAGATATTCATCGGCTATTGGCGCCATGGGGTCTGAGATTTTTGATCTAACAAGAGATCTATTCCGCCCCATGAAGGCGAGGCGAGACTCAAATAGCTCACAGATGAGCGACTGGACGCCTCAAATGTCCGAAACAAAATCAAATCGAAACTCTATGACGTCTCTGGTCCGCGAGCAGCATCAGCCAAACTCTGCGCCAGCGTCTGCAAATCTTCCCATGTCACCTAGCGGGCCTCCGCCGATCAATACGAATTGGACCTCGAATCAATACATGCCATCGCTTTCGCCAATTCTTAGTATGAGCGTCAGCGCACGCGACGAAGCGGATTCCCGAGGTAGACCCGCAAGCCGATGGTGGGAGTCGGATTCCACGGGCGAGGGGAACCGGATTGAAAGGTCAAAGCGTGAATCAAAATACATGGGTGTACCGAAGGAGGCGAGAGAAGCATTGCAATGGCAAGATGCATCTGGGAGTGTCCCTGGACCTTCCGGGTCGAGCGAAGGATATCTCGCAGACGAGTACCCCCCTGAGAAGGTCGGCTGGCATGAACCACAACCGACAAAGGCATCGCATCCATTTCGCCAATCGCTTTTATCAATCGCATCATCAGCACCCAATACGCCGAGTCCGTCCCATCTTGACGTCTCCCGGCTGGTCACACTGCCTCCCCCCTACCCCCGCCATCACCCAGCAGTGAACAATAATCACCCGGAACTAACCTCTATCCGAACTCTCGTACGAGCGGTTAGTGATCTAACCGAAGTCGAGGCAACCAAACAAGGTTTTGTGCTAGATAGCCAGAAAATACGTGACGAAGCAGCTGAAGCAGCTAAGGCGAGGCGACAAGCGCTACGTGTCAATCTGCAGGAAGAGATTACCGCCGGGAACATGTCGTATGCCGAAGCTGGAGCGATCGAGGCCGATACCCAAGAATCCGAAAAGGCACAGTCGAAAGAACTGGAGAAGAAGGAATTCGAGCGGTTCCAGAATGTGGTGGTTATGCCACTCAACGAGCTTCTCACTAGCCGCATTGCTAAAGCCACCGTTCTGTTTGACGAGCTTCGTTCATTGCTTTTCGTCGAGACGCAGGCGCCTAATCCCAACATGCCTCAGGAAGAAGGCGACGAACAGCCTGAACTGCTTGAAAAGCTCACGCTACTCAAGTGGATTTTTGAAGCACGCGAGACTCTGCATCGTGAAATTTACGATCTACTAAGCGACCGTAATAATCGCTATCGTGAGATGGTTATGACGCCGTATCGACTATCAGGCAACGAGGAGAAGCTACGCCATGCGGAAGCCTTTTTTGCCGAGGACGCGAGTAAGCGGCAGGCGGCATTCGCAAACGAGGTGCTGCAGCGGACGCGCGAGTTTCGGGATGTGGTGGAAGAGAACGTAACACGCGGCGTTGATATGCAATTAAATGCATTCTGGGACATTGCACCGCCGTTAAAGCGCCTGCTCGACAAGATACCAGCAGCCATTGATGGACATTTCCGCATCCAGATCCCGCCCCTGGAGTTTGAGGAGAACCCGTCATATCACCAACACCCCCTACAGTACCTCTACAGCTTGTTGCTACACGCCGAGAAGAGCACTTATCAGTTTATCGAGTCCCAGACAAACCTGCTGTGTCTCCTACATGAGGTCAAAGAAGCGGTTGTAAGTGCGAGTGCCAAAGTTAGCGATGCGGAGGGTCGCGATTCCCACTCTACCGAGGGTGAGCAAAGAGGCGAGCGCGAGCGACTGACTGATGATCTGAAAGAAAAAGTTCGCGTCGTTCAGGATCAATGGGACGGTGCACTTGGGGACGGCATGCGAGGTGTGAAAGAGAGAGTTGGCGAGTGGCTTCTCTCAACCGGCGGCTGGGACGAGAGTCTGGAGGACGGTGGTGTCGGTGGTGTTTAGACTTCCAACGTCTACAAGAAAGACAAGGGGTGGTGCATGTTGGCATTTGGCTAGCGAGATTTTGAGTGATACCCCTTCAGTTGTTGCATTTTCATTACTTTATTATCATTTGCACAGTACCTAGGAGGAACTTTTGGGTATTTCTGATCTGAGGAAAGATGCTTTGGAGCTGCTACAAATGACGTTTTGTAGGGAATATATAGTTAAAAGAAAGAGCACTCACCTAGCTCGTGGCAGCAATGCTCGAACCATGTATAATGAAAATAACGAGAGATGAATCGTCCGCATTTTCTCCTGACTATTTTTGACGTGCTTGCATCTATTCTCTATGGTATTGAGCCCTTGTCTATGTTGCTGGGATATTTATTGTTGTATTTTATTATTTTACCTGTTTTTATTGCCTCCCACGTGGAGGCATAGACATTCTTAGTAATATCAGCGCCAAACTGCTTGGTTTTAGGAAGTTAAAACCTGGGTATATACAATCACTCCTTCCCTCCCAAACCGTGTCTATTCTAATTACAAACGAATACGACGAGACCTTAAAGCCTACCGCCTTTCGAGGCAAACCACCCCTTCGCCTCGTCGATGCCCATGCCCGAGGTCATGAGGATGCGCCCCAGCTGATCGATGTCGTCGGGCTGGGCGGCGTCGATGCGCCGCCAGATGTTCCAGGGGTGGGCGACGAGGTGCTTCTTGTCGCGCCAGGCGACGGCGAACTGGACGGGGTCGCGGGCGTGCCAGAGGTGCGCGGAGAGCGTGAGGCTGCGGCAGAGCAGCAGGCGCGGGTCGCACTTGGCGGCGTCGGCGGCGAGGGGGGACTCCTGCATGGCGTGCCGGATGGCGGCGATGGTGGACGCGTCGGCCGACGACACGCACGAGGGCGGGTCGGCCATGGACGCGGGCGGCTCCCCGGTGGCGGCGGCCACGGCCGCGAAGGACTGGGCCATGAAGGTCGAGAAGTCGGCGCGCATGAGGCACTGCAGCTGCGTGAGCAGGAAGGCGACCAGGAGCGTCCGCCGCAGCGACTCCTGGAAGGTCCAGTCGTGGTAGAGCGCGCGGGCGGCGGTGAGCGGGTACAGGGGGATGTTGCGCGCGGGGTCGGCGGCGCTGCTGTCGCCCTCGTCGTCCTCGGACTCGTGGCGCACGAAGGCCATGAGCGCCATGGCCGAGTCGCCGAGCGCCGAGATGGTCTCCTCGGCCAGCGCGCGGGCCGCGCAGGACGAGGCGTCGTCGAAGAAGAGCATGATCTGGTACAGGATGAGCGCGTGCGTGCGCGCCATCAGGTCCGCCGCGCCCGCCGCCGGCGCGATCGGCGCCGTCACGAGCTTCTGGTAGCGCAGCTCTAGCACCCGCTGGATGACGGCCGAGTTCTTCGCGTTCTTGGCCCTGTGGAGGGCGCAGGCCCCGAGCGCGTCTGCGGGTCGTGTTAGCCTGGTGCGGGATAACTACTTTGTTTGTGATTCGGGAGTTTATAATCCTCTAGCAGATGTTTTACGTTGGGGGGATGAAAAGGGGGCGCGTATTAATAACGTACCTTCTAAACACGTAGGCATAGATTCTTGGTAGAGGGCCGGGTGACTCCAAGGCGTGCCGCCCTCGAGAACCATCTCCTCGGGTGCACGCTTAAACGTGTCCAGTGAATAGCTTAGACGCTTCTCTATCAATTCCGAGGCTGCGCGTAGCAGCTGTATTCTTGGCAGGGAGGCGATCTGAGGTTTGGGTGACCGCAAAACTACAGGCAATGGTTCCTCTGGCTCCAGTTCCAGTCCCAGTCCCGGTGTCGGTGACATAGAGCTTAAGGTGTTGTCCATATTCACTACCTCATCGAAGAACTCGAGCCCTGGGATGGCTGGTGTGTCGAAGGCCATGGTTGGGAAAGATGTACATGCTGGATTATACGAAGACGAAGAAGGGCTTAGATCCATATTGAAATCAAAACTCGCCTCCCACGAGACCATCTCGGCCAAGGGATCTTTCATGAATTCTTGCGCTTGCGCAGCGGGACTCATCACCGCCGACGAGGAAGTAGTGTTGCTGCTGCTCCGCCTTATGCCCTCAGGGTAGGCGCAGTCGATTTTCCTCTGCGAACAGCGCAGACATGATGGCTGGCGAAGGTCACATCGCCGTTTTGCTTTGATGCACGCAGCGCACTAAAATAACCAAGTTAACAAGCGGCTCTCGCGGGCATGGTGCAGGTATGTATGGTGGGCGCAGAATGGCGTAGGTAAACAAGCATGCATACTGTAGTGATGGCTTACGGATTTCCGCCTGGGCGGCGGGTTGCCACGTTCTACAGCTGAAAGGGACGGCGGCATAGTCGCCTCTGGTTGCCACGCGACAGGAATTCAAATCTCGTTGGGCCGATGCTCAAATCCGGTTGCTCTGTTCTTTTTTACGCGACTGAGTTGTCTCAGAAGATGAATTCTTACAAGTAGTGCTCAAATTGTACTCTAATCTTGTGTTCTGCCTGACTCGGTCAGCCTTTGTCTCCTTTTCTGTCGGAGTTCCGCTGGTGAGCACGTACGAAGTAAGCACTAACAGAAATGCTGCTTGAGTCTTATAGTTATTGTTAGAGTGAATTAGGCGGAGCTCCGCCAACTAGGGGAGCATGCTGAAGGGATCCAATCAGAGGGTGAGGTAAGGCTAGTTCGCCCAGCAGACAAGTATCTATCTATCTAGAGAGCAGGCTGCCATTCCTTCTCAAACTGCTCACCAATCGCCTTTTTTACTGCTACGTATTTACAATTGACCTGCTTTCTAGCATTGGAGTACAGTGTTGTAATTGGAGTATTATCAGTAGGTAGACAAATACCATTTAGTATCTCTAGTCTACCATGACTATTAGTGTAGGGTCTATTCATCCCCCTGAATAACTAAAATTCATAACTTTTCATGAAACTGACATGACCATTACGGAATTAGGACCTATGTGTATGTATGTAGATAGTTGGAGGTAAATTTGCCTTTTAAGGCACATACGTGAGCAGTGCATGCCCAGTCTTTCTGAGCTTTGGGCACATCGTTGTGCTACTCCGGGCAACCTCTTATCTCAATTCTTCCTTCAATCAAAATACACCGGGACAATATACACCATCAATAACTTACGACGTACCAACTCCTTTTTCTTGGAACGGGATCGGCGAAAAGCCAAGTCCCGAATCAAGGAGGTCCTTTAGATATCTAGGTATCAGCCAAGAATGTTGACAACCTCCACAGAATAAAGAAGTGTTGAGCTGGTTCAATTCTAGATAGGAGTCGGCCTACGATCGGGTCGTCGAAAACACCATGGCGGCGGCATTTATGAAAAGATTTCCCGGGCTTTACTTATATAATACTATGACCTGGTATTGTGCCCCTGAGAGCTGTCCTATAACGCACGCTCTCAAATAAGTCCGAGGCTTAGTAGGCAAGCCCGTTTGTCAATATGGCGTCTAAAGGCACATTCTCGGCTGCGCTCTTCCTCTCCCTCTACACGGCTCGCATCGCCGCGGTACCCCTGAATCAAGCAGCCTCAGCCACTCTGACTGCTGCAGCGCCGCCTGCTACGTTCACAGCAAACCCGAACATAGGACCCGGCGGCAGCACTTACACGGACTCGGCACATTTCCGTGTCTACGGCGCAACCGGGAATGCCGCGACGACGTCGTTGAACCTACTCGAGGGCGCCTACGATTGCTTCGTGAACACCATCGGGTGGCGCTCGTCAGGTCTATCCTACAACTCGGCTAACGACGACGGGCCGTTCACCAAGGTCAACCTGTACTCGGTCGCGAGCCTGCCGGGCGCCGCGGGCGTCATGCACTCGGACGCCGCGACCGGCATGGCATGGCTCGAGGTGCAGCAGGCCTACGTCGCCGTCCCGGGCGTCGTCGTGCACGAATGGGGCCACGGGCTGACCTACACGGAGCGCTACTGGGTCGACCAGGGGCGCACCGGGGCGTGGTGGGAGACGGTCGCGAACTGGATCGCCGACATGTACAAGACGTCGTCGACGTGCGCGAGCGCGCGCTCCGCGCACGGGCAGTCCGCGACGGCCACCGAGATCGACCTGCAGAAGGTCATCGGCGACTCGTTCCAAGTACTCGTCGACGGCTCCGCCGACTCGGGCAATTACTACGAGGCCTGGCCCTTCTTGTCCTACATCACGGCGAACCCGGACGGGTACGCCGGGCTCGGTCTGACTGCCGTGCGTGACATGATCCGCCAGTATAGTAGGGGGAGCAATGAGACGCCGCTGCACTCGCTCGACCGCATCGCGACGGGCAACACGGCGCAGCAGATCGTCGCGCGTTATTGGGCCCGTATGGCATATGTTGACATCGGACACGCTACCGCCCAACAGGTCTTCCTACAACAGCGCAGCAGCATCAACTACGCCAATCTTGATGCCCAGGGTACCGCGGGAACCTATAAGGTGAAGAGTGCAAGGCAACCACGATACTTGGGTGCTAATAGTGAGTTATTCCAAGTCCTATCCCATTTATATTCCCCCGAGTAGTCGAACTCTATTTTCCATCTTATTGCAGCTGGCGTTTTGAAATCATGCATAACACAGAGATGACAAGTACTCTCTATTGACTATGCACGTTAGTTATTCCACTCAAGAAGTCCGGCTCTGTCACTGTTACGGCCAAGGTCACTGCTAGCAAAGCTTTTACGGCAACTTTGGCTGTCCGGAACACGAGCACCGGCGCTACAAGGTACATCGACTTAGCTAGCGGCTCCGGGTCAGCTGCCGTGAGCTCTACCGAGGAGGCGAGTCTTGTTGTTGTCAACACACCAGCATCACTCATTCTATTTGACCCCTTTAGTCTCGGGAGCGATGTCCAGGCTGGGCTCGACTACACGGTGACGCTTACGGGAGCTACTGCTTAAATGTAGAGTATAATACAGTTCTCGTAAACCATGGGCTTGGATGACTAGGGTAGTTTATTAGCAGTATGAGTACTGAAATCAAGTAATGGGATATGCAAATATGACGGTCGGTATGCATGTAGTAATCAACTTCAAAGAAATCTTTAATCGATGAATTAACTGCCACACGGCCAAGGGCTATATGCATAAGTGCCCAACAGTCTAAGACCTAACCCGCCTGTATAGAGGCTATTGGAGGAGACAGGTCATCTGGGCCTGCAACCATGTGCAAGAAAAAGCCAACAGCCCTAGAAGTACCAGATTGTATAGACTATAGCCTAGGAGCCTTGGGGTACAAATAGCACTGATTCCTCCAGACTGAAAGGAAAGAGGGAATCATGGACCTTGTTCCAAGCCCTAGATTATTAGCCTTTGTCACATTAACACAATATTAAATACTTAGCCGACCTCGTATTCTTCTCGCTCTATTCATTAGACAAGGCATGCGAAGTCGATATTGGCGTTCAATAGTAAGTTGTGCTCTCTGTAATCTCTAGGATGAATTTACAACGTTTACGTAATCATGAGCACGCCATTGAGGCTTTCTGGAGGGTGATTGTTAAGTAAACTCGGTCATGTACCTAGAGTTAGAAACACGAATTCGGGGGTTTAGACAACCCTAGTACTCAGGGCGGAAGACCGCCAAACCAAGACCCCAGGGAAGTACAGCATACTTAAAGTGAGGCATACCTAGCTGCTCAATAACTAGCATTCCGCGTCTTCTTCATATGTGGAATTCACTTGAGTGTTTAATCAGTACTTTCTATCATTAGCCCATCTCACTTTAAACATGGCTCGTGCAATTTTTGTTGTTGGCGCAACTGGCACACTTGGAAAGGCCTTAGCCTTTGAGCTTAGAAAGATAGACTGGAATGTCCATGCAACAGTTCGAGACCCTACTTCTCCTGCAGCGAGAGACCTTGCAGCGGTGGGAGTTAAGCTCTTCACTGCAGACTGGGATAACGAAAAGGTGCTTCGAGATGCAATTGCTGGCTGCGACGGCCTATTCTTAAACCTCTTTCCAAGCTTCACAGACCAGGATGCCGACGCTCGACAAGGGAAAAATATACTTACCATCGCAAAGGCTGCAGGGGTCAAACACGTTATTCATTCAAGTGGAGTAACCGACATGATCGAAACTCGTTTCGATCCCACGAGCCTCCCAGCGAAATTTCTCAACAATAAGAAGATAGTCGAAGACGCCGTCCGTGCCACGGGTTTCGAGACCTATACTATTCTGCGCCCTGCAGCGTTCATGGCTAACTGGCTTGCTCCCAAGGTGGCTATGTACCGTGGGTTGGTGGAAACAGGTATATTCACGACGGCATTGAGACCTGACACGGTGATCCCTTACGTCGATGAGTATGATGTCGCTGCGTTCTCCCTTGCGGCTTTCAAGGACCCTGTCCGGTTCCATCGCCAGGAGATTGGGGTTGCGTCTGCGACGTATAAGACCGAAGAAATTATGAATATACTATCCAAAGCCACGGGCCGGCAAATCAAGGCTGATTACTGGTCCGACGAAGATATCGCAACGAAAGCTAAGGAAGATATTTTTCTACAATCCCAGGTGGGCTCTCGATCGATGGCGGAATATTTTAACATGGACGACATCGCAAAATGGGGCATACCCCTCCACACGTTCGAGGAGTTTCTGGAGCGGGAGAAGGCAAGCTTGGAGCAGACCTACAGTCGAATTCAATGAGCCCGGCCGGTAACAGAGGTGATCATAGCTTTGGGACGTGGTGTAAGGTTCATTAACTCTATACACCCTAAAAAATCACATTAACAAAGTCAATCGCAAATCACGAAGAATAAAGATATCACAGTGCCAAGTAAAAGCAGTTAGCAGTGAACAGACGTAATGAAATTCCTGTCGAGGCTGCTAGCTAGCTTGCAGTCACCTTCGGTAGCTGATCTTTGGCGAGCTGCAAGCCAGCTGGGTATCGTGTCCTTGCGTGAGACAAAGAGCTGATTATGCTCATAACATGTACGTGCTCCAGAAGCTGAGCCATCCCGTTCGAATCCGTCGCCCCCTAATATTCTGCTCATAACCTAATTTGCTTCGGAAACTAAGCCATCCCAAACTGATCCCGTCTTCTCCATTGGTTGACGCTCATAACTGTCGCGTATTCGGTGCTCATAACTTGCTTGATGTGGTCGCTTCTGGGAGAGCCATTCTCATCCGACGCCTTCTAACACCACCGACATTCGCTTTGTGCCGCTTCGGGACTCCGCGAATGTCCTTTGTGCCTCCCCTATGAAGGCCGAGTGTCACGACCTCATACAGGCACCCCAGGCACTGAGCGCAGAGCTAAATGCCTAACCCGGCTGAGTTAGCGAATGCCCTCTCCCCGTTATGCGAATGGCAGGTGACTGGAAAGACGCTCTTACCTTCCCCTCAGCGATGGAGCCGACCGACACGGAGGTCACGGCGACCATGACAACAGCAATGATAGAGCTGATAGCGTCCATTCTGCTTGGCTGCTGGGGATTGGGGAAAAGTTTGTTGAAAATTGGGTTGAAAAGGGTGTTGATTGAGTCAAGGCTCAGCCTCTGGTCTTCTGAAACTTGTAGGGTGTGGGATTTCGACCACTCTTTATACCGATACACCAGACGAACCAAACCACCAAACGGTTCGTCATCGTCACCCAATTCATCGGTTCTGGCGGTAGCGACCCGCCCTGAGTCTAATGAGTGGCTACGGATTCCACGCGTCTCATACCATGCCGCGAATTAAACCCCCTGAAGAGCGGTGAGATCGCTCGTTAGTGGCCACCGGCTTTGGCCCCGGCGGCCATTCACGACCAACATCACCTAATGCCCTGCAGACGGCCTATGAGACGACTAGACTATCCATTGCAAGCACGCGAGAGGTCCTACTGTGTGACATGTTTACCAACCTCCCTCTGGTTCTGCTGGCATTCCTTCATTGGCGAAGTGGTCGCTTGGCTAGATCCCAATCTCGCCAATCTGCTGGATTGGGCAACGCTAGCGCCAACGATTTGTTGGCATGGGAGAAAGGAACGACTAATTTGGTCGAATGCCCCCAACTTTTCGGGTTAGGTCGTGGATTATCCCCACCTGGTGTTTTCTAGCATGCGGGAAATTGTAGTTAGTCCCCTTTTGATCCTAAGGTATCTATACGTAGAAATAGCTACTCTACCCTCCGGTAGGTACCTTAGGATCACGGACTGTCAATAGGTACATTGAATACACATTTTGAGTCTTCATAACATTATATTAGGTAGCTTATTCCTTCAAGCGCCCATTCGGCTTAGTGACTTATTAGTATAATAATGGAGGTTCTTACATCATCAGCTACACACAATACAACAATTATACTATGCTTCGGGAGACCTTCATTAGTATATTTTGCATATGCAAGAAGACCATTCTACTTGTTAGAAATACACCTTTAGAAATAAAGAAAATAATTGACCGGTCACGCCAAACTTTTGGCGCAGTGGTTTTTTCTAACACTACTCATTAGTCACTTAGGTAGCTGAATAATCCACATCATTATTCAATTGCTTTGCATGTATCCAAAACTAATATTTCAAAGGTTTATATTCTAGTTAAATTATTGTATATTGTTCAAACCTCACTTGAACGGGTATAAGGATTGTCCGAGTCTGTAGCGACTTCTCACATTAGGAAACCATTTATAGCTAGTAAACCACGGCGCCGACGGCCGTTAGCTTGATATACTGAAATTCCGGTCATTTGGCCCGCGAACAGCGGTGGATAACTCGACCTCCTTCACCACATGGATTTTTCCATGGTACAAATCATCGTTGCTAGAACCCGATCTCCTCAGAACGGCTGCCGCGACAGCTTGGGGTTGCAGAGGAGTCCCGGTTAGCATCGCAATTTCGACATCGGAGGGGATTTCGGTGCCGCCCTCTGGGGACGATCGAGTAGTCAGCCACCAACGATGGGAGTTCTTAGACGTTTCTGGTAGAGACGGTTTGTTCGAATGCCTCCGGTCGTCAGACTCGTGCGAGCGATAACCCTCGCGTCGCCGCTGAAACGTTTGGGACCACATCGGGTATATAGAAGGTATAGAACCACACATGATAATCAGTAAGGCCTCTGTGCTCAGCCAGACGTATACGTCGAACAAGTCCCACGTGTAGTCTGTTGACTGCCTCGCTATGTAGGAGCTCTTGGCCGCGGCGGCCCCGGCCGTAAGAAGTGTGAGCCCGAGGCCGGCGGTGAGGATGCGTTTACGTCGTGTCGGCATGCGCAGTCTCCAAACGATGAAAATGGGCAGAATAGAGAAGGAGAAGTCGACGAAGGCCTGCCAGACGGCTGTGAATGTTGTATATCGATTGAGGGCCGCAGGATCGATGCATGTAGCAGCCGCGTGCAACTCAAAATCCCAAATTGCGCGGGGGTCACGGCCACACTGGAAGAGGCTGATGAAAATGTCGATAATGGAGCTGACGGTTGTCACCGCAATGATAGCCCATACTACCCATCGTTCACTCGACGACGCGGAGCTGACGATACGGAGAATTGTGGCCCCAATGGCAATCTTTCCCAATGCCGTGCACAAGATGCTAACAACCAAGACGACATAGGTTATTTCCAACTGAAAAGATATCTCCTGTGCCGTGAGGTATACCTCATGTCTCAAACCGCCGCTTGACTGGGCGGCAAATTGGACTGCCGGCTTCATTAGCCATCATCTCTCTTAGGGTAAGGGGATGCACGCGCTCGGCCCGGGGTGTCGTCTTCAGGGGCACCGGGGGTCGGGCTAGAGCAACGCAGTTCAGAACGTACCGGCTGTCGCAGTTGCAATAAAAAACAACTAAATTATGTTAGTATGAAGCGCTTCGAAACATCGATAGCAGAGTCAATTGAAATGTTAAAACTCCAGCGTACCCATGAACCAGTCATCAAGACATCATCAAGGCCAAGACTGAGCCTCAGGTATCGGGTCGTCAAGCGGAGGAAGATGAAGACGGTAGCAACTGAGAACTCGGTCCATAATAACGCCTCCAGCGCCGTTGCGCGACTCTCATCCGGAGGGAGCGGTGCTGACATTGACATTGGATAGGTACAACCAGCCCGTTCGTTTTCCTTCAAAAAGGTCGACGAGGTTGAATAAAACTTCACTTCCCTCGCACCCGGTACCTAAGCGGTACCCAAGCGTCTTGTTTTATCTAGCTCTCGAGACTTCCTTCACTTATCATGCCTTTTTTTCGACAGGGCATACGCGTGCTGCCAAGCCGGGTGGTCCTGGTATGGGAGTAAGTCGTGGGTATTGCATCATCATCAATCATCGCGACCCTCTCTGCCTTTGACAAGGTCTAGCGATAAGATGTGTCATATGGAGTTCCTCTAATGGCAAGGAAAAGCCGTCAATTTTCGCTCCATCACACACATCAAGATGTGCTACCGATACACCATGTGGAGGGTGCTTGGAGGGTATAGTCCCAATCAGACCCCTCTCTTGCCCTAAATCGTCAGGGAGTATAATAGCAGCCAGTGTTTCCCGTGGAGTTGGAATCCACTCACCTTCCGGATTGATCGACCCTCTGCGTCTTTGCAGGAGATAAGGTTATCGCTGATTACTTTCCCGTTCTGTCCCCCGCATTTAGGGTTGGAGAGTATCCAATCTGGTGGGAGAAGACTCGGGGTTTGTGTAGTAAGCATCCGAGTGTCTACCATGGGTTCTGATAGTGAATTGGAGTTATTGGTCTACTTCAATCCCGCCGAGCACTAAACAGAGAGACTTCAACACCATCACTTTCGAATCAATACAGCTCTATCTAGCCTCCACTTCTCATAGCCGCCAGATCGGTAGTTAATCGGGATCGACGACCACCTTAGTGTTGCATGTTCGTATCTCGTTGCCTTTCTTATATAGTAGATTAATTGATATTCAGCGCTTGGTATTGTCATGCTTTCGGTTCTTTGAGCTCTTTTTGGGCGCATTATAGAGGGCACACAACACACCGATGCATTATTTCCGAATTCTAGGATTGGAAGTCGACTGACGGTAGTTGCATACCTAGGTAGGTGGACCGGGGAAAATAGGTGCTGGATACATTTCTCCGGAACGTACTAAACTAGGCTCCCAGCTGGGTCCATACTATAATACTTTGAGTTCAATGCATAGTAAGTAACCACTTTTGTAAAACCCACGATTTAGACTTGGATATAAATAGTGCCGCCTTCGCCTATCGCAACGACGAAGACGAAGACAACCCTGATCGAGGTTCTACGCTGACTTCGGTAACTATACTCTAGAGTCTCGAGATGAATAGGAATATTGTATGGTACCATCCCACGGCCTTTTGTTGTCGTGTACTAGAACTCCCGAAAATACGAGATTAGCGTTGTTTTCGATGAAAGGATTTCGTAATACCGCCTAGTGCCTTTTTCGTCTACTAGCATGTGACGAGAATTCTATAGTCTACAAGCCGGCGGTTTTGTCATCCAGATGTAGAACGGCGGCCGCTAGGTTCCAATATACATATGAAAAAAAAACATACTCTAATTATAGTCCTCGTGCCCAAAAGGGAAAAAGGTGTCGAAGCATAACTACTCATACTCAAATCGCTGTAAATAGATAGCCTAGACAAGAGACATACTTGATTAGTATACGAGTTTCGGTATAAGGTCTGAAAACAAGATGATCAGACCAGTTGAAGAGATAAGACTAATATCACTCGTAATAAATATATCTACTTACGAGAGCCCGCCGTGTCGCCGTAACATACGTAACAACCAATCATGTATATCCCTAATGTTACAGCTTTACAAATTGAAACTAGCTTCTGGAAATGGTGTACCCAGTATATTTTATATCTTACTTTGGCCCAATATTACGACTGCGGTTGATAGGAATTGATCATCAACCTTTCGATGCTGAGGCTACATATCCCTATGCGGTGGCTTGGATATTTAAATTTAGTCCATTGAAGTACAGGAACCTTTCTGTTTCCAAGTGATAATAATTTTAGAAAGTCTCATAATCAAGCCAACCACGCGAACGCATCTCTTTCACATTAGAAGGAGATATCATATTACCGGCGACTCGTACATCTCTAATATGGCGATAGAGAGACGTAGACTCTATATAGGCCAATTTTCTTAGCTATTGCTGCCTATACTTGCTGAGTAGAGATAGCCGTAGTAGTTATTCACTCAACCTCGTAGTGAAATATGTCTGTAGCACTGGCCTACATACTTGGCTTTCTCATAATTCTACCTCTTTCCTTCTCCTTACTTGGCTCCCTAATCATCATATTGACTCAGGAGACTCAGATTCTCCAGCTAAACATCTGTCCGATATGCTAGTACAGGCGGGCCCCCTATTATCAAAACCGTACTACCACTTGGTCAGCAGCGTCCTTCAGAATCCGACCACTTCTGCTTGAGTATCGAATCATTGTTATGTTGTGCCGTTTTGGCCGGTCTGCTTCGAAACTATTCTATTAGGCTATATCCTCTTTAAAGCTGATCGACCCTGAACAGCGAGAATGTTAGGGTCCAGCACCGAGCGAATTCGCGAGCAAATGGCCTTGAAGAATCTCACCGATACAATCGTGGGTGACGGCCAGGGCAACGGGGTACCTGACAGTAAAAGAATTTCTTACTGTCATCGCAGAGAGACTGTGCGATAAGTTATAGGCATTTGATACCCTAAATAACATGGACGACGTGTTAATCATTTCATACTGGAGCATCCACTTGAGCATCTCGAATGATATTACCGAGTATTCTCGCGGGGCAAATCAACGGCTTTTCGGCTGGACCCGGGAATCTCCTTGCTGCTCTCTATGACTTATCTCCCGGTTGAACGAGGACCGACATAACAAAACGCCCACCGGAAGTTCGTATTTGAGCTGCCATGGCTTTTCCTAGCCCATGCCTCAACGACGACTCGCTAGGTCTCATTGTTACTTGATTTTGCGGAAACTTCGACTTAATCGAGATAATATTCCTCTCCATCGTGCTAGTGAGCGTGTTCGTCGCCTTATACCTAGCAAACCTGGTGATCTTATCGTTTACGTTTAGGGGTAGGACACAAACGTAAGGAATATTCTAATCCAAGACCTCTAAGATAACTTATATCCAAGTTTCATCAATTCCAGATTGCCAATTTCTAAACTATTCAATCCCAGTAAAATCATAGAGCCGGACATTCATAAACTGTTTGAGTATAAATGACACTACATAAATCGTACATAGTTTTACGCAGCGCATATGAAATTCATCATCTATAGAAAACGCATTGGCTGTACAACAACAGGTTAATTGTTTAACTGATACATGGATATTAGTAACTAGTAAATGCCCCTGAGACTGTGCGGTTAACACGTGATTTGGAACAATAGAATAAACAGAACAAAAGATTAAATACAACGATGGGATTGTATACAAAGAGTATTGAAATAAACCAAATATAAATAGGTTTAAAGTCTCCAACAACTCAAAGAACTTTTTTGACCACTGACACAAGACCGATTATAACCACATTCAGAGAATCTACCACTTGATAGTTCTGCATACATTACTGACTAAGGACACATACGAAGTGCGGCTTCGTAGAGACGAACATGTCTTCAAATCATAAGCCCCTTCCCGAATTCCAAATATGTCCAGAGGCGGCCAGGTTTAGGTCTACAGAGCATAACTACCCAGTAGAGATTCGACATATCAATTGTCCCGGGTATGACGAACCAACATCAGGCGGGAGAGGGGCGACACCAGGTAGCTCATGTTCGTGTGATACCCTGGTGGAAATCCTTGAGGAACCAAACCAGTGGATGGAAGTCTGCCCAGGCGAGTGCAACGAGACCACGGGAGTCAGTGATTCAACGATCACAGTGGTACTGCATGGGATAGCTCGGACTCTCTATGAGAGTGCTCATTCGCGGAATGGTCAATCCATTGAAGTCGTCGATACACGGATAATATGGTGCCCGGAATCGCCAATACCAGCGTATTTCTCTCCACGGTGGGGGCGAATAACTCCACACAGCTCAACGATTACAAGTGGACATCTTGCTCTTATTCAAGCACGAGGTTTCGCAGACCATATTCGCGTGGACTTTCGGACTCACGAACCCCGAATGGTCACCAGCAATGGTTCCGCTCCCGCCCCAGCTGACACAATTGATCGACAACCTAGGAGTCGCCGCCATCACCATGAGCAGTCCAGTAGCGAGAAATCAGACCGCAAAGTAAGTTCAAGTTGGTTGGGGAGGCTGTTGAGTCCCAGCTCACGACTTCAGAGGTCTCCTTCCCGGTCTCGACAACCTATAAAGTCGCGCCAAGCTCCGAAGAAACCCACGCAACCGCCCAGGTAAGTGAAAGCGGACTTCTCTAGATTTAGTTTGTAGGATTACGGTAGCTAACTTGAGTTTTTGACATAGCGCCAATATTCTGTTATTTAATTTAATCATAGTTCTTGTTATTTTTCTCTACCTTTCTCTACTCAGCTGGTTTCAGCCAACATAAGTATAATGATAAAGATCATAGCACTTAAATGCTCCATTTTTGTTTTTTCTATTGTTGAAACGTCCTTTATATAAAATTACAATATTTTGTTTTACCTACTGGAAGGACGCGTAGAGGGTATAAGCGTGCACTGAAATCATATTTACGAGATTAGGGGTATAAACAAGCGGTTAGAATAAGACTAATTGCTATTAGAAGGGATAGAGGATTAGGTGGCTCAGGTCTTACTGTAATTGTAATAAAAACCAATACGTGCTTAGATGTCGAAACAGTGCAGCAAGTACATAGGTAGCATACGAGGGTCTTGAAAGTTGGCCTAAAATGCGATGCTCACCTCATACTAACCTCGGGAATATCAAGGGTGTACTGCACCAGTTTGAGCACGCCGCATGTGAGATGCCCTTAAAGAATATATCCCCCATGTTCCTGGATATTGAAAGTTGTCATACCATAGGAACCCGTGTCCGAATAGCCTATCCGTATGATATATTGTTTCAATTCCCTGAAGCTTTGAAAGTTGAGATGAAGTTCTGCGGGAGAGGAACGGTCTTTTATGTAGTAGCAAAATTTATAGAAGGAGAGTGTAGGGACCGAGGGCCTAGGGGTTGGGCCGGCAAAAAAAAAAAAAAAAGTTGGAGAAAGTATTTTGGTAAGTGGATAGTTGGGTAGCAAGTGTTCAATTGCGACGTTTTGCTGTTTTATCGTCGGCCGATCGCCAAGGAAGCGCAAGGGAAAGGCAGGGGAAGCGCAGAGCAAGTCGCGATGGGAGGAAAAGTGGAACGCTGGGTGGCCTGTGGTGCGCTGTGGTGATGCTGTGGTGCACTGTGTACGGTCGCCCACAGGGCTTACTGTCTCATAATTCAATTTAGGTAACTACGTCGACACTACTGAGCCTACCTTCTTTTTCTACCTTCTTTCTTAAATCAAACTTGCAATTTAACTTTTTACAATTATTTTTTCAATCTAGCAATAATTTATTTAAACTTTTATATAAATTAATATATATATAGTTAATTTAATTATATTTTAAAATAATTATATAAATTAAATGTAGTTTTTTTAAATTAAATTTATTATATATAATTTATAAACATATTAATTTTATATAATTTATATACTTTATTTTTTTATTAATTTTATTTTATTTGCTATAATTATTATAGTTGCTATATAATTTTATATAAATAAATTTTATTTTTATATTTTTAATAGTATTAAAAATAACTATAAATATTTTTAAATATTTTAGTTTGTTTTAAACTATATAAGTAGTTTTTAATTTGCTAATAAATATATTTGTTAGTTATAACTATATTTTATATTAACAAATATTATTTTTATATTTTTAGCAGTATTAATTTTAACTATAAATATTTTTAGCTATTTTAGCTAATTTTATATTATATAAATATATTTTAATTTATTAATAAATATATTAAATAATAGCAATAATATTTTATATTAATAAATATTGTTTTTATATTTTTAGCAATATTAACTTTAATAATTAACTTTTTAAAAAATTTAAAACTTTTTTATATTATATAAACTTATTTTAACTTATTAATAAATATATTTTATAGTAGCTATAGTATATTATATTAATAAATATTGTTTTAATATTTTTAAAAATATTATTTTTAATTATTAATAGTTTTAAAAACTTAAAAGTGTTTTAAATAATATAAATATAATTTAATTAAATAATATATATATTTTTATTAAAGCTAAAAAATTTAGTTAATATATTTTTTAATTAAAACTTTTAAAAATAAATTTATATTATTAATAAAAATATAAATTTATATAAATATATTATTTATATTATAACTATAGTAATATTACTATATAATATTTCGATTATTTTGTTAATATATTATATAACAAAATATTTAAAAAATTAAAACATAATTAATTAAAATAAAAATAATATTATTAAATAGTATATTTTATTTTTTAATTTTTAATATATTGTTTTTTTTTTGCTATATAAAATTGTAATAATTTTAATTATATTATATAAAATATATAAATAGTTTATTAAAATCAAATTTAATTAAATATATAGTTAATAATATAGTATTATTAAAGTTTATAAAAATATAAAAATATATAAAGTAATATTAAAGTATATAATTAATTTAAATATTAGTTAATTAATATAGCTTTTTATTTATTAATTTGTTAATATTTAAACTATTTGTTTTTATTTTTTGTATTTTTTGATTTTTTTATATTTTGCAAAAATTTTTTTTTATATGTTTTTATTATATTTTGTTCTGTTTATTTTTTCTTTATTATTTATATATTATTAATTTTTTGTTTTAGTTATTATTATGTTTTTTCGATTATTTTTAAACTTTAAAGTTAGTAATATATTTTTGCTTATTTTATTTATTATATATATATTAGCTAATAATATTAAAAAATAAACTTTTTTTATTATTAAAAAGTTTTGCTAATATATATATAACTAAATCTATTACTTTTTAAATATAACTTTTATATAATTTTTTAATATATTTTATATTATATTAAGCTAATATAATTTGTTATAAATATTTATATACTATTATAATTTTAAAGTTATTATATTAAACTAAAAATATTAAAAAGTTAAATATAAAAAAAATATTTAAAAATGTTATATTGCTATTATATATTATTTGTTTATTAAAAATATAACAAAAAAAATATATATATAATATATATATAGTAAATCTTTTGGTTTAAATAATAAATATATTATTTCTAGTAGCAACAAGTTTAATAGTATTTATATTAATTGTTTTTATTTAAGTATTAGCTATAACTATTTGTTTTATATTAATAAGTTATAACTTTAGTTAATTAAATATAAAAAAACAATTGCTAATTTATATTAATTTAGAAAAAAAAAAGCAAGCAATTGTAAAAAAAATTTAAAAATCTTTTAAAAAATTTATAAAAAAGATTTTTAATTAAATATTTACTAAAAAATTAAAAAATTAGCAGTTTATATTTAAACAAGCTATTTATAACAAAACTTTAGTTAAATTATTTTATAAAAAGCAATATATATAAATAATAATATTATAAATAAAAAATAAACAAACAAAAAATAAAAAATATTTATATAATAATATTATATTATATAATACTATAATAAAACATTAAGCTTTATTATATATATAAAATTTAATATATTAATTAAATCGATTTTTTATATATACTAAAAAATTTAAACAGTTTAAATCTATATTAATTTAAAATAAAAAGTTTAGTATTAAAAAACTTTAATTTTTATAAAAATATAATTATTTTATAATATTATAATAGTATATTTATATATAAAATTTATTAGTTTTTATTACAAACATATAATATCGATATAAAATAGATAATTTTATATTATTAGTTTTAAATATAAAATATAATGTTTAAACAAAAATAAATAATTTAAACTAAAAGTTTTAATAAAGCAATTTAATACTGTTATTTTAAGCTTAAATTAAATAATATAGAAATTTTAAAAAAGCTTAAAAAGCAACATTTTCAAATTAGCTAAAACAAACTTAAACAATATCAATATAAGCTAAAAATATATTAATAGAAAATATTAGATCAAACTATATATTTGCAAATATAGCTTTGTAAGTTTTTTAGCAAACAGTTGCTATTTTTTTATATAATACTACATTTATTACAATATAATTTATATTAATATATATAAAAAACAGCAGCAATTAACTTTTTTTGCAATATTATATTTAAAACATTTAAAAAATATTATTTTTAAATATTAATAAAGCAACTATAAATAATTAAAAGTAATTATATTAGCTAAATAATACTAAGTTTAAATTATATATAGTATATTAATAAATATTACAAGCTATAATATTAAAGTTTTGAAATATATAGTACAATTAATATATATTTATGCTATATTATTTAGTTTTATATTAAAACAATAATTATAATAAAAATTATAGTATTTGCTTAATATATATATTATATTTAATAAATAAGCTTTTTATTAATAATAATATATTTAAATTAAAAATACAAAATAGTATTAACTATAATAATATATTATTAGCTTTTAATAAGTAGTAGCAATATATATTTATTAAAACTATATTAAAACAAACAAAATAAATTAATATATGATTTAAATTAGCTAAATTAAACTTAATCAACTTTTAAAAAAAACATTAAAAATAAAACATTTCTATTTAAGTTATAACTACTTTAGTTTAATAACTGCTAGTTTTATAAAAAAAATACAAAAAACTAACAAATTAAGTTTTAATAGAACTAATTATATAAAAAATATAGAATATTTTAATAAATATATTATTTAAAAATATATTTAACTAGTTGTTTTTAAGCTAATTAAATAAATATAAAACTATTTCTAAAAACTTAAAAGCGAAAAATTGTAAAATAAAACTAACTAATTTGATTAAATTATATTAATATATATTTATATATTTTTGCTTTAATATAAACTAAACAATTTTAAAAATAACTAAAATATATATATTATTTAAAAACAAAAAAATCGCTAATATGTTTATATAAATAAACTTTAAGTGTTATATTATTAACTAGATCTAGCTTGAATAATTAATTGCTATATTAAATATAACAAATTACAATAGAATATATTATATTAGCTTATTTAAATAGCAACAAAATAATATTAGAAATATTTATTTGCAAATATATTATAAATATACAACTAATATATAATTAAATGTTTTTAGTTTAATATAAATTGATTAAATTATAAAAAGCTATTATTAAGCGAGTATTATTATTTGTAGCAATGTTTATATAAACATAAAGCAAATAATAAAAAACTAAAGCTGTTTTTATATTTACAACTAGAAAAAAGATTTAAATATTTTAAAAAATAAGCAGTACAAAACAATATATATAAAAGCAAGCTAGAAAAAATAAATCAAAATAATAATAAATAAAACATTGTTTAAAAATATAAATTTAAATTATAATACTATTAGTTATAATAAATAAATAACTAAAATAAATTAAAATAAATTAAAATAAATTAAAATAACTAAAATTATTAAAATAATAATAATAACTATAATAACTATAATAATTAAAATATTTAAAATAAACTAAAATAAATTAAAATAAATTAAAATAAATTAAAATAAATAAAATAAAATAAAAATAATTATAATAACTATAAAAAATAAAATAAATAAAAATAATTATAATAATTATAATAATTAAAATAAATTAAAATAATAATAATAATTATAATAAATTTAATAATTAAAATAAATTAAAATAATTATAATAAATATAATAACAATAATAATTAAAATAAATTAAAATATATTAAAATAATTAAAAATAAATAAAACAAACTAAAATAATAATAATTATTATAATGATTAAAAAAAAAAAAAATAATTAAAATATAATAAAATAATTAAAAATAATAATAATAATT